>JARJCP010000051.1:0-542561 GCA_029281795.1 Mycena crocata | reverse complement strand
TCTATTTCCGTGGCAAGATCGTTGTTCCCCGGAACAAGGACCTTCGTCGCCGGATCTTGGAGCAGCACCACGACACCCGCATTGCTGGGCATGCCGGCCGTTTCAAAACGTTGGAGCTCATTTCCCGGAACTACTGGTGGCCCCAGCTGTCCCGTCACGTTGGCCGGTATGTAGCGACCTGCGACTTGTGTCTCCGGACCAAGGCGCTCCGGAAGCTTCCGGTCGGGGAGTTGCACCCGACGGAGATTCCGGAGGAGCGCTGGAGTGCCGTGTCGGTGGACTTCGTCGTCGAACTTCCGGAAGCGCACGGCTACAATGCGATCATGGTTGTAGTCGACGTCCTCAGTAAGCGAGCCCACTTCATCGAGTGCCACACCCAGATCGACGCTGTTGGTGCGGCCCGGCTCTTTTACCGGAACGTCTGGCGCCACCACGGAACTCCGGAGAAGTACATCTCCGACCGGGGCCCTCAGTTCGTAGCGGAGTTCACCACCGAGCTCTGGCGCCTCATCGGAATCAAACCCGCGACCTCCACGGCGTACCACCCGCAGACCGACGGGCAGACGGAGCGGGTAAACCAGGAGATGGAGCAGTTCATCCGGCTTTTCACTAATTACAAGCAGGATGACTGGGACGAGCTCCTTCCGGCCGCGGAATTCGCCTACAACAACCACATTCACTCTTCTACGCAACAGGTCCCGTTCATGACGGACACCGGACGGCTCCCCCGGATGGGTTTCGAGCCGAACGGCTTGCGTTCGAAGGTTGAGTCGGTAAACGAGTTCCGAGACCGGATTGCATCCGGAGTCTCCGAAGCCCGCGCAGCTCTGGTAAAGGCGAAGGAGGAGTTCAAGCGGTACTACGATCGTCGGCGCACTCCGGCTCCGGACATCAAGGTCGGAGATCGTGTCTGGGTTGATGCCTCGGACGTCCAAACGACCCGCCCCTCGGTCAAGCTCTCTCACCGACGACTGGGCCCCTTCAAGGTCATCCAAGTCGTCGGCCGAGGTGCGTATAAGCTTGCGCTCCCCCCCCGCCTCTCCGGCCTCCACCCGGTCTTTCCGGTCGTGAAGCTTCAGCTCGCGGAAGAGGACCCCTTTGAAGGCCGCCCCGGCTACGACGAGCCTCCTCCGGTCATCGACGAAGAGGCCCCTCCGGACGCCGCGCCGGAGTGGGAAGTACAGGAAATCCTGGAAGCCAAGATACGCTATGGCGGACTCTGGTATTATTGTCGGTTTAAAGGATATGATAACTCACATGATAAATGGGTTAAGCATTCCGACCTTTTCGCCCCGGAACTCGTCGCCGACTACTACCGGAGATACCCTGCTGCCCCTCGCTCCATCGCCTCCGCCGCTTTCGACTCGCTCCCCTTCCGGGACCCGGCCCTCCGTATCCGTTCTATGCGTCGAGGCGCCGCATTCCAAGGGGGGGGTGATGTCAGGGGAACCCCTATTTCCGGCCCTTCCGCTTCCGCATCCGGACCTTCCGGTCCCGTTCCGACCCGTTCCGGCTCCTCCCGATATCACATGGCCTGTGATTCCGCCCGGGACCTCTGCCGATCACTCCGGTTGCTATCACATGCCCCCCGTCCGTAGTTACTTATATACCGGGATCTGACGCGGGTGATCCTTAGTCTTTCTTCTCTTCGGATCCCCCTCGTCAGGTCTGTCCATTTGTATCTGTAGCTACTCTGTGATATTTATCTTCGGATCCCCCTCGTCAGGACTCTTGAGTATACTCGGGCCTTGAGGTTGCCCTTACAAGAAGCCAAAGGTGAAGTCATTAAAGTTGTCGTCTGCGAGCTTCTCGCCCTTGTATTCCGGCATGTCGTTCGATGGGCAAAAGGGAGAGACGGTGGTAGTGGAAGAAAGAGAGGATGGGGTGGGCAAAACCGATGATGGTGGTCGTCAGAAGGATTGAATTAATGTTGAAATAAAATTGATAGGGGGTTGCAAATTGTCAAAGTGATCGGTCGCAGGAAATCAACAAAATAATTGGTCGCAGGGTCACATCACAGTTCAGGGTCAAACGAGTGGTTGTATCTCGGGGGTCATCTCCCAGGAGTCTTTTGGTGTCAGGCAGAGAGTGGTCGTCTCGCGAGGGGGTCGTCTCTCGCAAGTCTCTCCGGTCAAGTCGGGTTGAAAGTTGACGTCTCCTGAGGGGGTCGTCTCTCAGGAGTCTTTCAGGTCAAGTAGAGAGTGGTCGTCTCTCGGGGGTCGTCTCCAGAAGTCTCTCTGGTCGGTCAGGTCGGTCAGTCGATTCGGGTCAGGTCAGGTCGTGTCAGGTCGTGTGAATAAATCGCGAAGCATAGAGCGCAGTGGATTAAGCAATTCGGAAGCCCATAACCTGTCGGAAGGACGTCGTGGAGCGGAGGCAACAGAGCATGTATTTGATATACTGAGTGAGTACGTATAGAGGTGATGACCTAATACTACCTCCATCCCGACATGAACGAGTGGTAAGTGTCGAAAACCTAGGTGGCCTCCAAACGGGCACGGTGAAAGTGCCGCCATTGCCGCAAACTGCCGCCAATTTGCCGCCACGCGGGGAAATTGCCGCCACCAGTGACGCCACTTTTTGTCACGTCACACTCCGATTGCCGCCACCACGCCCAAGCCAAGGTTGAAATTCTGGCGGCAATAATTTTCGATTTTTCAGAGCGTGGATAATACTTTCCATTAGAGCTGTGTATACAGGTTGAGCTACGAGAAACTGCATAGACGTGAATTTAGATGTGATTGTTGCTATAATACTGATATGAAGAGTTTGTTGAACATTCCTCTGTAGGCTTGAAGATCAGGAGATTTGTGGATCGGATGAGGGAAATGAGGCTTTTGTAGAGCTCCCGTTAATCCCAAGTCGCTTGAATTGGTTCGTTCTTTGCTTAGTGGTTGCGATTGTAAAATCTTCGACCCGATACGATTTGTATTATTTTCGTATGAAAGCATTTCCTTGTAGTAAGGCTATGAACTGAGTTCCACTGACGGTTTGAATGTGTCATACAATTGCACTTGTCAGTTGATTCTTTCCAAAGACTCCTTGCTCTACAGCTGGTGAGTAGCAGTAGCGGTGGTCCAAATACAGAACACATTTGAACCAGTGAAGGCATGTTCAACTTGTTTCAGAACCTCCTCTACTGCTTCGCACTGAGGTTACTCTGCTTTAAATGAGAAGAAGTACACATGGATACATCGCAAGAAGCAATTTGGATAGTGTCCAGTGAGTTGCCGCCATGTAGGTTGTACACTGCCGCCAACATTGCCGCCAACCTGTGACACGTCACGGGAAAAGTGCCGCCGCCGCCGCCAGAATTGCCGCCATTAATTTCGGACTGCCGCCACCCTTGCCGCCAACTGCCGACAGACTTACCGCCAGTGCCGCCAACTTTGCCGCTAGTGCCGCCAGAAAAATTGCCGCCAGCAGGTAGATTGCCGCCAACTGCCGCCAGAATTTTGCCGCCAAGTCGGGGTTTACGCACCTCAAAGGTCAGTCTACCTGTATGAATTCACAGTATATGCCGTGTAGCCCCCATATCATGCATTTAAAGCTGTGAACGAGCCTCATACAATCTTATTTGGCTGTCAAAAAATTGCCGCCAACCTGGTGCCGCCAACATTGCCGCCAATTGCCGCCAATGGCGGCAGTGGCGGCAGGTGGCGGCACTTTCGCTTTGCCCCCTCCAAACCCCGTGCCCGTCACGACCCGGTTAAGGTGTCGGCCCCGGTTAAGGTGGCGACTCCCGTTACTTGTGTCGAGCCTGTGCCGGCTGTTAAACTCGGACTGAGGAACCTTGAATGCGGGGAGCACTGAGACGAGCGTTGGCAAACGGGTAAGGAATACACGTGGCGTGCTACGTGTATATATCCGACTCAGCAAGCTACCTCCATGGAGACGCGACGCGTCGACCCGCGTCGAGCTCGCACAACACCAAAACTTGACAGTAAGGTTACCAAGGTAAGATTGAGTCACCGTAAGACAAAGCGAATTGTGACCAAGGGACCACCAGTAGCTAGCCGATCAAAATCGACCAGTACTCTTGATAGTTGTTTGTACATACGGTCACATGAGCAGCATCAAGCTCGGCATGCAGGCCAAATGTGCGACTCTATTGCATGCACTGGTAGTGGGCAATATTTACGCAGTTTTTCTTCGATAAACCAACGGTAAACATGGCTGTCTATGTGAGGCTACTCCTGGGCTTTATCTTCCAAACTCTGAGTCCAATCTTCGCCACCGACTTCAACCGTTCTACAAAACTTACTTCCAAACCCATGAGGTTTCCGCCAGGTCTTGTAAAAGTTGCGAAGGATAGGAAATCTGCATTACTCGGTCCTTTGCATAACAGACAATTAAACGAGCTATTCTACCGTTCAATTCGAACAACTGTGAACCAGGCTGCCGCACATGCCGAAGGTGATGCGAGAAAATGATTGATCGAACAAACAACTATCAAGAGTACCGGTCGATTTTGATCGGCTAGCTACTGGTGGTCCCTTGATTGTGACCGTGACAGCGGCTGATGCCGGGGGAGGCCGACGGTTCCCACGGTTCAGATACCGGATAAAAGGAAAAGGAAAAGGAAAGCTTGAGGATCATTAGCGTTTGAACGCACATTGTGCGAGTGCATCACCAAGAAAAAATCATTCACGAAACTGCCCAACTTTGCCAGTGAGGAATGGCAAAGTAGCCACTATAAATATACTGGATTCATCACCACGGTTGAAATCCGCGTTTGAGCACGAAAGCATTGCACGTTAGCTTATGAATATATTGCCCAATGAATGCTGCCACCAATATGACCCCCGCCAATGGAATGCTGAATATGCTTGAATGCTGCGTCTCTAATCAAGACACTACAAGATGCTACATTAGTTGCGGAGGCAAGCTGTGGGACCCACATGACGTAGAATTTGAGCGGCTCCACCTTAACTCAACCTCGACTTACTAATGATCTGATTCTTATCATCCTGCTTGTTGCTCTCATCATCCCCTGCAACTTCCCTCTCACCCACTAGTTTTCGGATTTCTTGTCTCTCTTGCTCCGGGCTGGACTGACCGTCATCTGTGGCCCCAGTGCTGTCTGGGGTCTGCGACGTCAAATTGCTCGTGGGACCGAGCTTGGTAGAACGTGGAACCGGCAGCTCGGAAGCTCGAGAGAAGGAATCTCTCCTGCTGAGCGTTAATGTAATTATTAGTTCTGCTGTTGCTCTCGATCAACGGAACTCTCTCCTTCAAGAACTTTCAATCACGGAGATCTCAAAAAGCGACGGCCCGTCACAATGACGGTCGCACAAGAAACGCGGATCTCCAAAATGCGACCCAACGCTCTCGTTTCATTCTACCGGCGCTCCGCCTCTCTGCGGACGATAAATAGTGGTGCAAACGGGACCTGGATTTCCCAGCTTGATCTGGCATCATGCGCACCTCATTCTTTTCCCTGTATGCCCTGGTTCTGGCATCCATCGCTCTGGCAGCACCCCTTAATTCCCTCGCAGTACGAGGCAAATCGAACTTTTCTCACGCATTCGCCGCCGACCCATCGCTGAACGTGGAGGCTATTTACACCGCAGTCAAAGGAGCGACGAAGGTTGCTGACAGTTATCTTTTGCGTCATGGATGGGACCGCAAGACGCCGATATACAACGATTGGATCGGTCTTGAACACGTCTCGGCATGGAGCTTCATGGCAGACATGGATATAGATTGTGACGGAGTTGCCGTTAGTTCCCTTTTCCTTCTGTCTCGAATTTTTTTCTTCTCTTCAAAATTTATCAGTATGATTGCGCGGTAAATAAATAATAACTGACTCACTCGGCGACCTCACAAATGCAATCCATAGGGTGATTCCAGTGGGGATCGACAGACCTCGTTCGGGGCCCTGGACGCAACTAAGGTGCCGTGGTTTGTGTTGCCTCAAAGATTCTTCGATAAATCCCCACATGATGAATCTGCTGGAAAACACGCTCCCGCTTTGAAGGAAAACGCGCTCGGGGCCGTCATATGCGACAGCAAAATGTACTACGCCATATTCGGTGACGCCAAGTATGTCTGCACAACACGCACGGCTGTCCAGCGCTGAACTCTTCTTTGCAGTGGTGCGAGCCCACAAGTTATCGGAGAAGGCTCGCTTCTGCTGGGCCAAATATGCTTTCCGGAAGGCAACATCAGCGGCAGCGCTGGACATGATCAGGCGGACGTAGCCTGTGAGTCAACGACTCCTTCGTTCACAAACCCCTGGCTGATTAAACATGACGAAGATATCGTTTTTGCGAACCAGTCACCAGACGGCATAGACTCGAAGAAATCGACTATCGACCTTGCTGCGTTGAAGACGCTCGGGGATGAGCAGGTCCGGTTACTGGTACAGGATTTGAATCTGTGAAGTCGGGTACATTGGTAGTAGTTTTGCTCGAGTGAAAGAAGTGCCTGTCAAGGATCAAGGTGTACGAAAAGCTTCATTTCAAGCAGTCCGTGCCGTCAGCCCCAATAACCCCCAGCCACCGATGAGAACACCGGATGCTGTCCTGAAAAGCGCATTCCCTATGACTCCTTCCTGCCAGCTGACGTACCCATCCACGGCGCCCACATACAGCATGGTAGCCAGGATGGTGTCCACGGCAGCGAGTTTGCCCTGGAGGTAGAAGATCCATATCGCCATTCCCAGCGCAGATGTGCGTGCGCCGCTGACAATGAACGATGTGTGTGCGGGCTGCGAGGTGGCGATATGCTCTGGGAGGCCGAATTCGCGTATAGCCCCGATGGGGTTCCAGAAAGGCATCGTTCCTCCCAAGGTGAGAGCTGTGGCGACGAAGAGTGGGCCGAGGTGGAGAAGCCAAAAAGGAGGCATAATTGCCGAAGGGCCCGAGCCACGGTGCCAGCAAGGTGCTAGAGGAGGGTGCGATCCTCAACGAGAAGTTCGAGAGAGCTGGGGAAATTTTTAGACAGTTTGTTGACCTTCAAGCCTCAAGCGCAAAATAAGTAATATACCTGATACTTTTTTAATGAAGTCAGCGAAAAGTACCCTCAATCGAGTCTCAAAAGTACTTTCTTAAAGTCGGACCAAGAGTCTAGACACTCGTTCCGTGGATGGAAGTTGGATGGAAGTACTTAATGTCGATTCTGAAATGAAAGCGGAATTGACGGCTTGGCGCAGTCACGTTTTTTCGCGGACATTACCAGTAATGATTGTTTACTAATACAAAGCAGAAATTTCAAACAAGTCACTTGTTTCTGTTTTGTTCCACGGTTTCTGAGAGGGCGCCATATTCGATGTAAGGTGTTTCCTGTAGGTCTGCCGGGTGAAGCTGATTCGTTACGTAGGGACCACATTGGCCGACTGACTGACGACCTGTTAATCACAGTCTTTCAGCTGAGCCGCCAAACCGAGTCGGAGCTGCTTCAAAACACCTCGAGTCTCCTCTCTCCCTATGATGCCTGTCCCAGCGAGCTCCGTTTACCACCTTGGAACCTGGGCCGTGTGTCCAGACACTGGAGGAAAGTTGCCGTGGGAACAACCGCCCTTTGGAATGAAATCTGCGTCCGGACCTCTGCCACCTACTTCAATGTCGATCTTCTGCGGGAGCAGATCGCACGGGCTGGTAATCGGCCGCTCAAGGTTGAGTTCATCCACTGTCCAGAGGTGTTCTACCGAGCCCGTCACATCAGTGCCGCGCAGCGACAGGCAGCCTTCCACAAATCAGCCCTTGCCCTCCTGCTCGCTACGTCCGAGCGATGGATACATGCATCCTTTTCCGTGTCTCTGGACATGTATGCGGAACTGGCCCCAGTTACCGACCGCATTCCTCTCCTCAGATCTCTGACCCTGGATATCACACGCGGGTGGATTATGCCCAAGACTGGACCCATAAACCCCTGGTACAATGCCCCCAACCTGCGCTCTTTTACTGCGCTCCGCATCGCAGGGATGCGGACCGCTCCTATCGTACCTCTCTCGGGGCTCGTCACCCTCCGAGCAGAGTGGCATTTACCGGTGCCCTTTCCCATTCCCAGGCTTCCTCAGTGCCAGCTTTTGGAGAGCCTCGAACTCCAACACAACCTGAGGAAGAATACCAGTGCGCCCTGGCATTCGCCACTGGTTCTCCCCAGGTTGCGGTCATACACTGCTAGCACCGCCGGGTCCCTTGTGTGGATGCTCCTCCCAAGCCTCGAAAAGGTTGTCTTGCTGAGCATGCGTAATGGCGCCGACTTCATCGAGTTTTGCCGGCGATCGAGCGCAACTCGAATTCATACCTTGGAAGTGCGCTCGACCTCCGAACTCTTGACTTCCGAATAGGGCTGTTCGCCGTAACCGTATTACGGCCGTACAACCCGCCGTATATACGGCCACCGTAACCGTACCGTAAGCCTCTCTGAGCCGCAACTTTACGGTACGGCGAAGAGCCGGCAAGACACCGTAAAGAGCCGTACCGACACGGCCGTATACGGCACTGTACGGCCGATTGTACGGAGCTTACAGAAATGATCCAAGATGGTGTCGGTGTTGACTGTGGACACCTATTAGACGGTGTTCTTTAAGTCGCGAAAATTTGGGAGGTCTTACGCATTCCCTAGGCTTCAATTGAAGGTTGTTTGGAGGCTTTCAATTTCTTTCCCACGGTTCGAATGATGATTCCGATTGCCAGCTTCCCCGTCTGGAGGGTGAATAACTTGGGTTCGTCATCATGGATAAATGTGAGGGCCCATATTGTTTTTCCATGACTGAACTCGGTCATATGTGAATGATTTTCTCTCCCACAAAGCTACCGTAAGACCGTACAGCCGTATACGGCCGTATACGGTGCCTTACCGTACCGTATGCCCTCTGAAATTCGCTCTTACGGTACGGCGCCCGTCGGTGGAACTGCCGTATGGTTGCCGTTTTCGTACGGCCGTATGCCGTATACGGTACGGCGAACAGCCCTACTTCCGAAACAACCCTGGTGTCCATGCTCGAAGCCAGCCCGAGCATCCGGGATCTCACTATCTTCACCTCGGCCGACCTCCCTCCACAAATTTTCACCGCTTTAACGGTATCAGAAGCTGGGCCACCCCCTTTGGTCCCAGCCATGTGTCGCCTCGCTCTAGGACGACCTCCATATGATGTCACCGCGGAAGAATTTGACCTGCTGCTCGGCGACTTTCCACCCACGTGCTCCCTGCCTGAATGCAGAAGATCCCAAGAAGATCGTCACGGGACTTTGTTGATTGCCTTGATCGAATCGCGGAAAGGCGCCGTCCGCCAATGTGCAGCCCTCAATACACTCAAGCTGGCGGGTCAGCCGCTGGCTCAGGAGACCCGGGAGGCATTGCAGCAGCTGACCAGCGGTGGATTGAAGCTGGAATTGGAAGACTGTAATTTGGCGGTCAAAACTGGCGCCTTTCCTGATCCTCTGGGCACTTGATGGAATCAAATCACTTTCGGCATTCGGCCCTGTTGTCCTGGAAAGCACAAGGAGTCGATTCCCTTTCCCGCCGTCAATTTTTGTCTCAAACCCTTCGGTATTTTCGGCCTCTGTTCCTAGAGTACTCATCTTTCATGCAAAACAACCAAGTAATCCACCGAGAGGAAGAATTGAATTATTATTCCAAGTCCATCAACCCGAACGACGATGATCTCAACCTAGACTATTAGTATAGTGCTTTGGCCTCTAAGACGCCCCGTAAAAACAAAGCAACTTAATTTAAGAGGAAAGGTCATTTCTATTTACTAGTGGTACCATGGCCTTCTCTCCAGTATCAGAGCGAAAGGAACGCTAAAAGGAACGCTAAGAAATACATTACTATGCTCTCAGGCTCCTGTCTTGTTGCTTAATTCTACCACTTCGTCTCTTTTCCAGCAAAAGAAGATTATCACATCTATATTTCTGGCTTGTGAGCTATTTCATTCAGGGCAAGACAGCAAAATAACTCTGGATGGGTGATAAGGAATAAGGAACAGAACACTTGACCGTAGTTGGTCGGACGATGCACATACATGCCATAGCACCGTCCCCGGTAAACAAATGCAAGACGGTTCCACTGGGCGTTCACTTCTTGGTATCATACCGCACGTCCGTCGGCATGGTGCTCCTGCCCGGAGCGTTCAGAGACTGGATAAACAGTATGCATGTCTCAAGACATGCATCGCTTTGAACTTTCTACCCAATGTCTTCCTGTACGAAATTAAATTACACGGATTGTCGGAACAATCTTGGGGAATTTTATTACACTCAGTTGATTCAAAGCACGTACGCGACGTCAAGGAGCAACAACGAAAAATGCATCTGAAATGGCTGTTTTCCAGGCAGCAATTGCGGTGTCAAGAACCACATCCCCGTGGCAGAGCCCTACTTCAACAACAGACTTTCTTACGCTTTTCTTGAAAGCATCGAGTTTCTTGAAGACATCCCCATCCCTGCTGAGTTCCCGCGTTTGAGCCTGACGCCATGCGCGATCCCAGAACTCGTCGCACTCCACCGCGCCATAACAATCGGTACCATGGGTAATGACTGGTCTGGGTTGTGTCGCGAAATCCATCAAACAGCGCGGAAGGAACCAGCTGCCGGAGAAGATACGAAGCTGGTGCAGGGGTTTAATGCCAGACAGCGCCGCTGTGGGCTCCTCACTGGCAGCGAGCTTGTCAAGTACAACACAATACAGCTCAACAAGGAAATTCCGGAGACTGAACATTTCCGCCGCCTCGAGGGCCGGACCAATGGGCAACGCATCTGTCTTTATATGCTCGATCCACTGGCTCCTGAGGCGTTCGCAAATGCGGTCACAGATGGGCGCATTGGAAGGCGTGCAGAGCGTGGTGACTTGCAAGATTGTGGGGTACTGGCTCGCGGGCAGTACGGCCGCGGAATGGATGAGGATGTGCTCCATCGACTCGAGAGCCCATTCGAGACAGTTCTGCAGGAGGTACTTGTGCGCGAAGGGAATCATTTCCAGCAGTCGGTCCATATCTCCGACTGACATGCGACTGATTTGCAACTGGCTGGCACTAAGTTAACCAGAGGTTAGTCAGTGTTGAGACGACATTTGACGACGTACTTGGAATAGGAAAAGGACAAAAATGCACGGAACTGGGCCGCGGTGTCCCCAGGCAGGATGATTGGATTCAGGGTATCCCGACCCGGAGAGGGGACGGTTACCGATGGGAGAGCGAACATACTCTGGAATACTGAAGAATTCTCTGAGAGGTGATATCGGTGGATCTGTACTGATAATGAGAAGACATCAACAGCAAAAATGCCACATACTTTGAAAAATATATTCTCCACCAGTATGTTGCAGTCCCCATCGCTTCTACAATATTTTTCGTCTGGTATGAGCGAGCTGCTACTGCGGTCGCATCTCTGGCGTTGAGGAGGAGGCCCTTGGTCTAAATCCGCGCTATTACCCCTGGGTCTGACTAGAGATGTCTGTCCGCTTTCCATTTATCGACTTCTACTTGAGCTTGAGATTGAAGACGAGCTTGGTAAGGAGAAAGGGGGCGTTTCGAGGCGCGTCGTCCGAGTCACGGTCACGCATTTCTGCTTTCCGCTTCCCAACTTGCCTCGGACTGAAAATCTTCCTGCCCACTCGATCCAAACACATGGGCTTCTCAAATCTTCCAAACGAACTTATCCGGGAAATTTCAGGATGGACGGAGCGCAGAGACCTGTTATTTCTTTGTCAAACAAGCCGCCAAATGCACGCAATCTGCTTACAATGGATTTACCGCCTCATAGTGTTGGACGATGCCGCTCAGGTGGTAAGGTGCTTTAAAACAATAATTTCCCGTACCGAGGCTGCGAATTCGGCTCGCATCTTGAAGATGTACGTTAACTTCAGCCAACGCCATATAACTGCCCACAAGTCGCTGATGGGCACTCAGTTCATGTACTCCGCGCCATGTCTTCAAGAGCTTCGGGAATACATTCCGAAGTGGTATCAAACGACTAAAATATCTCCAACGTCTGGATGTCTCTTCCTCCCTCACCCTCTTCCGGTTGCTCTCGAGCGTACATTTTCCACTTCTCACTCACTGTTCCATCCCGTCCTCAACAGATATGATGCCGTTCTTGAAAGAGCATCCGCTCATCGCTGAGCTAGAGGTGCTCCCCAATTTTGAAGAGGGTACCGTCGGCGCCTACCTGTCGATACAAGATACCGCGTTTGAGCGTGCCTCGCACACCGAGCCAATCTCGATGCCTAAGCTGCAGTGTTTCAGCGGGCCTGCAGTCGTCGCGTACCTCGTTGTCCCAGGCTCGCCGACCTCGCACCTTTCCATCTACTGGGGCGACGGAATCAGCCGGGCCACGAGTTTCTCGGACGGCGTGGCCACCCTTGCGCGCGCGAGTGTCGACGTTGTCGAGCTCAGCAGCCTCATCTGCACATGGGATCGCACGATCCTTTCTGCCCTTGCGAAGCACATGCCGCGCATCCAGCACCTCGCCTTCCGCAACATCCGCGACTACGAGGAGCGAGAGGTGTGTATGCTTTATGCATAACTCCGGGACGGCTCTTACACGCCATCATTAGATATTTGTCGCCGCAGTCGAGGACACGCTGCCAGCGCTGCCCATGCTCCATACGCTGCATCTACTAGAGGGCATCCCCACGGCGTCTCAGGACGACCATCTTGACGAGGAGTTCGAGACGGTCCGTCGCTGGGGCGATATAGGGCCTCAGCTCTACGGCGTCTCTCTCCCAGGAAACACGCCGTGGGGGTGCCTCTCCGGCGCATGGCTCCCCGGCGCACTCCCATCGGCCCTGCTTACGGGCCACAAGACGATCACCTTGCACCAGCTGAAGTGGTTTCTCCGCACAGTCGTCACGCGCACACTGCCGCAGCAGTACTCTCGCGCAGCACAGGCGCTGACGATGCTGAATGCCAGCGGGCTGCTTGCGATCAAGAGGGGACTCGAGAGGGACAGTGCGTTCCTCGACTCGAGGTTCACCGGATTCCCGCCATCCTGGAACATCGACTATGCTGGCTTGAAGTACCCTATCAATATTAGCCATCGGTTGGACGACAGTTTCAAATGATGGTTATTCAGTGGGTGGTGTCCTCTCCGGCTTATGCAGTTCGCTAATACAGATGCATTTCAAGTCAGATCCGGTTCTCCTCCCCTTCACGCACAACACCAGATAAAACCCAATAGATATAATAATACAAAATACAAATTGTTTCATTTACTTCCTCGGTCGTGCGTAACGCGCTCGCTCGCTCCTCCAGCGAAAGGTAAAGGGGTAGAGAAAGGATGAGATCCACATCCACAAGAAGAATGAATCCGCATCCGAGCAGAACCGAGGGAAGGTAGGTAAAGATAAAGAGAAGAGAGAAAACGGTGACAGTAAAGAGAGAGAGCCCGTAGGTCGTGTAGGTCCGTGCCTATGCCTATGCCAAGGAAATATGCTACGCGTGGATACCGAGGGAGACCGAGACGGTACAGAGGAGGAAGTTGGATGGTGTGCTGCGAGGGAAAGCGCAGGGATGGATTGCGAAAGGAGACGTATGGAACGCATGCAGGTGGGTAGAGAGGGAGGGGGGTGTATGCACAAGAAAGAGTCCGAGGAGAGTCCGAATCTGGAGCGTTGACGTTGTGTCGTGAAAGGGTGTTCGCTCGCGGCGAAACATTCGTGAGGGGTGGGGTGGTTGCTTGCTCGCGACCTTGAGGGGTCGCTCGCTCGCGGCGGTATGTGGGTTGTGTTGTGTGTGTGTGTGTCGTTGAGCGGGAGGATGAAGTGGGTGTGGGACGGGGGGAGGAGATGTCGAATTCGACAATGAGAACGTGGATGTCATCGAATTCAACGGTCGATGGGGGAGGAGCCGCGGTGGAGACGGTATATAAATACTGGGCGTTGAAAGCTGCGAAGTGAAAGCAACGGGCGACTGGATTGGATTCTGGGTCTGGTTCGAATTCGGAGGTCGGGAAGGATGGAATGCGGGTTGTAGTGGAGATAGAGGGGAGCTGTTGTCGTGGATTTCGGACACGGAATGGACATCGCAACGCGCTCAGTCCATATCCATATCAATGTCGTCCATCTCTTCCATCCCGCCCCAGCGGAGGCTCTCCGAATGCCGTCCCCGTTCCTTCAAATGCGCGTGGTGATGATGCCCCACAAGATCTTCCTCCTCCTCCTCCCTCACCCCGCCCAAATCAAACTCAAACCCAAACTCCTCCTCCTCCTCGCGCTTCCAGACGCGCGCCCCGCCGTACCTCGTGTCGACGTAGCGTCCATCGACGTCGACGTATCGGCCCCTCAACTCGCCCGCGTCCTCCGCGTCCTCCACCTCCTCGTCGTCCGATGGCGTTGACCGTTCGCGGCTCTGCTCACTCGACACGCTTGCGGACACGCTCACTGAGCGCGGTACGCTCCACGCGCTGCCCGCACTCTGCCCTTGTCCCAAGCTGCGGCCCAGGCTGGCGCTGTGGCGCGTGCTGTACCCATGTCCGCGCTGGCGGTGCGGCACCTCCACCACGCCCGCGCGCACCTCCGCACCACGCGGCACCTCGTAGTCATGAAGCCTCGGTCTCCCCGCACTCCGCCCTGTCCCGCCGACAGATCCGTACTCGCTCCCGCCATACGAAGCGGGCACGTCCCCACCATACTCACTCGCAGCACCACCAAACGACAGCGGCTCTCCGTCAGGTCCGACAGCGATCCCGCCCTCGCCCTCAAGCGCGCCGCCGCTGACCCACCGCGGCCACATCCCGCGGTCCTCCGGAAGGCTCGTGCCCGTCTCCGAGTCCGGGCTCAAGTGGCTCAGGATCGCCGCCGCCTCGAGCATCTGCACCTGTGCGTGCTTGCTCAGTACGCCGCCACCGCCGCCCGACGACGACGTCGGGTGCGGGAGCGAGGAAAGCGTGCGCCAGTGCGGTGTGTGCTCCCAGCGGTGCTTGATGAGGCATGACGGGTGACGGTAGATCTGGGAAGGAAAGATTAGTTAGCGTGGGTTTTGCAAGAACGAGATTAAGAGGATGCGGATGATAGTGGGGTGGAGATGGAGTTATGGAGAGAAGGTGGAGGGTGGATGAGGTGAGAATGGATGTGAAGGGCGATGGGAGGTGGCGTTGAGGTGAGGGAAGACAAGGGTAGACGGCCGAGAATGCGCCGGGACCCGCACGGAGGCGAACGAAAGGAAGACGACAGAAACATCGGGTCCCATCGAAGAGAGGAAAAGGAGACCCGCAAGGAGGCGACACGAAAGAGTCGCGTGAACAGCGACAAGAAAGGGAAAGAAAACCCTTCGCGCGCCGAGGAAACGCCGAAGGTAAGAGGTCAAAGAAAGACGAGAGGAAGGGGTAAAATGGGAAAATCGCCCAGAGGGCGACGCCACGGAGAAGACAAAACGAAGAAGTGCGCCATCAAAGGTAAAATGAGAGGCGCCACCGGACAAAAATGGCGAGCGCCAGAGGGAACGAACGAAGGACCCCAATCTCCTCTCGCATGTATGCGGGACAGTAAGAAAAGAAGAGGGAAAGACCGTGCGCCGAGGGGAAATTGGGGCTTAGATGCAATCGGACAAGGAAAAACAGAAGAGGAAGAGAAAAGAGAGTGCACAACCAAATGTTTGCGGATCCAGAACGTGGATCCAGATGCATGAGCCGCGGGAGCAAATCGGTGTGGGCGGCCGCATGAGAAAAGAAGAAATGAGGGAGATCGAGGGTGCAAATGCAAGATGCGTAGCGCAAAAGAGAAAGATAAAGGATACGGAGAAGAGGCGAAAAAATAGGCGCGATGAGAAAGTATGATCCATAGAGAAAGTGCCCGAAGTAGATGGATCGATATGGGGCGAGGGTAGTAGAAAAAAGGAAGGAGGGCGAGGGGGTAGGATGATCCCCATGCAATTTTCCGGCCTGACGAAAATGCATGTGGATGGATGTGGTAAACAGGTGCGAGGTGACGGCAGGGCGGGGGAGTTTAAATGCACGGGAGGGAGTGTGGAATGGATAAGATATAAGTATGGATGAGAGAAAGAAAAAGTCAAGAGCCTGCACGTGTCGAAAAATAAGATAGAATGAAGGAATAAATCTCCTTCACAACAAACGGGGACGACCCAGAACACCCGCCATGTCCCGAGCCCCGTCTAAGCCCTCCCCAGCGCCAAAAAGCGTGCATCTGTGGCAATTTATGGCATAAATTGCATGACGTCACGAAGAAAAAATTCCCTTTGTCAAAAATGCGGCATCACGTAAAACTGCTGACGCCGACTAGCAGTGCTGCGCTCCTGAGACTGAGACCGGCGTTGGCTGGGGGTATGAGGGAGGCGGGTGGAGCAATGGAAACAAAAACAAAAGAAAAAATTGGCCACAGGGGATGTGCCAAAAAAATCGGGACGAGAAAAATTAGGAAAGGGGAATCAATAAATTTCGGAGTGGGGCAGAAGAAGAAAGTAGCAAGGCCCCAAACTGCGACGGAAATCTCGGGACAACGGCCCAGCAGAAAAAGAGAAGGTAGGATGGGATCAAGAATGATAAAGGTTATAGAGAGGAATTGAGGCGGGATAGGCTTTAATGCCGGACCGAAAAGAATGCAGCAGCAGCCGATCCCAAAGCGAAAACGCAAGGGAAAATCGGTGAAGCCAAATGAATGGAGGAACCATAAAGCCAAATGAGGTGACAAAATGGAGGCTTCAAGAAAATCATTCCCAAAAAGTCATCATTCGTGATTGGCATGGCAGACGTGCCAAATCACAATATGTGAGTGATGCTTGACAAGAAAAGAATTGGGAAGAAAGAAAGACAAGGTGATCTTCGTGGCCAGCATGAGGAAAGGGAAGGGTAGATGGAGGGTACGGCGGATGGAGGATGGAGGAAGACGAATCGAAGGCAGGCACTAACCTTGGAGCAGGACTCGCACTTGTGGTCGATGCCACGCTTCTTGCGCCCAGACGGGGTGTGTGCGATTGGAATGGGGACGCTGCTGCGTGTGGGTGCGCTTGCGGGCATAGTAACCGCTTGCGGCGGCGGTGAGGCCGATGAAGACAGGGAAAGTGCGGCCATTGAAAGTGCGGGGGTACCGACGGATCTACAGGCCGCCCGTGAGTCTGTAGACTCCCCATAAAGGCGGGTAAACGCACAAAGGTCGGCTAGCTGCGTCACGGGCGTCGCTCAGGCGCCTGCGGCGGCCTGTCGACGAGAGACGGCGGTGATGGGACAGTGCTCCCGGGTGCTTGGAAGAAACACCGCCTGCGGACTCTGCGAGTGGTATTGGTTGGGCATTGGAGGCGGCGATGGAAAGGGAGAGCAAGCTGAGTGCGGCAGAGTCCTGCGACGCACACGTATTAGTCAAGAAAGTATAGCAGGGTGGCTGACGTACTTGAGACATGGTGGGGCAGGAGACGAGAAGGATACAACAGGTGGTGGAACAACAGATATGGGTACAGACACTAGAGGGACATTGCAGGCGGAGATGGTGAGAGAGGGTCAAGATCAGTAAAGGGTCTAAGGCCGCTCAAATTTGTTCCAAGTCATGTGGCTCTCACTTTCCCACGTGCCTCATAACCACAGCTTGCCCTCCGCGGCCATGTTGCCCTTACGCGAATACTTACAGCTATAAGAAGTCCTTGCTACTTTGGCTCTTCTTTTCTTACATTTTCTGCGATAAGAAACCGTAAAACTGCGATTTTGCGAAGTATATATCTTGCGGTGCGGCTCTGCTTTAGCCTATTTTATCACTCAGAATTGAAGGCATGGCAGGATAAGTATGTTTTGTATGCCGGTAACCCGGCTACAGTATGGGGGAGCTCGCTAATTCTCAGTCTTGAGGGTTAAAAAAATTCTGTAGTACTAGCAAGTAAATCCTCTCATCTTCTGCTCAAGATACATTTTCATATCGGCTAATATCTTCAATCGACCCAAGCAAATGGGCTCCGGAAGGTGATACCACCCAGCAATCTGACCCATGAGATGGCTACAAAGGAAAGTCCTGAGTAAGAATTCTTGTCGCCGCGGCCGAGATCAATGACAGTTTTTGGAAAGGTCAGTCCCTAGCTTTTGTGAATTTTACATTGAATAAGGTACAGCCGGAATGAAGTCTCGCTTTTGTCCTGTGAACTCAGGATTATCAATTCTTTCTAGTGGTGGCAAGGTCTGGTTCAGAAATCGGTTCGAACCTGAACCGGACCGAACTGGACGTCGTGTTCAGGTTCAATGTTCGGTGTTTGTCCGAACCGAACGCGACGCTCGTGTTCGGCGTTCACGCGAGGTCAAATTTTACCGAACGTGTTCGAACCGCGAACCGCAGATGGCCTTTTCAACCCAATTTGCGGTGGTAATTTCCCAATCTTCGGTAAAATTATGATTTTTTAACTCCTCGAATGCACTTGATTGATCTCTGGTACTTCCAATCTTGTCTTCCGAGTCCATTTTCCTGGATTTCAACATTGATGAGAGATCAGGTTTGATTTGCAAGTGGCATCCTCAAGTATTTGACTCCAGGGTTGCCTCTGAGCAACAATATTCGATGTCAACTTCGCCTCTGTGAGCTCCTTAGCACAAACCAACACAGTGTGAATTTCCTGACCATAAAAAATTGCAAATGGATGACCAGGAACCTACAATTGTGCTGGTGTGGCCCGAATTCCTCTGCCTCAAGGGGGGAAAACATCTTACATGACAGTACTGACAGTTTGGGAAATGGGTTATTTAACGCGTCGACACCAATCTGGTTGTTCCCCGTGAAATTCGATTTCGCGGAGAGGATCCGGGGAAAGCATTTACTGGTTCAATCCGCTCAAGTAGCATATTTAAATTCCCCTCCTTTTAAAATGTATTGCTTGCATCAGAGGAGATGTGCAACAGTAGCACCTTTTTTCTCCATTCCTCACCTTACATGTCCCGTTAACGCGAACTACCCACATTGTTGTTCCTTCTGAGCCGACAGCGATGTTCCCACGGCATACCATCAAATTTCCATATACGGATGCCATCACTTCCCCACCCGCAATCAGCACAGCCATCTTCATTCCAAGGTAATGGCCCTACCGGGCGGAGCCTGGATACCCCAGTTTCTTTAGGAGCTTACATCTGCTGAGGGATATGTTTCTGTAGACAAAGGCCGAGATTTTACCTTTTCATGCCAAATCCAAGCCAAATCAAGCAGACGACTCTGTGATCTCAGCGTAGAAAGCTGCCCTATTATAAAGTCGAAATTCGTGTTTCTGAACACTCAAGTGGTTTTTTGAAATGGCCCACTCAGTTTGAATGACCCTTGGGAAATTCTGGACTTATTCCTAGAGTCCATAAAACTTTTGGAGATGCTTTCAATCTCAGTCGGACTTTAGGAGTCCCATAAATGAGTGCCGCTATCTGTGAACATTGCATCAATTTTGTCTCTGGACATTTCTGGAGGATTGATCCCTCCAGAACCAAGACAGAGTCATTCCCCAATTTAGATGACCATTTGAGAACTGGCAAGGAGCAATGACTGATTCGGACAACTATTTCGGGACACAGCCTATTTCGGCCAGGGTACAATCAATTTATGTTGATTCTAACTTGGCCGGCCTTATTTGGACCCTGTGGTAATTATAATACAAAAACTCAGACATAACGGGGCAAGTACACCATCAATAGAATTTGACACACCACCGACTCACCAGGGACACTTTCAATTGCATGAAGCCCCAGTATCAGAGTTGAATTGACTTCTTGGGCCTAGGTGCAAACACGATCCACCAATCCTTCAATTCAGAACCATGTGGAGTTG
This sequence comes from Mycena crocata, assembly GCA_029281795.1. Classification (NCBI taxonomy): domain Eukaryota; kingdom Fungi; phylum Basidiomycota; class Agaricomycetes; order Agaricales; family Mycenaceae; genus Mycena; species Mycena crocata. The sequence continues at coordinate 522,878 of JARJCP010000051.1, read as the reverse complement.
CAGCATGAAGGAAACCATATTCATTGTCATAAAACAGGTTAGCACAATTAATGTTGTGGGACCTTGCGGGACCATCGGACTTAATCGGCGGGGTGTTCCGAGGCATGAGAGAACTGCGTGAGAGAATTGCCTTATAGGGCAAGTCACGGGGTACAAGATTTTTACAGACGGGGTGGAAAAATTTCCCGATGTCCTAGAACCCAGATACTAAAGTATCCAGGCATTGCGGGATCTCTCGGGAAAAGCAAGCTCATCCAATACGAGGAAGTCCTGGCGTGGTGACCCGCCTCCATTCGTGATATCCAGGGTTCGTTGTCAAGAAGTGGGTGGAGGTTCGAATCCTCTTCGGGACATTTTGTAGCTTTCACAGGCTTTTTTATCTTGACTACTTCTTCAATCTTCTTGCCACCATGCTCTGTTACCGCCGGTACTCCCACATTTCATCAAGACATAACAAAATCTCAACACAGTTATTACTTGCATCTCTAAATATGGGAGTCGCGTCTACGTACAGCCCGCCTCACTATCTACTACAAGGTATGCATGTTCAATTTTTATGGGTCGATCAACAATTCTAGCGCACATAATGAGACCATGAACAAGCATCACACGAAGTCCTGGCCTTGGTGGCCCGTCTCCCACCGCTTGCAACCCCGAACATGGCAAGAGGCGAATGGAGGTTCGATTCCTCCTTGGACAATTTGCGTGGAGAACAATCCCTTCACTTTTTCTCCGCAATTTCTGTCGGACTGCAACGTCACTTTGAAAGATCTCCCCTCGTCTCTTTGCGTGAACAGTGAACGCCTTGTTTCGATATCAATATCTTCTCAACAGCGTCTCCAACTTGAACGGGAACCGAGTCTCAATGTTGATATGTGGCCGGTGCTTGTCGAAATTCCCAAATTGAAGTGGTCACAGCCAGGGGTTCAAGAAGCCATGGCATCGCTGGTCAGCCTCCAACCATTCGCCCATGCAGTCTATAATCAAACGACGGGCGGGGTTCAAATCCTCCTCAGGATTGAGCTACAAACCAAGAGCTTTTATTCATTTTTTCTGCCCTTTTCCAGCGGTGCGAGGCTATGCGGAGGGTCAACGTCAGACTCATTCCTTTTCCGTCTACAACTTCCACCCGCCATACTCTTCAACGACTCCGCGATGTACTTCCCGAAGGCGAGTATGAAACATTCCATGTAACTCATTGGCTAATTTACTGCTCGTCGTAGTATTCAGGCTCTGAACAGAGGCATATTCAAAGTCCTGGCATTGGTGGCCCGCTTCCTTCCATACAGCTACGCGCAGAAATTAAGAGACGGGCGGAGGTTCGAATCCTCCTCAAGACATGGTACGGAAAAAAGAGACGTAGCTTTTTTCTTTCCTTTCTTCTGGCGTGTTATGACAGCGAAAAGAGTACGGAACACATATCCCTGCGCACAACGATGTATATATATTCATGTTAAACTTCCACGACGTTACTTCGCGTTCTGTCTGTGAAATATATTTGCTATAAATTTCATAGAATGTCGTTCAGACTCAGAACCTGGCGTTAAATTGGTCTAGCAAGTTACGCGAAAAGTTCTGTCCTCGCCCCCATGTCTCGTTTTTCACTGGTTTTCCAACTTCTCGGTGTCGTCATCTCAAGACCGGAAAGACACGGATCATCATCGGATGGGGCCGGCAAGGCGCTTTTAGGCTTTTACCTCCAACCAACTTCAAAACATCGACTCCAACCAAATGGGCGGTTTCCCGACCTTGCTGATCGCTGTGTGCTAATGAATTGGAGACTCTGTGTACGCCCTGGAGAACCCTTCCGGACGCTTTGGAACCTCTTTCGAGCAACTTCACATTGGTGGTCGCTTGATCTAGGAACGAACCTTTGTATCCTGCCGGAGTCTGCCTAGGAGGGACTGAGGTTGATTATATCCAGCCTGGTTTCTTTCATTAATATTTCTGTTGTGTCCGAAGTACCTCCGCATCCCGAGAATAGACTTACTTCGGCCAACAGAGCGGCTATTTACACGCGTAAACCGCGTAAACATCATTATAAACTCTGCGTTTCGCGCGGTCCTTCCGAACTCCGATGGAACAGGAATCCGGTTTGTCGCACTTGCGAGCGCGAGCGCGAACTGGTTTCCCGATAAGGAAACTAGTGATCCTCTTCGAAGACCCCGCTCGTTATCACCACATTGACTTCACGTCAATTGAGGATTACCGGGCAGGTATAAAAGCATTCTAACTGCGCTGGTGAATGTTATCTACAATGGATTCTACTCTCAGCCTCACTTTTCTCGCCTGCTCTCTCAGTGTTGTCGCTTTTCTGTATTTTAAACCCTCCAAGGTATGCAACATTCGTTCCGCAGGTCATTTCTGATATCTGTTCAGCTCCATGCCATCCCCGCTATGGGCCCCGCAGGAAAGATCTCGTCGTACCGTGGTGCGCTCGATTATCTTCGCAATGCACCCAAAATCATACAAGCTGGATACAATCAAGTACGTGCAGGCCATCGATGTTGATTCATTTTGTCCATTTACACCACCGTTACAGCATAAATCCATGTTCCGCGTATCATATCCTGATAAATGGGTAGTCGTTCTAAGCTCCCCCCAGCTGATAAACGATATCCGAAAGGCGCGTGATGAGGACCTATCTTCCGAGCATGGGTTCGGCGCTGTAAGCATGCTTGGAAGAACCAAATTGAAAAGCCTGATCACGCTCATTTTCTGCTAGACCCTCGCAGTGAAGTACACCCTCGGCGCTGGATTTGTCTCTAACCCGTACCACGTCCGGGTCCTTCAATCTTCTCTTACGCGGAACATCAGCGCTCTATTTTCGGAACTGAAGGATGAGATTTTCACGGCCTTCGAAGATGAGATTCCGCTGTCCGACAATGGAGGTGAATGTGGTTGAAATATAATCCTACTGATTCCGGCTGAGAGAAGCAATAGATTGGGTCGCAGTCCCGGCTCTCAAGACCGTTCTCCGTGTCGTCTCACGTTCAAGCAACAGGTTGTTCGTTGGTATTGAGCTTTGTTAGTTATATTTTATTTATTGAGACCGATCATATCTAACGTTCCGAACAAGGCCGTGATCCCGATTACAGGGACCTCAATATCGAGTTTGCCGAAGATGTCATGAAACGGGCAAAAGTAATCAACCTCTTCCCAGATGTGCTCAAACCGTGAGTAATTGCAGCGCCGGCAGTGCGAAGCATAGATGAGTTCTGAGATTTGGCCCAGGATTGTTGGCCCCATAATGTCGCCTTTGCCTCGTGGTATGGCTCGCGCTAAGAAACATCTCGTTCCAATGATAGAAGAACGGCTGAAGCAAGAGGCGGGAGATGAACGCCCGGTTCGATTTCCACAGCGTTGAATTTACTTGCGCTTCCTAATTATTTTCTTAGAACGACTTGATATCTTGGCTGTTGGACCACGCGGTAGGCGAGGAACGCACTGTGGAGAATCTCGTCCAGCGCATTCTCATGATCAATTTCGTGGCAATTCACACAACATCCAATGTCCGTAGGCTCATAGTTGGTAAAATAATCTGGGTCGACCCTGATATTCTTGCAGAGCTTTACACAGGCGCTATATCATTTGGCTGCGAACCCGGAGTATGTCGCACCCTTGCGCGAAGAGATGGAAGCCGCCCTACGCGAAGACGGTTGGAGCAAGGCTGCGATGGGAAAATGCAGCAAGCTCGACAGTTTCCTTCGCGAGTCTCAGCGGTTTAGTGGCGTCAGTGCTAGTCAGTGCTTCCTTCACTTCTCTTCCTATTCTCATCTGACTTGCTTATTTGTCGTTGAAATTCAGTCAACATGCATCGAATGGTAGTCAACCCTGAAGGCTTCACTTTTTCGGACGGCACACATCTGCCCGGCGGGAGCTTTTTGGCTGCTGCGACATACGCGACCCATCATGACGAGGCACACTATTCGAATGCGGATTCGTTTGACGGGTTTCGCTTTGCACGGATGCGCGCCGCTGCGGAAGGAGAAACCGCAAAGTTCCAGATGGTTACCCCGGATACGACATATTTTTCGTTTGGTCTTGGAAAGCACGCGTGTCCTGGAGTGCGTCGTTTTCTACTGCTTGCATTTCTAGTCTGATGTGTCCGAATTGGTTGTACAACAGCGGTTCTTTGCAGTTAACCAGCTCAAAGTGATGCTCACTCATGTTTTCATGCACTATGATGTTAAACTTGAGGGGGATGAGTGCCCGCCGAGCCATTGGTTTGGGACGACCTGCGGTGCTAATAGAACGGCAAAGGTCCTTTTCAAGAGACGAGCGGAGGCTTAGAATTGGCGTCAAGTTCCAAAGGTATAATGTTGTCAGTATCTACGAGTGGTCACATAAGGTAGCAAGTATCAGATTTAGACAAACCTGATGATATTGGTTCATAAGAGTTGGACCCAGGAAAGGGGTGGAAATATTCCCGGTGATGGCCGCAACCATACTCCAAATCGCTGATGCCATCAGAAGCCAACACTCGCCGATTTCGCCACATCCAAGCCACATCCTCAGTCTGCTTCCTCTCAGCTCGAAGTGAATCTTCTTGTTTCAGCGCTTGTTCTTACTTGCGACGGCTTGGGGTTAAAATGATAGGCACTGGCACCAACAGGCAACCAACGAGTCAAAGCGCAATTGGTCTTGATAAGTCTTATCCAAAGCGTTCAATGACCCTTTGAAGGCACTGGAAATGATACATAAGGTGCAATGAACCGACATTTCCACTCACCCTGTAACTCCTACGAAATGGCAAGCTGCTTTGATAACATGGATGATAGGATGGATGTCGACGACATCGAAATGGCCGATGCAACCTGTGAGATATCGATCGATTTACAGAAGAGGAAATTCCTCGAAAGTTCAAGTCAGTGGTTTTCCCCCCCCAGAAATCCGACAAAACTTATCGGTGCTCTCTACTCAGATTTCTTACAACTTCTCAACTGTGTGATGCCCGGTGTTTGGTGGGCAACATATTGCCAGAATGGTAAGTGACCGGGATTCTCTACTTAGTACACCTACTCATCAACTTGAACCAGCGCAATACCCTTCTTCGTCGCAGTTTGAGAATTCGAACAATCAGCCACCCATATCTGATCTCCTGGAGAACCAAATATCACTGCGCCGTTTGGGATCTTCGCGATGGACATCCTCCCCTTCCTCATCTCTCATAATCTCTCCCGTGAAAGGAGTTTCTTCTGAAGATCTACAAGCCTGGATTGGTACTCCGAGTCCTCGATGGGAGGGAAACACTTCTCATTCGGAGCGGTGTCATCCCAACCGTCTCCCTGTTGCACCGTTCTTCCCGCGGCTCAACATGCCAGGTTCACGGCTGCAGAATAAAGCCGTCAGTTCTTGCAGGGTTGTTCCTCGAGTCGGAAAATTCTCCGGCAACCACGCCACGTCCGTTCTAGCTGAAGAGGCGCGGAATATCGACAAGCTGGTAGATTGTGTCTGGCCGATATGGAGCATGTATTGACGTATTATTCCAGAACCGTGAAACACTCCGGCGTCAATGCTATGCCAACGCCCATCCACATCGACCCAGAGAACCCACAGTCATAACATCCAGATATCCATCGCCTTCCTCTTCCTCTTTGGCATCAAATTCATCTCCATCCTATGGAGCGTATTTCACCTCATCTCGTGATTTATCCTCCTCGGATACCGGTGACACTGATTCGGCGGCATCGGAGGTCAATTCGCCTTCGCAGCGCACTTCGTGGGCATCAGGTTCGAGTACCAGTTCGGATTCTTTCTCTCGTGCCCGCAGTCTCAGTCCACCTCTTCGGCGCGACGACCGTTTATCACGTATTCAACAGCACGAGATCCAGCTCGAGTCTCGCGGGCCTGGTATGCTGCAAATATTAATGAACGCGGTGACGAACTGGTTGTGGCCACTGGCAGTTGCTTAAGTCATTGTCATTTTTATTTTTATCTTGCTATTTAATGGTTATCACTTCTTGTACAAAATGTGGTCCAGTCCGCGGTCGCTACCAGCTCTTGTATGGCCTATAATCAATCTTTTGAATTCGGGATTTGATTGAGAACAAGCCTGAGAAACAACACCTGATATCCGCTGATGCATAGCACCGCCACTAACTTCTTTCATCAAAAGATCCGTCACGGTCTCTCAACCGTCCAGATCCTCTGCGCCCCTGCGCCTCCCCCAGACGCCATGAAACGACGTCGAGGATCCAAGATCTTGGGGCGGAGACGTGATCGCCATGTGCGTTCTGATACAGTCATTTGGTAAGTTACAGTCAACGCCGAACAATCCGAGATTCACGAAAGGAATCCACGCCGAGTCTCTACGGTTATCACCCTCGGGCTTTTTGTGGGCCTTAACAATACCAAGCCTAGTGAATAGAAGGCTCTGGACTGGACTGGCCATTGTGATTACCGGTTATATCAATCTCAGTTGGGTGTCGCGAGAGAGGCTCCGCTTTCGGATGTCTAGACTTGGCTAGAACCCCAAAGGCGGTACAAATGGAGGGTTCTCGAAAAACCCCAAATAATCGCTTTTTGTCGTGTCGTTCCCTTTGCATCCGTTCCCCCACCTCTCTCCTTGCGTTTTTTCACAGCCCCTCATTTTTGCTGGTCTGACTGGATTCAGATTATACGTTCCTTTGCGATCGACTTCGACCTCTTGAGCCATGGCGGAAAGCTGGTTTGTCAGAGAGTTTCTTACCGCAAGACGCCTCACTTTCAATGTGATTTTCTATGGATTACACTTCTTCCTCTTCGGCTATGGGTGGCACAGCCAGGTATGAGGCTCTTAATTATTCACTCATATTATTTCCTAATTTTAGCCTATCAGGCAACCAACCTGAAGCTGGCGGCCCTCAACTTGCTCCAATACTCTGTCTGGATTTCTCGTGGCGCGGGCCTTGTTCTCGCGTTCGATGGAGCCTTGATACTGATTCCTTTGTTGCGAAACATCATCCGTGTCATTCGCCCGAAGCTTGCATGGCTCTTTCCTGCGGATGAGAATTTATGGTTTCACCGACAAGTGGCGTACTCCATGGCCTTCTGGACCATGGTTCACACCACTGGGCATTATGTTAATTTCATTAATGTTGAACGCACTCGTACGTGTTTGGTCTGCGTTCGTCATCGTCTCTGCGAAAGGCTAACTCGTCTGCAGAGGTCCGAAAGGAATATGCTCTTCAAATCCACTACACGCAGGCTGGTGGATTTACCGGTCACTTCATGCTCCTTATCATGCTGTTGATGTACACCACCGCCACCTCGAAAGTTCGGAATCAATGCTTCGAGGCCTTCTGGTATACTCATCATCTCGCATTCTTCTTCATGCTCGGCCTCTACACCCACGCCACTGGGTGCTTTGTGCGTGATACCGTTGACCCCGCGTATACCAAGACCTTCCCCTTTTACACGACTGAGCATTGTCTGGGTTACCTGAGCTGGCGGTATACAATATGGCCAGGTATCCTCTACTTTGGCGAGCGGGTGTATCGTGAATATCGTGGTCGGCGTGCGACCCGCCTTTCGCGAGTTCTCGTCCACCCGAGTGGTTAGTTTGGCCTCTTCCTTTCGTCACAACCATTGTTTACCCATAGTGTTCAGGTGCGATGGAACTACGGATCGTCAAGCCAAGCTTTAAATATACGCCAGGCCAATGGCTCTTCCTGCAGGTTCCAGAGCTCTCGCGCTGGCAATGGCACCCGGTAAGACTTGAAGTGATTCACCCGAGGCCGATGCTCATTGTAATCCTTTCTAGTTCACCATTACTTCTGCGCCTGATGATCCATATGTTTCAATCCACGTTCGGCAAGTCGGCGATTTCACCTATGCCCTCGGTGACCGCCTTGGCGTTGGCCCATCTGTTGTCGCAGCTATGACGAAATCTGCAATGAAGGGTTCGGACAAGGACGAAAAAGCTGCTGGTTTCCGTGGGGAATTCGTTGAACTCGATTCGAGCACAGCCGGTAACATGCCCGCCGTGCGAATTGACGGACCCTATGGAGCACCTGCCGAGGACGTTTTCGACGTTGAGGTCGCAGTCCTGATCGGCGCTGGGATTGGTGCGTTCCAAGTTTCTCCACCTACACATCCTAAATCGTGCTGCAGGTGTAACCCCGTTCGCATCTATCCTGAAACATATATGGTACCGCCAGCGCAAAGGAAATCTGGGCACTCTTCGCCGGGTCGAGTTCTTTTGGGTCTGTCGTGATGCCCCGTCCTTTGGGTGGTTCCAGAGCCTGCTCTCTGAGGTCGAGGCGTCTCAGGCTGATCGTAAGGGATCTAATCCCATCTGCGTATTCATCAACTGATCTTTGTCCAGCCAACTTCTTGCGTATCAACGTGTATCTGACGCAGAAGATCAGCGAGGACATGCTCTGGAACATAGCTGTCAACGACGCCGGTGCAGCCTACGACCCGCTCACTCTTCTCCGAACACGCACGATGTTTGGACGTCCCGACTGGATGACGATTTACGGCCAAATCAGCCAAGCCATCCAAGAGGGACAGTATATTCCTGGGACCAGCGAGCAACTGAAGACGACAGTCGGAGTACGTCCAACCATTCGTGCTTCTAATAAATTCATTGATCTCGTTGTTGACATTTTCAGACCTATTTCTGTGGGCCTACTCCTCTCGCAAAGGTGATCAAGGAGGCCACTCTTCATCATAGCAACTCCAGAGTCGAATTCTCCTTTGCGAAGGTTCCGAGACTGTCTTCGTTCAAATTGGGTCACAACTGATCAATTCAACCCAGGAACATTTCTAATCTTTATGACGACCTTGGGGTTTTATGCAGGGACTCCGTGTATTTGTTCCGAGCTTACATATTTATTCTGCGTATAATTAGTGTGAGAACATCAGTTGTTGCCCGTCATGTGTATGTGTATCCAAAATGTGCATGTTGACATCGTTTCCAGCGCGCGGGAGAGAACACAAGATATGAAAATTAATACAGGTAAGTATGTTGTCTTTCCCTTCCTTCCATATCTGAACCGTCCCGTTGAAATATAGTAGCAGGAGGTGGAAACTGTGCTCCTTGAACCGTATGGGCTGCAGAATAACGAATGTAAAAAGTAATCTGTTGCAAAAATCGCCGGTTCAAGCGGTAGATAAAGATTTGAGATAAAACTCACGAATAAGTTTGCGAAGTGCACCGTCATGTCTTGCGCAGCAACCCGCCGACTGTTGAGTACTTTGGACGGGGTTGGAGCTGTGATATGCAACCTCATCCCAGATGCGTGGCGCCGCAACTTTGTTGGTAGAAGGCGAAGAAATCCGCGAGGCCTTCCGTGGGATTGCAAAACGATGTTCCAGAGGTCCATTTCGCGAATATTCCAGCATGGGAGTGATTCCGGTCTGCTTAAATGAACCGTGGGCAACTTGGAAATTACAGAAGATAACTGAGTATCTCTTACTTGCGTTGGCGTTCAATGAAATGTTGAAGGGTAGATATAGGCGTTGAGATTCATGGTAGAAGAAGCCAGTCCTTTCCGAAAACAAGAGAAGCCATAGCAGAACAAGGAGCGCAAAAAAATAACAAAGTAAATGGTTTCTAGCGCACAGCTGGCACATCGACAAGGGATTTCGAGACGTGGTACTAGGCCATAGACTTTGATAGAGTTGCGCTGCATGACAGATTGTTTTTTTACCTTGTAGGATATGCATATAAAGGAGATACATGGCTTTGGAGGACGTCGAGAGCAAGCAATTCGGAGTCTCTTGAGAAGAAGTTCTGTCAGACTTCGTATGAGATGTCGCCCGCCAGCTTCTTGGTCAAAGGCATCCCAAGTAGACTTAGTCGCACTTTTGCATCGACTTACGAGTGCCCAACCTGCAGTCTGAGTAGGAGGACTTGGAGGAGGAAGTGGGGGAGGTTTACAACACAGCGGCCACATCGTGATTGTCGCCACACACCAATATTCAACAAGAAATTTCGAGGAATTAGCATTTGTCATTCTATGTATCCTGCCGGATCCGCCTATCCACGTCCACAAAGATCTCAAACCCAGATGGATGTATATACACACTTCTACTTTTGTTCGCCTCAAACAATCGATTCTTCTTAACCTCAAGCGGTCGGAATTCCCGCGAATTCGTCATATCCAAGGGCGAGATTCAGATTCTGTGGATGCAAAATAAATTCTAGAAGGAAACAACGAAAAGTAGTTACATACCTGCAAGCACTGAGTCGCTGCGCCTTTCAATAGGTTGTCTAGCCCGCCCTGTGTAGCACAGTCAGCTCAAGTGAAGGACGTGAAAGGATAGACGCACAACGATGACGACGCGGTCTCCCTCGCTCGAGACCTGGAACCCGCCCGCGCTCCACGTGTGCTTGTTCTCGATATCCTGCAGCGCAGGCACCCCGGACATAATCCGAACAAGCGGCTCGTTCTTGTATCGCTCCGCAAACAACGCCGCCACGTCGCGTGCAGACATACGGTCCTTCAGCGGGATCGATGCGGTGGAGATTATCCCGCTAAACCATGGTGTAACCGCGGGGACGAACGCGACCTTGATCGCGCTTCCACCGGTGAGCAGCCGCGAGAGGTGGTGTCCCGCCTCGCGTTCGTGGATGTGGCCCGTCAGCGCGTACGGGCGTACTCCACCTGCCAGGCTTTCGGGAGATACCTTCGGTGCACTGACGGGGCGCCCATCAGGGTCAGCCGCCATGACCGTCCCCGCACCACTGTACCCCGACAGCCCAAACACGGTCGGCAAGACACCGGGCGCGACATGTTCTACCAACGGTGCGATCAACATCTGCGCCGACGTCGAGTAGCATCCGGGGTTCGATATCCGCTTCGACGCGCGGAGTGCGCTACGGCCATAGAGCTCTACTCAGAAGGGAAGGGGGAATCAAAGAAAAAAGATTTTATTTCACATTAATGGTTGTCCTGTTACGGGCGGGGAGACGCCTCACCAGGAAGCCCGTACGCCCACCCCTCCTCGAAGCGGTAGTCTGCGCTCAGATCCACCACGACGCTGCCCGCCGCCGCGCCCCCCGCGCGTGCCGCCGTACCGCGGTCCACTGCGTCCACAAACGGCTTACACACCCCATTCGGCAACGCCATCACCCATGCGTCCACCGCGCCTGCTGCCTCCATCTCCTCCACATCTGCTGTTGAGAGGTTAGAGTACGTCACCGCACTCTTGGTGTATCCTGCTAGCGGCAGGCCCGCAAGCTGCCGCGAGGAGACGTGCGTGAGCGCGAGGTGCGGATGCGCGGAGAGCAGCGTCGTGAGTGCCTGCCCAGTGTATCCCCGCGCGCCGATCAGCCCCAGGCGCTTCACTGCTGTCGAGACAGGTCCAGTGGGTGCTGGCGAGGGAGGCTCGGCGACAGTGGCATATCCCCGCGCGGCGCGGCGCACGTTGGTCGAATACGCGCGAGTGCCGTTCGGCGCGGCGTTCGCGGGCGCCTTGTGCGGCGGAGCGGACGGGCCGACGGGGAGGTACACGCGCGCGATGCGCCCTTTCTCCTCGAACCCACGGACGATGCGCTCGACCTCCGCGACGTCCTGCACGCCGTACCAGAAAAGGCTCTTCCCCGCACGCGTGAAGCTCCCGTCCGCGCGCTCAAAATGCCACCCCCGGTTCTCGTCGTCCGCCTGGGCGGTCCAGAACAGCCGCCGGTGGTCCTTCTTGATCGCAGCGAAGACGTTGTCCATGACATTGTTCAGCACGCCCGCACGCGATGGGAGGAGCTTGGTGAGCACGGGCGTTTCGCCGGGCGGGTGCGAGACGAGCGCGACGACGTCGAGGGGCTCGTCGCCGTAGATGGTGTACGGGGTGTTCTTCATGTCCGCGAGAACGCCTGCGACGCTCTGGAATCCGCTGAGCACCTCGGGGTCGCGGTCGTGAATGACCTGGCGGAAGCGGTCCGCGCCGAGGCCTTCAACACTGCTGTGCTTGAAGAGCTTGTACCCGCGGCGAATGAGCGTACCAGCACCGCTATCGGTGAAGAGCTCCTTCTGCAGCATGGCAGCGGAGATGACAGCGACCGAGGAGGAGCGTGGGAGGTGCTCGAGGAGTTCCTTGAACTCGCGCAGCTTGAGCTTGGTGCCGTACTTGACCCACGGCTCCTTCATCAGCTGGTCGTATTCCTGCACAGAAATTATTTTATTTACTTCTTAAGAAAGATTACTTAACGAACCTCGTCGAGGTTGATAACGGACAGTTTCTCGCCCGTGACGCCGTGGAACAGCCCACCCTTTTCGTTCAAGAACACGATCTTGAGAGGCTCGAGCTCCTTGGCGAGTTCGCCCGCAGCGATATCTGCGTTGACGTTGAGGATTTGGCCGTCGGGAGATTCGGCGAGACTGGTGAGGATGGGGAGTGCGCCGGCACGGATGGACGCCTCTAACGGGCGCTTGTCGATCTTGGTGATCTTGCCGACAAGGCCGTACTTTTGTTTGTCGAGGTAGTCCGCAGTGAACACGCCGGAGGTGATTGGGCGGGCACGCGTCCCAAGCTTCTCGAGGGCACCGACAAGCTTGAGGTTCTCCTCCATGAAGACCCGTCGCGCGATCTGAAGCGTCTTGGCGTCTGGAAAGTAAACATTGAATTACTTACTGCATTGTAAGGGAAAGAGAGATTGTACCTGTGACGCGAATACCGTCGATGTAGTCGGGAACAATGCCCTCGCGCTCAATAATCTGGTTGAGCTGCGGCCCAGCACCGTGAAGAACGACGGGGTAGAGTCCGACCCGGTAGAGGAAGCTGAGACTGAGAGCAAGCTCATCCAGCTGGTCAAGGACAGCGCCACCGATCTTGATAACGGCGAATTTGGCGGGCTGCGAGGGGTGCGATGAGGACGAAAAAATGCGCAGATGGCGCTCGACCTCGCGCTTGGTACCGATTGAGTACAGGAGCCGGGTTATGGTTTCCTGCAAAGTACAGTCAATTAGCCTGCTTCAGAGCTGGTCAATTCAATGAAAATATGAGACTCCAGGCAACGAAATGGCACCCCGACCTCACTGCTGTAATCCTAGCAGCAATGGGGCCCTTCCTGTATTGCTTTTCGGACACGATTGGGTTGAGGCTACTTACCCGGTCAGTCTGTGCTATCGATTGAATGGTCCGCTTAGAGACATGGGCCTGGGGAGCCGCTACCGCATGGCGAGTACGGAGAACGACGGCGCGGCCAGCAGTGCGTCCAGAAATCCGCGAAGCCGACGCAACTGCGAGCATGATTGTGGGGGGGAAGTCAAGAGGGAGGTATAGCGCTGGGTACCGCTTGGCAGGAAGGAAGGAGGGAGTGGCCTTTTGACTGAGAAGATTCAATTCTTGAGAAGCAAAATCCACAAAATACTTACGAGGGCACGTGACCGATCTTGACTCGGTGCGGATTTATGCTGCTGAACAGCGTTTATCGCGCTGTCTGTACATTCATTCATACTAGTCTCGGACCAAACTCTCATGACATCCCAAAATGGGAACCCTGTCATGAGAGTCTGGGCCTATTTACAGGACAATAGCCGTACCATTGCGCTATCATTTTTGATCGAATATTCCCACGACCGCAAATGTGTTCTACTGGACATTCTCACAGCACGGAGCCATTGCTATCATACAGGTGAAGTTCAAGGCACAATCAAATTCATGCTGTGTGTTGAAAACTGTGGAAAGGGCCATAGATAAAACTGAACATCGATTTGTAGTTACTGGGTGCACTGCCACAGCACACACGGGTCGAAAATGATGCTGCAGGGGAAGCAGCACCGAATTTGGATGGGGTGATACTTAGGAAACACTTTGAATGTGTCCACTTATTGATTTGAAGGTATATTATGTCCGTTTGCCGAAGCAAATACCAGAATCTGCCTACGCACACCGTGGGAATATTCGATCAAAAATGATAGGCTATTGTCCTGGGATAAGCCCAGACTCTCATGACAGGGTTCCCATTTTGGGATGTCATGAGAGTTTGGTCCGAGACTACATTCATACAGCCTCTAGCTTAACAGCCTATCTGGCGCAGCAACAGCCTGCAACAACTCTCAAGGTGGACCGGAAGTGCAGTGACGGCGTGCGCGGAGAACTGCTTTTGGGCTCTTTTCGGGTCTAGGCTCCGAGCCTCCGACTCCGACTCGTGTGTACGATGTAGGTAGTTTAACACCAAGGCAAGGGAATATTCAATGTCATTAATTCAATGTCTAGTCTACGCAAGTAAAAACGGCGTGGTTGCTAAACATTCGGCGCGCAACGGGTATAGACTGCTGCAAAGTGGTCGGTCTGTGGGAACGCGTCAGAAAAAATGCGCATGGGAGTGGCGGGCGGGCCGACGTACATATGGGAAGGATTTGGAAAATGATGAGGTCGTGAGACGGTGGACACGCTCAGAGAATAGAGAACACCAAGCCGAGGACAGGGCCCAGACCGAGCGCGTTGAGTGTACCGAAGAGACCGTGCACGAGGGGCGCGACGGCAGCGAGCAGCCCGTTGACAAGCGGGGCGAGGGCGTTGAGGAGAGTGCCAACAACAGCACTGCAGGTAAAAATGTAAGTTATGGTACCAAGGCAGAATATACATAAAAACGAACCTGGCGTCGTTGAGGAGGGGCTGGATGATGGCAGCCGCGGGCGTGGATTCGACGACGGCAAGAACATCACCAAGCGCACCGGTGACGAGCTGCAATTCATGTGAGGAAAAGAAATAAATCGAGTAGAGCGAAATGTACTGACGCAGAGAGCGGGGGCCAGGAGCGCGGCAGCGTCGTCAACAGAGATAACCCCCTCAGCAGTGGCGAGGATAGCGCTGAGCTCGCTTCCGGCGAGGGCAGTCACCTCAGTCACGGCAGCTCCAACGATGGACTGGATCTCGGCGGTGAGGGGTCCCACAACCTCAGCGGTCGCGTTGTTGATGTCGATCGACGCTATAATTTTCATTAGAATGAGGCGAAAAATAAAGAAACACGAAGGCACATACAGAGGAGAGTGGTGACGGGGGTGAGGTCGGCGGTGAGTTGCGTGAGGATCGCAGGGAGGGCGACGAGGTCGCGCTTCACCACAGCCACCGGCGCTGCGGCGGAGAGCGCAGCGAACGCGACGGCGGCAAGGGCAGTGATTTGAGTGAACGAAGGCATTGTTAAAGGATAGTGGGTGGGTCTGAAAAGACGGGTGGGGGTTTAGACTTTGGTTGTGGGTGGGGGAAGACGAAAGTCGGATGAGAAAAATTAACCAGTGGCGTCCCGTACTTATAGCATTCAGCACGGTGGGGCCAGGGCTCAGTAGTGCAGCGGGAAACAGTCCGGAAGCGCGTCGTTTCCAAGGCAATTACAATCGAACAAGGGAGAACGGACATGGAGCTCCAGTTGGATCAAAAAAAGAAGGATTGCCGTTAATCAAGCGTTTATTGAGTGGGGCCGCTTCCAGCCTGCACTCCGCAAGTCACGCAAAAACTGGCGACCCTATATGCGGTCACTGTAGTGGTTCACCGTCCAGTCCGGGAGTCCAGCGAGCGCGGAAGTTTGAAGTAGAAACAAAAATAAAATCTCATCTTCCCCACTTTCCTAAAACGTTCAGAAGCGTTATGCCAACATTTTTAGTTCCGCTGACTGTACCGCCACCGCTTGAGTGCTTCGCAGTTTTTCACCCGAGAATGCTTCGCGGCCCTCGCCAAGTTGCGTCATCTTTTCGCTTGATTTTCGCCAGCACACTTCCTAGTGAGACCGGGATTGCACTTGGCGCAACTTGGAGTTGGATTTGCGAGTCGCCGCCAGGAAATTGCCGCCCGTGCAGGGTGGGTCTCGTTACCCGTGATGTGGAGCGCGGGGCCAATGGTGGACCTACATCAGGCCAGCAAAAAAAAGAGCCGCATCAATTAAAATCAACCAACCAGCTGGAGCCAACACGGTCTGCGGAGCATCGGCGGTGAATAAATAAGCCATTCGACATAGGACCCCTGATAATAGGTGGGAAAGCCTGATTTTGATTTCGACAAAATGTCAGGATTTTTTTCGGTGATTTTGGACGATTTTGTCAGGATTTCAACAGGCTTAAGAGGCCAAATTAGGCCAGAATTGTCAGGAATTCTATTTTTTCGGCCCAAAACCCATATTTTCTATTTTTTTCCGGCCGCTGGCGCGGTTTTGTCAGGATTTGGAACAGGCCTTGGTGGTCCAAATCGAAATTTTGTCAGGATTTTGCACAGGCCAAAAGCGAAAAATCTCCAGTTTTTGTCAGGATTTGCATCAGGCATATCCGCCTATTATCAGGGGTCCTTTCGACATCGGCTGGCGTTGAAACCAATTGCGCCAGCTCAGGTGAGCAGAAAATTTGATATCATGACTGTCCGGATCCTCGCAAGTCCGACCGAGTCCGGGTACGCTGTCGGTAGGTAGGTAGGTAGGTAGTATTACACGGCCGGTCCCGCTTAGGAACGCCGGGGCCCAGGGATTATCGAAGTGTACATGGCACTAGGTACACTATTGTCCCTGGACTTCTCCATACACCTGTAGCCGAGCTCACGATCTCAATCTTTCGACCCGCCGCGGTAGAACTAAAGGTAATACAGAAAAGCAAAACAAAACCACACGGGAAACTGGTTTGTTACCTCAGCAAGCTCACGGACGCAACACGGGGACAGCATAGACAATCTGAAGAACTTCATAAGCAAATTTAGCCACCAGTGCAATATTGGGTCGGGAGAAAACAATGGCTTTCAAGAACTCGGTATTAGAGAGTTCTGCCATCTGACCTTGAAACGCTGGCGTGTTGGTGTATAATTTTTCCAAGAACGATGCACGGAGTTCAACCAACGCGTCCGAGGACTTGCAGTTGATTAGTACATGTTCTGGAGATTCAACCAATTGTTTGCACAGTCGACAAAGTCGTTCTTCCCGGGGCACAGGCTGATGCTCATGATCGCCGTAGCGTAAGACTTCAAGGGCCAATTGATGGGTTGAGAGCAGCAAGGAGGTCAGAGCCTCACGGTGTAGCTGAGTCTTTACCATAATTAGATAGTGCCTCATTTTTGAAGTAACGCGAGTCGGCGGTTTGTCCTTCTGTGGTTCAAGCCTTCCGTGTAGTAAATAGAGCTTATCTGTGGAGTCGACACAGTCCTGGAGCCATTCTAGCATGAGTCTCTCAACCAGTTTCATATACGCTTCGACATCTTTCTCTGTCGTTTTGCCTGTTAGAACTAGAACGGGGCATGCAAATGGCAATCTTGAAGCAGCCTTAATCAAATCACTGGCCCAGCATTTTTTACCCGACGCAGATAGTTCAAGTGAACTGATCAACGAAGCGCGCGCGTAATGCTTTTCATCTAGGCCCAGGAGGTAGATCAAGTTGGTCAAGGTAACCAGGAGTCGTCGGACTCGAAGAGGCATAATACCAGTCTCCGTGAATAACGGTGCGATTAGGGAGCGCGGATGGAGATTCAACATGTGGCGGATGAAGCTGATTTGAACTTTACTGAGTTGTTTAACATGCACGTCCTCGTGGTCCGGGGATAGTTCGCATCCATGGATAAGGTGACAGTCCACCCGGGCCATGTACAACTCTTTGAGTTCTTTCGGCGTTAATCTACCAGTCATGTCTTCGATCGCCATGATGCGGTGCCCACAATAGCGAGCCGTTCGTGCCTTAGCTTTATAGTGCTCAGCGAACATGTTTCTCGAGTCCGTTTTGAAGTTCACTCCGACATATTTCTCCGCAATTTTCACCTTTAAAGAGGTTTTTCCGAGCTTGAAGAGGGGAAGTGGAAGCAAAACTCACTGCTCCATTGTTATCAGCTTGGATTGAAGACCTCGGACAGAGAGGGAGAATATGAGGATGTCGTCGGCCTGTGCCAGGAGTGAGATCCGAACGGCAGCAAGAAAGACATCGTCCCTGTCAGGCATCATGACAAGATCCGCCAGAAACAGGTTCCACAGAATAGGAGAAGCGGGGTCCCCAGTGAGCAGCCCAATAGACGCCTTGAATTGTGCGGACTTTTGGTCTCCATGCCTTACATAGTATGCCATCCGGCGGTAAAGCATTCAAAGCCAATCGAAGATTGCGCCGCCCATCCCCAAACGGAATAATTTCAACCACAATGTAGGTTGGTCCGTAGACGGGAAGGCGTTGCTTGCATCGACTGTCGCAACATACAGGGTGTATCCGTGGGCTCGAGCCCATTCTTTAGCGCAACGGAGGATGAAAGGGTTATTATTGGTTCTGTACCCCGGTCTAAATCCGTTTTGCCACGGTGGGATCAATCCTCTTGCTTCTGCCCAATCAGCTATCCTCCAGTGGATGAGGACTGTTAACCCTTTCAGGAAGCAGCTTTCGAGTGCGACAAGCCGGTAACTATCTGGATTATCGTGCGGCTTCAATCTCTTCAAGATTCCGATAAGCGCCGATATGAACCAAATGGTAGGCCCGTCGTTCTTAGCTACACACTCATTGGCAAGGTACATTAAATCCTCGTTGGGGATTTCTAGTAGCTCTGCATATGAGGCCTGATCTTCTCCGGGTGAGCTATCCAAAGCATGCTTTCGTAGATGATCTTTGAGCCGACCCATGTCGTCTTCCGTCCATTTTTCCGTGAAGAAGCCTTCGGGCGAATTGTCGTCGGTCTTCTCGGGCAGCAACGCAGACAGAATCTTATTGATTTTATGCTGCGTCGAGTCGAACTGGGATGGTAGGATCGCGGGCGGATTCAGCCGTTTCTCAAAGACCTCCTTCAGGTCTGCTGCAGACACCGAAATCGGTGCGGGCTTGGGATCTGCCATGCGCTTGATCTCCTTCCAGAATACTGCTCGTGATGGTGCTTCCATGATCTTTTTGCGATTCACATCCTTCATCGCAGCTAGCCGATCTCGTCCTCGGTGTGGAAGAGGAAAATGCGCACGGGTAGTCTTTCTGGGTGTCTCTTCGGGCCTAGCCCTATTGTCCAAAATATCCGCGGTCACTTTCGGAATATTGATTGAACATCCTAGCGTGGGAGGATGAGATTGTCGTTCAACTTCCATCGGACCGTGTGTACGGAGCATGCCACAAGCCTTCCGAGCCATTGCCATAGCTTCCAGGAGGTGACCATCTGTTGTTTTTTGAGCTATCTTAATATGCACAAAATTCACAGGTGCCGTCCGAGCTTTGATTAGTCGCAGGATTTGTTTCAGAAGATCACCATTGGTGCACCTCCATCCGCATGCATCGTTTCCCGCGGCATAATATACCACCGAACGAATAACATATTCCGAGCGGGTTAATATCTCCAAGGATCTGTGAGTCGGAGCCCTCTTTATGGCAATCATAACTGCGAACAATTCTGCGCGTGCGCTCGTTTGCTTCCCCCATACCCGCGCACTCATATTGAGGGCTGCGTTGGGTCCGAAGTATGCAGAGGCTCCGGCTGTGGCGTTAATTTTTCCCGCATTCAAGCATGAGCCATGCACCGTCACTTTTACGGGGGGTGTTACAGTCAGAACTGGGCCGTATAAGGCAAGTAACTTCTTGCCCTCGTCTTTACCTGCGGCAAGTGTTGCTATGAACAATCTGTCAAGCTCCGTAGCTTCGGGGAGAGTAACTTCAACCTTGCGCTTTTTTCTCGGACTTGCATACAAGATGTTCTGGACATCAAGGTTGACTTCGAGAACAACCGTTAGCTCAGCATGGTCATAGCCTGGGACTTGATCTGCCACCGTGAACGACTTAATCTTCGGAAATAGACTGCGCGAGCATGCTGCATAATCAATCACAGTTTTGCGGACCGTTGTTTTACCCTGGAATGAGGTAAATTTTCCACTCTCTGGACCGAAGCAGTCAGCGCCACTGATTAACACCATGTCGTAGTCTTCGAAAGTTCGGCACAGCCATCTACCGCGTGTTGTCGGGGCACCGGGATCCATCGATGTACGAGGAGGATCTTGTGGACTTGCCGTTAAATTTCCGATTCTCGCGTTGTGGTCTCCCATGTCCAGAACTTCGAAATGTGCCGTGTATGCCAGCGCGAAGGAGCCTGCCAGAGAGTTACATGGGTCCTTTTCGAGTACGCCGGCCCATGGGCTCGTTTCCGGTAGTAGGTATACGTTATAAATGAGGATTTTACCCAACTGGAGAACCATAAAGTCTGGTCCTGAATACTCCTCTTTGTATTTGAGATTTAAACCTGTTCTGTAAACGGCGGCTACGCCGCCCCAAGATTTATCAAAAGAAGCTTTTGGTCTTCGCGTTCGCGAAAGGATTGAATAACCCGGTGGTAGCTCCACCGTGTCATCCTGTTGAGGCCGCAGATGCGTCTCTTGAAATAAATTAATATCAAATCTTTCTAGACCCTTGCGGAATTCCGGGCAGCTCATTTGTAGGGTAAAGGCACCTTTGATATTCCAGCTGTGTATAGACAGTGTCTGCACAGTATCTAGAGGGCGGGTCGAAGTCGTAAACGAAGTGGAGGTAGAGGGTGGGGCCACTGAGGACCCATTTTGGGCGGGAGGTAAAGTAAATGTAGGTAACGGTGTCGACGTCAGTCCAGGCTGTACGTGAGTAAACGAATGTAGGTGCGACGGTAGCGACGGTATTAACGACGGCGACGCGGGAGAATAAGTGAAAGAGTTAAATAAAAGGGGTTGAGCTGCCCTCAGGCATTTGGGTGCGTGGCGGTAATGATACTGTACGCGCCGCGGTCCACTGCCGCCCACCTCTTGATGATCCAATCGGCGACGCCGGCGGACTCGAAGGTGCAGATGGTGTAGCTCGGGTCGTGCGCACGACGCGTGCGGAAGTGGGGGTGGCCGGCGTCCGGCAGCACGACGCGGATGAGGTTGCCGACGTCGCGGGGGATGTTAAGCTTCCCTCCGGCATCCTTGTTCCAGGACACCGGCCCGATGACCACCTCGCGCGTAGGATCGCGCTCGGCAGCAGGAGGGCCCGGGGGTGCAGGTGCCTGCGGAGGCAGTGGGGCACTCGGCGGCGCGAAGGGAGGGGGAGCGGCGGCGGCGTGGACGACATGCGGAGGGGCGGCATACGCAACAGGTGGCGCAGCAGGCGCGACGAGCGGCGCAGCATACGCGACGGGCGGCGCAGTGTACGCGACGGGCGGCGCAGTGTACGCGACGGGGGGCGGCGCAGCATACGCGGCGGGCTGGGCTTGGGACTGCTGCAAGGCGCCGGCGTTGTAGACAAACGACTGCGGGACAGCGACCAGCGGCGGGGGAGGTGGGGCATCAGCGATGTGAGCGCGTACATTGCGCACCGCGTCGTCGACATCTCCTTCGCGCGCGCGTTTCCCGTTCGCGTTGAGGAACGAGGTGACGACGGCGTGGAGCGCTTCTGGGGCGAGCTCCTCGAGCGGCACGTAGGGGACAGTCGTGGGCGCTGGGACTGCGGCAGAGGTGCGGGCCATGAGCACCTTTTGCCCAGCGCTAGAGTTGGAGGTGTAATGCAGATCTGGCCGCTGGCGGCGGGCGCCAATCTGGCGCGCGAAATCCGTGCACTCGCGGCTCATTAGACTTGGGTAAGTCATTGCAGCAAGAACACCGCGATCTACCCTCTCGACGTGGTCCTCCCAGCCACACTGCTGCCAGCATCGAGCGGCCCTTGGTGACGGTGGTGGTTAAGGGCAGCCAGCATCGAGCGGCCCTTGGTGACGGTGGTGGTTAAGGGCAAGTTGCCTTCCGGGATCAGCATCACCGGATCAATTCTCTCCGTGATTTCCCGGCATTACAAAAGTTTCTCTTGGCGAGACTCCTTTACAGTTTGGAGTAAAACTGGATTCCGGGGGTAGGGAGGTTTTCCGGAGGCCTCTGCGCCCACCTGACACGTGAGCAGCGGCTCCGCCGCTGCCAATTTCTTGGCCCCGCCGCCTCCTATCTTATGAATTTCACTTCCGGGCTGACTCTGCTCGGTGCTATTGTTTTAGCGGAGGCTGAGTCAGAGAGGATTTAGCCCGGGAGGAAATCCCCCTTGTGCTTTCGGCTTCGCCTCTCTCAAGCACGGTAAGTGCACCGCGCTCCCGGCATTTTTCAATGCTCATCTCCATATTTGAGTCCAGAATTTGCTGCCCTCACTAGGCTCCGCCGTCGTGAATATTCGAAGCAAATTCCTGGGCTCAGTAAGCGGCGCCGCCGTCTCATTGAGAAGTAACGAACTAATAATTGTGCCAGGCTCATACCGCTTTCCACATTATTTTCTCTCGCTTTTATTCATACTTCACCATCTAAATATCATCCATTCTACGAGCGTCGGCAATGTCTCAGGATGCAAACCTTGCTGAGATCATCCGTATTCGAGCTGAGGCTTGTCAGAAGCTGGTCGACCAGTTCGTCGACAATCAAATCGCTAACGGCGACTTCCTTCGCTTGTTGCGGGAAACAGGGGCTTCAGCAGACGAGGCTCTGGAGTATACCCAACAAGCCAAGGATCGCATGGAAGCGGCTCCTCCACCTCCCGTCGGGTCCCGATCTCCAGCTATTAGCCGTGAGGCCACTCCCGAAGGATTGTCCGATGCTGAGGTCGCCAAATTTCGGTCCGACCGGGATGCTCTTCTCCAACAAGGACGCGATAGAGATGCGGAGATCAGAAGGAATGCAGCAGCAGACATCGAGTGGGGTGTTTTGGCCACCACCCTCGAACACCTCTTTCCCGCGAGGCGTTCGGGCTCTCATCCCTCATTTTCACCTGCCGACCTGCAACAGTACCTCGGGCTCCATCTTTCTCAGTCCACTTCGCCTACCTCCATTCCCGCTGCAACGCTGGCTGCCGCACCGCATTTGGCCCACTTATCAGCAACAGTCAATGCCGATCCTCACATTGAGCAGACTTGGAAACTTCGTCGTGCATTTGGCGCCGACAAAGCTCTCGAGCCAATTATCGATGTCATGCAACTTCAGGTTCTCGTTGATCCGTTGCCCAGATCCATTTGGAAAAACATTGTGCAGGATCAGTATGTTGACTTCGAGAAGGTGTTTGCCGCCTTCAGTCCCGGCTACGATCACCAGGACGAGCCCAAAGAGTTTGCAGGTGGTTTCTCCCTCGTCAAAAAGGACCACTCCTCTGCCAAACGTCCACTCAAGACCGAGTCGGATTTCATTCGGGTTTTCGCCGCATGGCGAGTCGGAGTTTGTCTCCTTTATCCCCACCGGGCAGTCGAGCTGTCTGGTTATCTCAAAGCCGTCACCGACCTCTTTCGTACAGCACCTTCTGAACCCACAGTGGCTATTCGCTTCGATGCGGAGGCCAGAGACCGGTATTCGAAAAGTCCGTTCCACATGGACAACCGGGATGAACTCAATATCTCGCTTCTTACACAAATGTTCCGCCAATCTCCATCAGCTGGTCCTTCGGGTAAACACACTGCTCCTGCAGGCCCGGGCGGTACATCGAAACGCTCTGCTACACCGTGCCAGAACTGGAACTTGGGTTTCTGCGAGGAGCCGTGTTCTAATAGGCGCATGCACGGGACTTGTAGCGAGTGCGGAAAATCCCACAGAGCCAAAGACAGCAGCAAATGTCTCTCTCTCCTCCAGGCTCACCGCCGAAAGAGCTCTAGCGGAGACGTCGCAGAGGGCTCATCTAGCGGCACAAGGTCCTAGATCTTTGTCCTCATCTGCCGCTAAGAGAACAGCGCATGAGGCTTTTCTGGATGATACCCATACCCCTAGATTTCGTCGAGGCTTCATTTGGTCTTCTTCTCCTCATAATAATATATCCCCTTCTGCTCTATATACTGAGACTGCTCCACCACTCCCTTCACCTCCTGCTCATCTCGTCAATGACCCAGTATTCAAAGCTTCTCTCGAGGCAATGAAGGATCACATCAAAGTCGAGACTTCGTTTAATGTCGACCGGTTCGAAAACTTGCTGGCCGACCATCCAAATCAGCCTTTCGTCAAGTCAGTAATGGATGGTTTGCGGTACGGCTTTTGGCCCTTTCACGACGGGGAATACAAGGCAGAATTGGAGGTTGTCGGAGAGAATTTTTCGACCGACCCTGATGATCTTGATGCCATCCGCGCTTACCGAGACAAAGAGATGGCCGCATCACATTGGTCTGACCCTTTGCCCGAAAATAAACTCCTGCCTGGCATGAAAATGTCACCAATGTTCGTTGTGTGGCAGAAAGAGAAGCCCCGCATCATCACCGACCATAAATCATCCGGAATAAATGATGGCATTTCAAAAGAGGACGGGCATGTCAGTTACGATGATATGCACGACTTTGGTCAAGCCCTACATGATGCTCGCAAGGCAAATCCTGGTCGTAGGATTGTGCTGTTTAAATCAGATGTCCAGGGTGCCTTCCTGAATCTCTCCGCTCATCCGTTATGGCAGCTCCATCAGGTCGTCGAAGTTGATGGTATCCTTCATATCGTTCGCCGTCTTGTTTTTGGCAACAGGGCATCTCCTCGGTGCTGGTGCGCAGTCTCCGGCCTGCTGTGCTGGATTGCAGTGCGAAAGCTTGATATCATTGGGCTTTTCGTCTACATGGATGACTTCTTTGGATGGGATTTTGCCGATAGTCTCATCTTCTATCGCGGTAAACGCAGGCCACGCCGTCAAGTTCTTCTTCTCATCCTCTGGGAATTTGTTGGTTGCCCTTCAGAGGACAAGAAGCAGGAACACGGCATCACATTGAAGATTATAGGCTTTTACGTCGATGCGAGTCTCGGAAGCATCTCTTTGTCGCCTGAATCTGTTGCACACATCCTTGAGAAAATCTCCGCTTTCCTCACTTATAAAAACCGCCAGCCCCCGCTTCGCATGTGGTGGAGATTGGGCGGCCACATCAACTGGATGTTCAATGTTCTTCCATTGGCGCGTCCTTCTCTTACCGAATTCTACCGGAAAACTAAGGGACGGATTCATGCTAACGCGGGGATTTTTCTCAATCGGGAAGTAATCAACGATCTCACCTGGCTCTCGGATGTTGCTCCTGAAGCCATCGGTGTACGCTTCGTCGATGCCCTTGCGTGGCGTGACGACGATGCCGACATGGTAATATGGACAGATGCCAGCCTTTATTCAGGGCTGGCGTTTGTCTATTCCAATCAGGGCTTTGCCTACCAATTGTCTGAGCACCCACCAAAGGAGAAAATTGACATCTTTTTCCTCGAAATGGTAGCCATCATGTCCGCCATCCATCACGCCGCCTCCCTGCAAAGCCCTCCCCGCCGTTTACTCATCTGGTCAGACAGCTTCGATTCCGTCTCGGTCTTGAAATCTCTGGTCGCCAAGGAGTCGATTCATAATGGACCACTCCTTGCCATCGCAAAAATCCTTCTCACATCAGGAATTGACTTGCGTGTCAACCACATCGCGGGGAAAGAGAACACACGGGCCGACCTTCTTTCGCGCTTTCTTCTTGATGATTTCCATCGCCAATTTCCTTCACACCGCGTCCGCCAATTCGCTCCACCGAGAGAGCTCCTGCCGGCGCGATGGAGGGAGTGCTTTTGAGCGCCCTGGGCGGGCCCTCATCCTCGTCGCGCAGGAAGGCCCGCCCGCGGATGGAATTAGCTGATTTAGATCAGCGAACCCGCCATCTGCAAGTTACGTCCATAGAGCTCTCGACTGTCAAAGGTTACGCTATCGGAGCAAGGGACTATATCTCCTTTTGCCAGACCCACTCTATTTCCCTCGCGCCAACACCCCAAACCCTCTCCCGTTACATTGCCTACACCTCCCAATTTATTGCCTCCGGTCCTACGTACCTCTCTGGTGCTCGTCACTTCCTTAAAGACTTGTATCCTGAGTGGGATGAAAATCGGGCTGATAGTCTTGTTCGCGCTACCATAAGGGGCGCAAAGAAGGCACGAGCCGACCCTGTCCGGCGTAAACTGCCTTTACGCCCTTCCCACCTCGATGCATTCCTCCAGCTCGCAATCTGCAGCGGGCGCTATGACGATTTCTTGTTCGCTGTACTGCTTGCTTGTTGTTTTTACGGGTGCCATCGGTCTGGAGAGCTGGTCATCAAGAACGACAGGTCTCTATTCGACTGGCGGAAGATCATTAAACGCGCATCGTTAATCTTCACCAACAACCGAGCGCAGTATCGTTTGCCATACCACAAGGGTGATCCGTTCTACTGCGGTACGGACATCCTCTTTACGGAGCAAGAAATTGCTAACCCGGTTTCGCTTCTGCGCGAGTATGTGTCTAAACGCGATGCCTTACACGGTGCCCGCGCCGCTTTATTCTTGCGCGAAGACGGTTCGATCCCCACTCGCTCCTGGTTCGACTCGAAGTTTTTTGTACTACTCTCCCGCGACTACGGAGGGCACTCTCCTCGGGCTGGTGCAGCGACGTTCTACGCCAGCCTTGGCCTCAGTGAGAGTGTCCTTCAAGCCATCGGCCGGTGGTCTTCCTCCGCGTGGAAGATTTACATACGCGACAATCCCACTATTCGGGCTGAACAGCAGCTCGCCGCATTAAGGCTTCGCCTCCACTAACATTCTATCGCTCATCGCATTCATCATCTTTCACCACCGCCTTCCCCACAACACCATCATCAGCTTTTGATAGCTCTCATGCTCCCTCCTCGCTCAATTTATTTGGGGCCCGCTTTAGCGGGCTCGCGTTACTGCTACATCCCGATGACCGTGTCAGGAACGCTGCAGAGGACAGCAAATAAGTATCAGCCATTGTTGTCTCTCTCTTACGTCTCCAGACTCCCACAACGTCCTACGGCCAACCTCCAAGCCTTCAACACCACGCTGGATGGAAATGACGACTAAAGCCGACCGCCACACCACGGAATGGAGAAATACACGCGGATTCTAGTCTCTTGTAAACAGACGCTCAGACAACTGCTCAGGCTCGCAAGCTCGCGACGTTGTATGGGCGAACTGGAAAATGGCAGTCGGCACGGATGCGAGCTCTGATTTCTTTTGCTGTATTGGCACGCCAAGTCGCTCCGTCCAATATATATCCCACCCGCAGAGCGTAAGTTACAATGCTGCTAGTAGTTTTGACGTTTAATATGCATGGTGGTCCAGCTATGGAGGCAGGTTCGCTGCAACTCAGCTGGACTCTTCTTGCGGTGATGCGACTGGAGGCTCGAGAGCAGGATATCAACGGCGTGCTTTTTTTCGTATAATTGTCAGCCCCTGCCCGCTTTCTTGCTATTAGGGGCCACAGATCTCAGTATGACCCTAACGACCTCTAATATTTCCAACCCGTCGCCGCTCTTCTCCTTCGGTTGCGGCTGCTCAAGCTCACAGTCTATCAAAATTCGGTGCCAATTCCGGTATTCCATGTGTGCTACGCGATAAAATCTTGACCTATCCAGCAGGTGAGGCATGCAGTCTTCGGCACGAATCAATTTAATGGACCCGAAGCCTGCCTGAAAGAACGCATCCCCATTCACTGCACTACAAGGTTCGCTGATTGGACTTCCAAATATACCTGTGGCTTAAAATTCGCACTTTAGTTCCCACAAGCTAGCGCCTAGCGTCTCTTCCTGCCACCATCTATGGATGCTCTCGACGATGCATTGACCGGCCTAGCCGAGCGCTTTAACTCTCTCGAGGTCTCAACTGGCGATCCTGTCCGACCACTTCGCGAAAGCGACGCTGCCAAGCCCCCGCCCACGCGTATGGCGCTTGCCATCCCTCCACATAATTCCTGTTGATGGTCTCGAGATAGCTACCTCTAGTCTGTCCTCAAACAGTCTGCTTCCTGGAAGGATCAGCTTCCTGCAGACGGGACGCAGTCCTTCGATTATCTGTTCCAGCGATTGGTGACAGAAAAGGAGCCACTCGTCTTTCTGGGCGAATCCCCCACGCGCGCCTTATCTGTCTCGTTTGCTGTGATGCGTGGGAGTCTCAAAAACATATGGGCCACACGCTATAATGTGGAAGGGGATACGTTCTGGAGCCGAAGCAATTTTCCTGGATACATTGAACAGTCCCGCGCGAGGGGGAAAGCCAACGCGCGCTTGTTGTGGGAATGTACGCACTGTGTTCTTCGCGCCGCGCTCATGCCGAATCAGGATACACGTAGATTGGCGCTTAACGAACGATACCGACACCAAATATGATAAGTTCATCGAGCGATGCAAGAGCTCTTCGACTGAGATGGATCGGCTTCCAAATTTCGCATTGAGCGCGGATGCGCGCCATCTTCTCGGTTTCTTCAACAGGTATAATCTGCACCACCTCCCACAGAAACACATATTCTTCCAGTGTCCCTGGAATGGCGTCGTGACTGGATATTTACTTCAAGACACACTGCGCTCTGCAGCCCATATTCAAAAACCTGGGGATCTACTTCTATTCGGTCTCATAGAGACTAGACTGGAAGCGTATGGATCCAATATAACCCAATTCCGCAAGGAACTCTATGCAAAATACGAAATAGCATACAGGGTTTCTGCCCTGCAGAGCTGTGCCCTCGAGTACGGGTACAAGCCTCTCAACAAAGACCAAGATCTCATCAAGCGCTGCTTTTTCTTCGGTTATCACCACTGGACTGAGGCACCGTGGGACCTCAATCATTACATGATTCAACACAACGAGCTCGTAATCTATACTTTTGTGAAAATGCAAGTCGTTGGTTGATCTATTGGGCACAGCGTGCTGATAGTCTTTACGCGATCCCAGGTCGAAGTAGCGCCACATGAACCAAACATGAGGGAGGTTTCATTTATTCCCTGTATCTGGGCAGTTTCGAATCAAAATTAGCGTGTCAATATTATTTCATTGTGAACCAGAGGGCTCGGGAGTCGACATATTTAGTATAGTACTTATTGGAATTATCAGACGCTCGAAGGAAAAGCGGAATGTCAGCAGTGCTGCAATAGTCTTAAAATGATCACCATGATATCAAAGCTTTCTTCAGTCATGCCGGATGTTTCAAACACCAAATTTGCAGACCAGAAGCTGGGGGCGCCATCCAACCAAGTTCGACTTGCAGTTTGCTTTGCAAACGCGCACACGTGATGAGTGAGAGAGATTGATTCAGAGTTGGAACAAATACGCCGACATACCGCAAAACACAGACCATCGACATCCAGACGACCTCGCTCAACTGGAAAGTTTATATGACACAGTTTTACAGTCTCCAACACGGCAGGGGGGGCTTTTACGGCGGAAGATGTGCGCATCCATCTATGATCTATCTGGTGCGCCTTTTCCTTCGTCATCTCCACGCTCGTCATTCCGACTCATAATCAGTCTAGCATTGTTATTTTCCTCGACTCCAACCTATGAACTTGAAGAGCACTCATTCGGTAATAAAGTACCTATTTCCTAGAGAATGGCGTGGATTAATCTGACTTTCAGCATCACTTTATGTATCCTCCACCTATCGATCATCCCTTTGCTCGCTTTCAAGTTTCTGAGAACGAGATGGAGGATAACTCTCACCCTGCGCTCTTACAAATCGAACTCTGTTGTCCACAAGCCTCTATGCGCACGTCAAGCAGCCTTGCTTTCAATGTCTCGATTTTTGAAGAGCTTGTGCCAATACATCGCCGTTCCCATCCAGTTTATCGCCCAGGATACGTTCTAACCGGGCTGAGGAAGAAGAACTTGCGATCTACCATCTAATCTCGCTTCCTCCGAGGCGAATCCCCACTCGATTGGCGTTAATTTCCGCCTAGCAGGTACGTATTTAAGCTTGCATTCGAAATGTAACGTCACTCCCAGAGTTTTCCCCAACATGAGGCGCTTTCCCCCAGAGCTGGAGGATGCAGTAAACGACTTTTGCCACGCGGACCATGCTACCCTCGCATCTTGTGGGCTCATTTGTCAAGACTAGCTTCCTGCCAGTCGTCGATATCACATGTTCTCAGCGGTATCTCTGAGCTCGTCAAATGCACCCACCTTCCTCCACATGGCTTCATCGTCCACAACAGTCCAAACCTTGGTGCGGAAGGTCGCGCTCCATTTATCCACCGATTCTCTTCCCACCACGCTGCCTATCCTGGCGTTCCTGAGGCAAATAACTCGACTAGATTTGCATCCTGCCCGTGATATGAAGTGACCCGCGCGTCCAGCATATCGATCCTTTCCACCACCTTCCTCGCCCTCAAACTGGTGCCTCTAAAATTTGACTTCAAATCGCGTTTCGAATCTTTGAAGCAGGTCGTTGACTGCGCCTGCGTTTGCCCGCAGCTCGAGTTCCTTGAGGTGGGCGGAAGCTGGCAAAAGCAGGGCGACCTCGCGACGCCCCCTCCAAAGACCCTCCGCACCCTAACCCTTACGTGCGACCTGGACAACTTTTGCATATGGTTCTCAACTTTGGAGACGGACTCGATGCCGATTATACAGACGCTCATCCTGCACCAGCCGCGAAGTTGGGGCGATCGTCAAGTCTCTGGAAAGATCGGGCCCTATCCTCCAATCCTCACGTTCAGGGATAACGAGGTACACCTCATCCGTTACGTCTATCTACATCTCATGGATTAAATCAGGCAGGTTTGCAGCGAATGTTGACCTTACACCGAACACTGGTCTTCGTGATTTCAAGCTTGAGGGCCGCACCTGTGTTTCCTGAAGCGCCTCGTGTTGAACGCGGTAGAGCCACTGACGGGTGCGCAGCAGATTGGCATTCGGGAGTAGATTTTTTGAGGCAGCTGCCTCTGCTCTGACCTTGCGCGTGTGGAATTGTTGCTGCGTAAATGTGATTTAGGACTCGGACACTTTTCAAGGGACACTTTTCGAGCCACTGTACCTGTACATACTATGATTTATACGACTACTAATGTACAACATAACGCCCCCATCGCGACAAACTGCACCGAAAGGTACTTACATACACTGATAGCAGCCCGATACTTTAAGTAGTCTAACTGCTTGTCCTCTCCTGCTCCAATATAATCAATCTTCCCCCGCAAGCCTTGACGCAAATACGTTTACGTGGATGGACACCATAAATCTGCCAGCCACCCCACTCAATAGATTTCCATCAGCTCCCCCGCAAACTGTTCCATGCCCACCACGCGGAAGCGCCCCGTTAGCTCCCCGTCCAGGGGCTTCGCCCACTCCCCAAACTCGCGCATCCACGAGCGACTCAAGCCCTCCTCCCACGCATACAGTTCTACGCGCCATCCCTTCTTCAGCGCTGTCCGGACTGGCCCCAAGAACCCGTCCTCATTGAACTGCCCGACATTGCCGTCACCCGTGGCGAGTACGATAGTCGCATTTGGTGGTGGCGGTCCGTCGAGCGCCGCGAGGGCCTGATGCAGTTTGAGCTGCAGCAACTCGTCTACACCTTGCTCGCGGTACTTGATCTTCGCGGTCGCGGATACCGTGTTGGACGTGTACCCCGTCGACGGCGGCGAAAACCCGTTGCCGTTTGCAGGCATGGACGATGATATAGGCGGGGACCCGTAGGAGGTGGGTGACGCCGAGATGTTCATGGCCGCCGTCGCGCCGTTGGTGGTGCCGAGACTCCGGATGAACGCCTGTGGAAAACCCGCCGCCGCCATACCGTTGATTTGCCCCTGCTCGCTCTCTGTCGAGGTGCTCCCCGTGCTTCCAGAGATCCGTCTTACATGTCCCTTGCGCCCCTTCCTGCCCCCTCCCATATTATCGCCCCCGCCCCCATTTCCGCCCCAGCGCGGATTCCGTAACGTCGGAAACTCCCCCGATACCCCGCTTCCACCCCCGCTCGGCCCGTTCGCGTGCCCGTTGCCGTTGGCAAACCCCATCAACCCCCCAGCACCGGCACTCAAGCTCCTGTTGTGCTGCCGCCCATTGGGCCCTCCCGAGCCCACGCGGTCCTGCCCGTCTCCAAGGTCCGGTACGCGTGCATATACGCGCACCTCATACCCCAGGCGCTCCGCTGTGTCCATCGGCTGGTACAGCGGGCTGGACGTGACGAGGACACGGCGTGTGATTGGGCGCCCGCGCTCGAGGATGAGCGCCAGCGCAGCGTGCGACAAGTGCTTCGACCGGGCGTTCGGCTTCGGTGGGAAGGAAAAGGATGTCGTCGAGGGCGCGGGGGTGGGGGCATGGACATGCGTCGACGACGCGGTCGACGCCGACGACGAGGATATGTGGGTGCGCGGATAGCGCTTGAGGTAGGTGAGTAACCCGATGAGAATGTTGGAGTGATCGATGAAGACGTGAATTAACGTGTCGTTGTCGCCGGGCGGTCGGCCGCGAGGATCAACGAAGAAGTCGTCTGCGCGAAGCCGCTGGTGGAGCTCCAGATCAGCAGGGATCAAGTCGTCCAGGACAGCTTTATCCTCTGGGAAGATCTTCCCCAGCTTTTTCGCGAGTGTGCGGAGCTGGACTACACGGGGGTAGTGTGGGTGTGGCTCGTGTGCGACAGAGAGCACCCGCAATTGCGGAGTGCTCTTACTGTGAATTAGGACACGGTTTGCACCGGGAGAGGTTGAGGCGAGGGCCTGTTGCCGACGCCGTTCCTTCCGAGAACGGGCGGGTGTAGCAGGGACAGATTTATGAGTCGTAGTAGTTGTTGTCGTTGTTGTTGTGTTATCAAAGGAGGATGAGGAGTCATCCGCGTCCTCGGCAGTAATAGATTCAGCCTCCCCTATGGGATCCTCTCGCGAGATATCGTCAGTCTTGAGGTTTCTCGCAGCTCGCTTTCGGCGACGTTTGCGGCGAGGCTCTGAGGGGTTGGTGAGTCGTGAACAAATAAGTTAGGAGGGCAAATAATGGATAGAACAAGAGATGTACGCGAGTAATTATTCTCGACTGCATTTCTAATTTCGCACACCATGTCTGTTTTCGGAGGAGCACGAGGGTGCAATTAATCCCCGAAAACGGTGGATTCGCAGGATCACCGCGGATCCGACAGGGAATAAAAACGGGATATGAAGTCGGCACGCACCTACAACATGCTTCCATGCTCCCTCGTTCGCAGTGGTACCTGCCTCACGTTGAGCATTCCACCGTGCACGCTCCGCAGCAATAAAGCTGAGCGCCCCGTCCAACAGCCCTAACGAGGGCTGCTCCTCCAGGTCCATGTCTTCGAGGTCCGAAAGCTCATAGTCGGCAGGTTCAAGCTCGAGCGTCCGGGCGTCGCCTTCGGTGTTCGATCCCGAGCCTGGGCTGGGAGAACGACCGTCGGTGTCGGTTGTCGCTGAGATGCTGTCGAGATATGAGGCGATTGGGCGCTGAGACCAGACAGTTGACCCCGCCAACGATGGCTCATGGAGATAGTCTGACTCTTGCTCCATGGATGAAGAGGTGGTAGAGGTGGAGTGCTGCGGTTGGTGCATAAAGGTGCGTGGAGGTGGCTGCAAGTGGTTCCATGCACGCAGAACAGTCGTGAATGCACCCAAGTCTGGGAGTTCTGGGATAGAGGGTAAATAAGACGCAGAAAGCATAAGAATAACCAATACCGTCGGAAGTTGGTTCACTTGGGACGGAGAAAGATGAGAAAGGACTGATAGGGCTTGTGCTTGTCGAAGCAGTCGTATGACTCGTATCCGAGCTGGAATTCATCATTACAATAATAAGAATAGAGCCAACAAATTAGCGGAGAGAATCGAAAGGAACGTGTAAATGGCGTGGTGAGGGTGAAAGTACCAGTCACGCTTAGTCATGTGGCACCGCCACCGCGATTCCATTTCGAGCCTAATTGACTTTCCACCCTCTTGCGCTCACGCATCTCAACGCTATCTCCGTTTCTATGTCTTGCTGGTTGGTTTTCAATATAACTAACGAACAACGGACGAAAGTGAAAGTCAAGTCCTTTTCTGGTCCTCCTTGCAATTCTTGTCAAACTTTCAAGCTTCTCCGAGTTCTCCTTGCAATCGATAATTTTCTTATGAACTTCAAGCTTCAAGTTGAAGGACTCTTTCGATTACGCTTCCAGTCTGAGATCGAAAGGAACGTGTAAAAATGCTGAAAAATGCCTTGTCGCTCCAAGCCTGTTTGCGGCTGTTTAACGCGACCAGCATGGACGACTACATCAGTATCCCCGTCCTTCTTGTGAGCAAGGACTGGGACCCGTTTAGGGTCGTCAAATGCAGCCTCCTGGCCTCAAGCACCATCAAAGACCTCCGTGCCGCCCTCGCAAAGCTGCCCGGACATATCCAACTCGACCATGTCCGCTACGTGCGCCTCGCTTTCCTCGCCCGTCCTCCTCCCCTACTGACCGTCCTCCAATAGTTGCAAGACCCGTTCCCCCTTCCGTTGAATGCCACAATGGAGACGCTGGCCGCGATCGCGCCCCTCGTGAAAGCTGCGGAGCCGCAGGCGGCAGACGTCGAAGACTTCCTGCTCCTGTCGACCTCTCGTCCCGACCGGGCAACCTCTCCCGTGGAAGACCCCGACTACATGACTCGACCACGGGACGTTCGCTTCATCGCTGTCTGCGGTAGGCCGGCGCCCTTCTCCTCGCAGCCTCGTCTCCATTCTCACCCGCAGATGTCACCTTGGCTCAGCCGGACGTCGCCATGGACGTCGACAAACATGGTACTGGTCCAATTGCCCACCTCGATGCAATAGCCGCCGCGATCAAGCACGCGGAACTCAGTCCCTCCGCCGCAGCCCAACCCGGCGAGTTGTGCCGCACGCAGCGGCTCGGCCATACCTGCGCGATATTCAACGGGTTTCCTCCTTGGCTTACAGGCCCCCCCGTAGCCGTCTTTCACGCCGCCTTCGCCCGATTCACTGAAGTCTGGCGCGGCCCGCTTCCCGAGCTAAGCAGCCTAGACGCCGGCTGGATAGAGGCCATCGCTCGGCTGCTGAGCTGCTCGAAAGACCACTATTCGGTGAAGCACAAGCGCACCGCCGCCGTCAAACCGTGTCTCAAGTTGCTTCTGCCTGACGGCGTCGTGCTGGAACCGTCGACTATCGAGTTGGACAACGGCAAAAGCTGCCAGCCCGACGGGAACAGGGCGGTGGCCTCCAACATTGGCAGTCATCTCGAGGAGCACAACCATTTCCTTCGCGACCTCCTCTTCGTGGCCAAAAATGGAGATGGCCAGGGAGGCTGCGACGGCGAAGACCAAGCGTCCCACACATACCTCAACCTGTGCGTGCAGAACACGGTGAAGCTTTTCCCCACCCGCCGTTTGCTCTGTCCTCATCACCGCCCCAGGCCGCGGAAACCCGGCGCCGGTCGGTAATGCCGAGTCTCCTTCTCAACCTCTCGCAGAAGCACCTCGAGGCGTCGGGTGCCGTCTACCTGTACACCAACCCGGTGTGCCAGAGGCTGGCCCACATTTCTCTCGTCAAGGAGGCGGCGACCAAGGACACCGATGAGGTTGCAACCGTCGCCCGGTTCTTCCTCGCGGTTCGCGAGTGCATGGCCCTGCTTAAGACGCACTACGAGGAATTGACGGCCGATTCTCCCCTGCTCCCGCTCAGCTCCTTCCCCTTTCCGCACCTCACCACCGTCTCCGACGAGCTCACCGTCCGGTACGACCGGTGGGTGTTTCACGAGCGGTTGGGACCCCGGGCCGTCTACTTCGCCCGCCGCGCTTCAGACGACCGCGAACTGGTCGTCAAGTTCGCGGCGAGCTACTCTGTTGAAGCGCACCAGGCCGCGGCGCAGCTCGGCGCCGCTCCGCCCGTCCTCTTCGCCGATTGGCACCCTAAAGTACAGCAGTTCTGCATTGTGATGCAGCGCGGCGACCTGGGGGCGTCCCACAAAGACCCAGAGCTGTGGCGTCAGCTCAAGCGCGACCTCACGGAGCTGCACCGTCTGGGCTTTGTTCACGGGGATATCCGGCTCCCGAACATCGTCATGGACCCGCCCTCGGGCCGTCTGTGGATCCTCGATTGGGATTGGGCTGGACGCGTCGGTGAGGCCAAGTATCCGGCCGCCCTGAACCCCGGCGACAAACGCTTTCCTGAGGGCATCATACCGTGTGGTGATATCACAGTAGGCGATGATGACTGGATGCTGGACCGGGCCATGGGAGAGGCTGGGATAGACCTCCCTTAGAGTCTGCTGCTGCCAGGGGGGCCGTGTATGAAGTGGTAGGGTAGGCGCATTCGAACTGTGTACATGCTTCTCGATTAGAACTTGCGCTGTCGGCTCAACTAAAAAATTTGGCTGTAAGTTTGCCTGATTTCGTTTGCTTTTACCATTTAAATTTGCGTCTCGTTCCGGCCTCCTCCAGCCTCCGGTGCGTAAATGGCCATGAGTCATCTAACATGAATGTCTCCGGGTCGATGCCCAATAGGGGCAGAATGAACGGATGTAACAATTCAACATATCAAAAACGCGGCGTAAATTAGCCCAAGGCTCTCTCAAAGTTGTGTGGCAGTTGTGCAGCAGTCTCAAGTGCGGCTTTATGTCCCCGAAGCTGTCCCCGAAGCTGTTCACTGCTGTTCAAGCTTCACCATTGGGTTTCGGTGCAGTTCTAACTTCTTGGCATACTTATCGAATATCAAGGCCCCAATTTTGATCATCAAAAGCGCTGATCATTTGGTTTGCCAAGCTTTTCAAACTTCTTTCACTTTTTTTTCTTGCTCTCGCTCGACATATCGAAAGCAAAGCGTCGACCCCGGGTTAAAAATCCAGTCTGCGCGTCATGTCTCATGCCTCCCTCTATACATTCCGGATGGTGCCGCAATAGCCGGTCTAAGACACCCGTCTAGCCTCTCATGGCCCCATGTTCCGCCCAGACGTCGGGGTTTTTTTGCCGACGAAACACATTGAAACACACACGCGAGGCGGTATAAATGGTGGCTGACTTGCGGCTAAGTCTCAAGGTCCTTTTCCCAAAGCACTTTCCACCCATCCTATTCCCTTCAATTCCACGATGCGTTACGCCTTCCTCCTTCTTTCCACCCTCTCCGTTGCCCTGGCGTCCCCCGCCGGCCTCGACGCGCTCGTCCCCCGCGCCGCAGTGGACAACATCGTCTACGTGACTGATGCCAATAAATTCTGGTGAGTCTGCTGCATACATAGCGTTCAGGTACCCAGTCTAACCTCTCGGGTTAGTATGATCATGCCCCGGGACCCTCACACGAACATCGGCGACAGTGAGCACCCCGGCGGGATGAAGACCTACTGCTCGCCCGCCGGCCGCTACGACCCACAGCAGGGTCAGCTACCGGCAGCCTTCTGGAAAAACGTCGCTTTCAAGTCGGGCTCTGGGAAGAACGGCGGGCGTTACGCGCAACGTAAGTTATCTCCCCGCATTATTGTGAAACGGCGGGAACTGATAGGGGCCTCGCCAAGTGACCGGCTGCATACGTCCGGAGCTCCTCAGCCGCCTGAACCCCAATGACGGTGGAGGGCAGTACGACTCCAGCGGCGGTGCCGGCGGCCTCGGTAACCCGCAAGGCTCCGTGTGTCTTGGGTTCGTTCTATTGACTTTGCGCCGATGATCTTAATTGAAGTGTCTGCCTCCAGATACAAACACTACGTAGAGCTCGTTGAGCCCGCCGGCCCGCGCGCGTGCATCAAGTGCTGCGACGATCCCGCAGATTGCCCGACGAACAAGGGTGCGTCTGAGTCTATTCTATCGATCGCGGATCTCGTTTGCTAACCATTTGGTCATGATCAGATACCGCAGGCTGCCCGGCCGTGATCTCAGGAAACTACTTTGACTGTGCATGAGACTTGCATTGGACTTCGCACGAGACTTGCATTGGACTTCGCACGACCTGGACAATTGCATACGCACGGACATTTACTTTTTCTGCGTAATTCACGAGTTATTATGCCTTGTACATAGTAGGGTTGCTTCGCCTGATACTTTACGATCCGAGTTGAATAGGAATTAATTGGCTGTCGAAATGGCAAGGCTCTGGCTCTAGAACACGCTACGATAAAATTTGACTTCCATCCATGGACGCGGTTGATAATTCTGATTTGTGATAAGAAAAAAGGCGCCAGAGGCGACCTGAACCTACACAACGTGAATGGACGGGAAACCGCCTCCATTCTTCAAGCCAGTCATCAAATTTCGTCCCCATCCTCCTCCCCAGAGTTGGATACAAACCCATCGAAGGAGAATCTCGAGACGAGAGGGAATGCATTGTGATAGCGGTTCTCCTGCGTGTACATTCGGCCTGTGATACGAACTTCCTGCAGCGTGCACCCTGATTTTGAAATGAAGGAAGTGAGGGCAAGGATGGGATCTGGCTCAAGGTATGTCTCCGGGACTTGAAGTTTCTGCAGAGCAGGGACGATGAAGCTGCGCAGATATCTTGAGTTGCCATCGCCAGTGCACGTGATGACTAATGATTCCAAATGCGCAAGTTCGACGTCAGGTTCAATAGCGCTGTGATGGTTCTGGGCAAGGAATAGTTCGCAATGAACTAAGTTGCAGGTCTGCAGTAGGATCGGCGTACATTCGGAGGGGTATACGAGGATCAAAGTTAAAGATGTTAACTGCGTCCAGGGCAGGACGATGCTGAGAGCAGCATCATCATTGAGAATGACGGTGTGCAGGAGGGGAGCATCCGTTAACGAGACTGGGGAAGGGGAAGACCGATCGAGTTGCAGGTTTAATTCACGTAGCAGAGGCGCGGGGCCTCCGATGATGTGAAGCAAGTCTCCGATCATGCGCAGCTCCATGTACTCCCAGCGAAAACGGTAAATAACAAGTGTCTCGAGAGATTTTTCCCTTAAGCGGTAGGAGGCATGGTTGACGAATTTGAAGGAAACTGGGCAGGAGGAGGACCGGGCCAGCCACGATTCTAGTACTATCTGCTTCTCGGTATCGGCAAGAAGCCCTTGTGGAGGAAACGGCACCGCCCTCCAGAGCGCGGGTGTGGTAAGAGCAATTTGCCTCCATTTTCGGCAGATATAAGTGAGGATAGTCGGCGAGAGAAGTCCAGTCGGGAAAGGACATTCAGGGTAGGGTGGAAGGAAATGGAGGAAGATCTCGGACACAATTTCGTTGGGCAATGTCAGGACCGGATACTGACAGGTGTAAAGTCGTCGCTGCATTCGCAAAGAAATTGCGTCCTTCAGCCTCTTTATGTCGGCCTCTACGTCTTCGAGGCGCGTGCAGTCTGCTTTGCGGGCGGGTAGCGCAATGGCGGTCATGATATGTGAAAATACGAAAGCGAGTTTAGAGCATAAAATTCGGGGGCGAGCTTGGTAAGAGCTCAACCGATGATGGTGGTTACGATCACAAACAGCTGAGTTTGGTGTTGATGTAGACTGCTGACAGTGGTTGACCATCAACTTCCAACAACTTTCGTTCTCCGAGTCAGTTGTGATCCGCGCGCCGATTTCTCTCATTTCCCGGTGTGTCAGGTCTTCAACCGGCGTTGGCTCTGGACTGGAATACTCAGGGAAAATCTACCACCGGATTAATAACAAAGACGCCCGGGACCAAAGTGCGAGGATCTTACCATTGGCATGAGTATGCACTGTGTCTCATTCGCGTTAAACTTGGCGTCTGCACAGCGTTGCGCCGTTGCCAACCTTTTCCAACCCGTCGGTTCGGCGGAGAAGGGATTCGAGATCTTTGATAGCTTTCTACTGGATTTTTACAGAGGTAAAACGAACCTGGATCACAACTACTGCTCTCTCTTTCTCCACGCCCAACTTCGAGTACTGTCGCGGTGACGGTTCAACACAGTACCTTGAAAGTTCCAGTCTTTTTCAGCGCTTGCCACTGTGGCTCACTATTTTTCCATGACGTGCATTGATTCCCTCAGGCTTCAACTTGGTCACCATTTTGCATGTCGATTCCCGCAATTCGGCCCTGACACCCCGTAAATCCCGAGTACCATCCTACACACACTTACAAACCCTCCGCCCGTTCTACTAACTCCGATGGATGAATTCTGGCGATGAAAAAAACCCGCCTCACATCTAAGGCTTTTCCCGTGGCAGCGGAACCTGGCTCGAGTCAATACAGGTTTTAGTTTGTCTACCGAACCTGCAATATTACCGACATGGGGAAAGGAGAAAAAATCGAGGTTGACCTGTGAGGTAAGTCCACAACCTCCCTAGTGTAGGCGCTGTTTCTTTTGTTTAGAACCCCGTGGTACCCGGACCGAGCTTATGTTCCACAATAGCGTTTGTGGTGCTCAATGCCTGGTACATAATCAAGTATGTATCCGATGGCGCTTTCTACCTCACGTATCTTCCTGAGCGTACAATCCAGATCAATGGGATAATCTTCCGGAGGCAACTCAACGTCCCGCATGACATTTGTCGCACACATCCGCTGACTTTTTTCCCCCGGGCCACGAGTAAGTGATCAACTTTGGAACTAATTTGGCTAACCCTCGTACCTGTTCTGGGGTTGCTGATCCAATCCCGAAGATAAAATTTGTGAAAGACCGTGACGTGTATAACGTGTGAGCTCTCCCATTCCCATTTACCTTCAATTGCGTGACACGCAATGCCACCCGCTTCCAGGTTTCTAGCAATGCGGTATGCACGGTCACTGCTGCAAGGACAGCATGTAAATGTCCTGGACCCCCGATTGATTTCTCGTTTCATTCCTAAATCAGTGGGGAAACATTGGGGCAAAATCCGTCAGTACCGGCACATCGTTAGATGCAAACTCCTCCCAGTCTTTCACCGTAGCAGCGATTTTTTTTTTTTCAAACGCCACCGCCGATCATCAACATTCACCATGACATCCACCAAGGTTCACCTCAGACCGCAACCGAGGCGGAAAATATTTTCTCCAAGCTAGTACATACTCCCTGCCCGAATAAATCCTTTAGACCCCCCGAAAGTCGAGTCGGAGCGAAATTTAACCATAAGTTGAACTTTGCCACGGAAGTCGATGGTCAACAAATAACAACAGATCGCATCAACGTTAAACCCCGCTCCAATCTTCTGACTTGAACCACCACGTCGATTTCCGTCACCACCATCCCCGGTCCCGCGACCAAATGTCTGGTAAGATGCGACGGCGCGGCTCCGATTTCAGTTCGCGCGCCACTCGGGGCCTGTGTTTGCGCGGACACACAATTCGCAACTTCGCGCGGCCCACGGTTGGACGTGGACGGTGATGATATGGGGCGTCCAGGCCCTGCTCCTTTCTGACGTGGTTGGCGTTTCTGCTTCATCTCCTGGCAGCCGACTCGGAGCACCCTATGTTATCGGCCCCACTCACTGCCATACTGCACCATGCTCAGACTCAAGCGACTTCCAGACCCACTCGACATCATCACCACGCCTCGTCAGAACCTCGGCTGTTCAGCGCACCCCGAAGCAAGCGATGTCCGTATCTTGTCTATCTGTCTCTTTCTAAGAAAAGAACTCCTTCCTGGAATCCAATGTCTGCTTCATCTTGATGGACCAGTTCGCCGCCCGCCTTCGACGAGGGTATGTTTAGTGCCCTGCACTACCTTCCGAAGGGATCGTGTGTAATTGATAACCGCGGTACGTACAGGCCTGGCCGCACATTAGGCAGTTCTGAGCCGTTCGACGTTCGTGCCACTCGTTTTCTGCCTTTCTTTCATTGGTCGCTGGACTTCTCCTCGTTGCTCGTTCCTTGGTGACAGGCGGTCTGAACTGTGTCCTTGCCGTGGCCGATGAAATTTTCTGCCGGTTTGACGATGTCTCGCTCGGTACGACAGATTCCGAACCTTTCGTCGTCAGTGCTGTGCGCCGACATGTCGGATATCCGAATAAATCTGTTGATTATCAAGAACAGTTTTGAGCCAAATCCCCGACGGCGGTCTTGCCTTTCTTCACAGCACGTGATGACATCGCGTCTTGGGACTCACCGGGACTCACTGCGGGAAGTGCTCGCCTGGGTGCAGAGATGTCGGTTTCGGGTTCGACACCCCACGCTAGTGCACTTCGTTCCACGTTCTTCTGCCTCCGCCCTTCTTAATTGTCTTCTGTCTAGGGCCGCCGGGCAGCATACTTGGGATTAAAGTGTTCTAACATGTGCAGGCCCGGGGAGCTGTACTGGCGTTGGCGTGTCTCGCGAGGGAGCGGCGTATGTATCATGATATATCAATAATCGGATACGATAGATATCGCTGCAGCGATACCCGCAAGATACCCGTACAGTAGGGCACACCCCCGCCGAGCATCCATATCTAGATTCCTCTCAGGCTCGCCATCGGATCCAACTTGTTCAGACTTGATGATCATTCATTGCACACGCATACGATGCGATAATGGACGCCTGCCTGCACGGGCAACGCAGGGAATAATATTCCGCGTTCGTTTGGTCGCGACGTGGGACGTGACTGTTAGACTTGGAAAGCACATCCGTGGACCCGACACCTAATGGCCAACCAACAAACTCTCGATGTATCTCCGCCGTGCAATCAAAACAGGCCTATGGCGTGGGCGTTGGTCGAGTGGGCATTCCAAGAGCTAGTGGCCGTTCCCAATGTCAAAGCTAGTAGAGACCCCAAAAGCTACCGTCCTACAGGACAACACTGGGGAACGCACCATGACATAAATACGCACACGTCTGCATCATCTGGTGCTTTGCTGTCCATGCCTCCAGGCCTGTGTCGCGCGCGTTCTCATGCTCATGCGCCCGTACACCGGACGGAAGCCAACTTGAAGGCAAGGTAATTTTGTCCATGTACAAAAAGAGACGATACAGTCGTGCTATATGTGGTCATCAACAGCATCTGCTCCGAGTTGTAATCTAGCGGGAAGTGGAGTGTGGATCCCTCCCCAACCGTCATCGAAGGTACCCCCGTTCGCCTTCGAAACAATACATCGAATCTCATATCGTCTCAGGCGCATTACCGTTATAGCTCTGGAAGCAGCTCGCTGTGCGTAATGTGTCAGTAATCTTACCTGCATACACACGGAAAGGCAAACTGCAGCTTCGTGGCGTGTCGTGGGTCGCCGCCGCATTAGATTCCTCTGGGCATTTGGAGAAAATCAAACGCCTTCCTTCATAGAGGGCAACTGGACAAGTAAAGGGTGCCTGCTGTCTGCTGCTGCCCGAATTGAACTCGCCATCGAAATCGAACTTGAATGGAATTCCTGCGGCCGTAACGCTACTCGGACCTGTTTGCGATCATCACACCAGACGATATCGGGATACCGCAATATCGCAACACCATGGCAGGCGATACCATGTCGCCGGGCGGACGAAAAAACCAACTCATGGCAGAACGTACATGAGGTTCACATGGATACAAGACAGGTCTGATTTTTCTCCTCTTGCTCTAGGCTGGCTCGCCTAGCCCGCGGGAGGGATGCAGCGGTTCACGGGCCACGGGGTGCGGGATCCGGCCCGCGCGCCCCCGCCCGAGGAACAGCGGCGCGTTCCCATGCCCCGGCATTTCCCGAAACGCAACAATTGAAACCACATGGCTTCCCTCTGCTCTGCCACTTGCGCGACAGTCGACGCGCCATCTGTGAGATCAGCACCCCGGAACCGCAATCAGCGTATGATTATCTCTGGCAGAGCGCACCAAAAATAAAAAGAGAAAAACGCGTAAGTAAGAGTAAAGGAAGAAGGAAGGGGCGAACGCTTGCCTGATCGACGGCGAAAAAGGCGCAACAACACATACCAGGGCGCATTACGTCGGCATTTCTTGAGAGAGAAAATCATGAGTCCCAA
Organism: Mycena crocata; assembly: GCA_029281795.1. Taxonomy (NCBI): domain Eukaryota; kingdom Fungi; phylum Basidiomycota; class Agaricomycetes; order Agaricales; family Mycenaceae; genus Mycena; species Mycena crocata. The sequence goes on along the minus strand of JARJCP010000051.1, from coordinate 479,564 downwards.
GTGCAGAAGGGCGAGATTTAAGATTTCGGACAGCGCAACGGCCAACCAGGGCTGGCTGATGGTGAGATCCCAAAACGGCGCGCCGCTGATGCGTGTGACTCGAGGCGGGCGGCGGAAGTAAAATCGAAAAAAAAAATCAGCAACTAATCAACGGCCGACGGACAAATGGCGGCGTGCGTCAGATCGTTCGGGCGTGGGGATTGCCGGGGCATCGTTGCATGCATGCAACACAAGATAAGATAATCCCATGAAAAATAATCTCATGTCGGAAGTTGGAACGATGTGCGAAAAATACGCGCCTACCGAAACCATCTGCGGCGGCCCTGTTTCGGGTTTCAGCGGTTCAGCGCACGTTCAGCTTCCGTCCGGATTTCAATGGTAGGCAACTTGCGTCTCCGAGATGTTGCTCGAGCCTTGAGAACGAGGAATTCATATATACTATAACCGGAACGAAGTAGTGTGAACGTAATTTTTGAGGGCTCCCATACATAAACGTCTGCACGGCCGCAGGCTGCGGTAGAAATAGACATGGGCATGGGCACGGAAATTCCGGATCCAGAACGGAACCTAGATCGGTGCTACTAAAATGACGCACCAACTCTTCTCAGATCGCGGCTTCGGTGCCAAAATAGCTGTCGGACGAACCCCGTTCCTGCTGCGAGGCAGGGAAAGGACCCACAAAGAGAGCACACAAAGACGCGCTGAAGGAACGGACACACAAAGCAGATGGTAGACAAGACCCACTCAAACCCATGTTAATGCGACAGACGACATACAGTGTGGTGATATGCTATATAGTGTAAACCCAAATTATAAGCCCAAGCCCAGAATAAATGCGAGAATAATGATGTCTATGGATAAATGTGGAGGATAATGTTGCGGCGTGCGGGGGGAGATGTACGGATAGATTGGAGGGAGGATATATGTGCGGCGGAGATGGAGGAGAGGATGTATGTGTGGTGGAGAGATGCGTGCAGGGAAGCGAAAGCGATGAACGAAAGCAAAGCAAGATGTACGAGGGGATTTTAGGACCGAAACGGGCAGCATGCACGAGTGGATCTACGAAGTCCCGAGAGATAAAAAGAAATCTAGGGGGGGAGGGGCGGCGAATGGCGCAAGCGCTGCATTCATTTCGATTTTTGCTGGGGAGCCCGGGCGGCGGCGGTCAGCGCGTGCGCTTCCAGCCACCACTGTGCGTGATGAAGCGGAGACTCACCGGTGCGCGCATCATGAGTGGTGCTGCTGCGGGTTTCGGAGGGGCACACTGAGGGAATAAAAAAGATTAGTCAACGAGGACGGAAAATAAAATAAAGGGTACGCACGGGCATTGGAGAGTTTGGGTTCAGTATCGGTTTGGTGAAAGCGTGCTGAAGCTGGACAAGATAATGAAAAAACGAGCTGATAAGGAACAAAGCAACGCACCTTTGCTTCGCTCTCTTTTGCCCGTTGTGCGTACATATTGGGATGCAGCGAAACATTGGACATACTCGTTGCGCGGGGCAAGGAATGCAGGGACGAGGATACACTGGGGAAGGCGACAAGGCCTTTTTTGTTGGACGCGTTCATTGAATACAAAGAAGAAAGAGAATGAATGAAAGAAAGAAAGCGCGAGGGATGGCGCGTGCGGAAGCACGGAGGGGATGAAAAGAAAAACGGGGACTCGATTTGGCTGAAATATATAGGGCGGAAACGCGTGACTCTGTCCGATTCGGGGATACAGGATCTCGCGTCCTGATCTCGCGAAGCGCTTAGGCAGAGCAATAATTTACCTGATCATCTTGCCCTCACAACGTGCGAGAATCGCTTGCAAGATAAGGTCCCAGATGCACATCACACCCACTTCTTTCCCCTCGAGGTTGCTTTTCATGTTCTATATCACCTGCTGGGCTCAGAGACCAAGCTTTTGGGGTCCAATCATCCACACAATTCCAGCCCGTTTTTCTCTGCTTTACGGAACCAAATACACCTGGGGATTAATCTAGTGCCCACAACTCGAATGGATGCTGCCAATCATGCCATTGCGCTGCTTTTCATCTACCTCCGTCGCTCTCTCCGTCTGCTTGTCAGCTGATTTGCCCAGTTGCGCTCTCTGTTCGCAATTCAGTCCCATCTCCACGTGCCGTACCCACTCTGCCGTCAAGCGTTTGCGCATTCGACAACTTTCAAGTAAATCCTTGCGTGATATTTGATACCATCCCCGCCGCTCAATTGCGCCCTCCTGTCGGGTTCAGATCCCCGCGCCGCGTCATCGAAAAGCTTAATTGCCTATGCACCTATACACCAATTGCAGCTTTCTTGTTTCCGTCCCGCGCGCGCGTTTCTCTCCCGCCCAACATACTACTGCCGACGGGAATATTCGACTGAATACATGCATAATATATTCCCCTCTCTTCACCCGGCCCTCAAAATTATTGTCGCCGCTGCGACAAACCAGGTCCATGCCGCCCGTCGACTCTCTCCCCCTTCCGAGTATCTCACGTCGCTCAAGCCCACTTTCCCGCCGCTCGTGACTCTCCGACACATGGCGTGCCTCTGTCCTGCCTCTCCTGCCTATCTCTTCTCATGCCTGCTCGGTCTCTCTATGCGGGATGTGAACGCAACTCCACCCCGCTTTCCCAATTCCCTTGGCCCCCGGCGCCGTCCTACACATCTTCCGAGTTGCCTACCGCAACCTCAAAAGATCCGTCCGACGAAACTGTTAACCAAGCCAGCTCACACCAGTTAGTTGCCATGTGGCGCGTCCTCTTGCAGCAGCGTTTCGTGTCTTACGATAGCCCATGTCTATCTATATGTCTCCCACTACTGCTCTTTCCTCCCACCCAGGCCCCGGCCGCTGATGCGCGGTGCGGTCATCACCGCGAACAGATTCGCACATATACGTCTTATGTCTTGTACGCGCTGCTCGGGGCTGTCTATCCGCTCAATACATCTGCACCCCGCGGAATACGCTCACTCGAGTACGTCCTGCGCGCGCGGCAAGATAACCATTATCTGCACGATATTAATTAACACCGGATGAATTAATACCACTTTTACCTCCCCACATCCCCGCCCACTGTGCGCGCTCGGGCTCTTTGTGCAGGCCGGCATCGTTCCGCGGAATTCCCCGTACGCGCAGTCTGACAGCACGCTCAAAAATACCTCGCGCTCAGGTAAGCTTGCTCTCCGGCACGCTCGAGCGCCGAGCGGACACCGAGGGGATCCGTCACTCTGGAGCGCTCTCTCCCCGTCCGGCACGCAGTATGTTTCCGCCCACCTCTGATTCCTCCACATCCACCAGTGGAGATACCAGCCACCGTTTGTTCGCTGTTCTGTTCTATACGCATCGCGTAAGTTCTCTAGGCATCTGCCGTGATGGAAAGCCTCTCGTTCTATCATGTCCTTTCTATTTTTTTCCGTGCTGGATGGATGAAGCAGACATTTATTTTCGTCTGGGGTCGATACATACTGGGACGGTACTGGCACTGGCAGCAACAGGAAGCCTCCGCGCCAAACACAGTTAGGCTTTTGCCATCCTCGACGTGAGACGCGAAGAGCTCTACTCTATCGCCTGAACCCCGTCATAAGCCGGCAGCCGCTGGCACGCCTCTGCCCAGTCGATGCCCCCGAGCACCAGTTCCGTCACGGTCGCGATCACGTCGTCCATCGACCCGATCCGCTGATCCATGGTGTCGCGCTCCCTGAAAACAATAAAGCAATGAAATGAGCTTGCGCGTCAGCAAAAAGGGGACCACGGGCACGTACCGCAGGGTCATTGTACGGTTCTGGACGGCTGATAGGGCAAATGCAATATCAAAGTTAATGAATGAAATGCATTAGCGAAACGAAGGCGTAAGAAAATCGGGGCAGGTGAGACGCGACGCACAGGCGAAATCCAGTGTAACACCGAACGGCGTGCCGAGCTCATCGTTCCGGGCGTATCGTTTGCCAATTGAGGTGTTCGAGTCGTCGACACGTGCGTGCACGCCGGCCTTGCGCAGGCGGAGGGCTGGCGAAGAGAATTCGCGGACACGGCAGGGCGCGGCGAGCGAGGAGAAAGCACAGGCGCGAAGAGAGAGAGAAAGGAACGAGTAAGCCGTCAGCCTCGGGCAGCCAGATCACGCGCAGCACGTACAGACTTCCTTTACGAGCGGATCGAACTCCGCTCGAGCGCTGAGGGGCACGATAAGGACTTTCGTGGGGGCCACGACGGCCGGTAGGGACAGCACCTGAAAAGGGGATGGAAATCGTCAGTTATGCATTCTTCAGGTAATAGCTTCAGATAGATGACGTCCGACGGAAATTAAGGGTAACACGTCAGGTACTCGCTACTCTTGCCTACCAACTGGGGAGTACCCAGACTGCGAACAGCGGGAAGGCAGAGCGAGCGTGAGAGGTCAAAGTCAAAACAGTCAAGCACCATCGGACCTCACAGCCCCAAGACGAGGACCAAGACCAAAAGCAGTTCGAAGGTCCATCCGTAAAGGACGCGAGCCTGAAGGCAAAAGAGCCAAGACAGGATACCCCAAACGGGCCCCGCGAAGCAAGGCAGCAAAGCGCGAAGACCCCGCAAAAGAACGATGAGCTTACCCCGCGCTCGACATCTTGCTCTCTGCTCCAGAAGCTGTGCTCAAGCAGGCAATACAGGATGCGGCCGACGCCGAAGGACGGCTCGATGACGTTGGGCGTGAATTCACGGACTGCAGAGAGCGAGTGAGCGGGTCGGTCAAAGGAAGTCCGGAGAACACCCACTAGACGTTTTGAACGTTTTGCGCTCGATAGTGAGCATGGAGGCCTCGAGCGTGAACTCTTTGCCATCAGCCGACTTGATCGTCGCGGGCCTACCGCACAAGTGAGCATTGTGTAGAATAATAGTGTGCAGTGACCCACCCCTGGGCGAGCTCGCCCTTGAGCCGCATCAGACCCGCCTCATCAAGCGCCTCGACGGTACTTGAGACGGCAGCCGCATCCCCCTTGAAGGTTTTGCCTAACGCCTTCTTGTCCCACTCCGCGACCGCGCGCTCCTCCACCACCGGCTCCTTCAGCGCCTGGCGCACCACGAGCGGAACCTTCGTCCTCGCCGAATGTACGCTAAGATCGTACGCTGCGCGGTCCGCGCATCCGACGCACTCCGTCCACCCACCAATGCTGTTCTGAATCTCCGCGTCCCAGCAATCCGCGGCGTAGTGCGCCATCTCGTTCGCCATGTGCTGCCGGAACCGCAGGCGGTTCTTGTCGATCCCGATGCGTAGCAAGAACGCGTAGATGCGCGCCACAAAGTAACCGAGCGTCTCGTTCGCGATGACGCCCTGCGCGACGGCGTCACCGACGGTCATACGCCGCGTCGTGCTCTGGCCAGCGGCCTGCACGAACTTGTCCAGCAGCACGAGCTCGACGTCTGCGATCTCACTGAAGCGCGAGTGCGACTTGTCTTGTGGGTCGACAAAATGCTCGATCTCCGCCATTGTAAACTCGCGCACGCGCAGAAGCCCAGCGCGAGGAGAGATCTCGTTACGGAACGAGCGCCCCACCTGCGCAGACGCGAATGGAACACGCCCGTTGTTGAATTCGAGCAGACGCGAAAAGTTAAGGAAATGGCCTTGAGCTGTCTCTGGGCGCAAAAAACTAGAAAATAAAATAAGATAAAATAGTGTTAGCATTGAGTCAAATTGCGCGCCATGAACAACACGAAAAAGAAACGAATTCAAGTTCTCAGGTGATCGTGAATCGCGACACACAAGAGAATTCCAATTCTGAGATCGCGACAAGCCTCGATCGTGAAATCGTATCGATCGCGTCATCAAGAGGATCGTGATGGATGATCGGCGATCTTCGTATCAGCACCCTTGATTCCCATCATCGAGGGAGGTTTGCAAAAACAAAAAGAGAAGGGCGCTAAACGGTGAAAGGCGCGGACGAAAAAGGAAAGGGCGGCGGTGAAATTAAGTGCGAGAAGATCAGAGATAATGAGAGAATATTGGAAGCAAGAGCAACGCGGAAAGAAGGGCGATAGCGCAACGAACAAAGCACGAAGAGGAGATATGCTCGAGATACGCTCGACATATCACCACGCCCCAGTCAACCGCCTGAGAGCGCAATCTTGTCATCCGGCATTCGCACCGAAACGTGAGACCGGCGGTGACTTCTTGGACACGACGATGTGCAAAGATGCCACCGGCACCGGGGATATCGTGAACGTGCATCCCAAGACCGAAGTTGCACCCTAATCCCAGGTCTCGCTATCCCTGCTTTGTGCAATGTGCATCATAAATTGCATATCGCCAGGAAAAACAAGCGCCAGAGGGTAAAAGATGATACACGTTCGCCCCGGCGGCGTTTGCATTTGAAGAGAATATCGACATGCAAAACACAACTGCACGCGGAGGTAAACGTGCGCAGCGGGGATCCGCAACGCAATATCATATGTGCATGCGGGAGCAAAATGCGCGGATTACGACCATTGAGAAATCCGGCGTGGGCAGATACGAGGCTGCTAAGCGATGCGCAGATGAAAATGCGAGCCAGGCGACACGAAAAGATACGAGCTGCGCGCTGAGCGACGGGGAGACAAAACAGATGAAAATGGCGCAATGGGCGGATGCAAACGCGGATTGATGCGCCGACGGGGATGCGGAAATGCGGAAATGCGCAGAAACTGCAGGAGACTGATGTTAAGCGGCGGGGTTGATGGCGCACGCGCCTAGGCACAACCCGAAAACCCCGCTTGGTCAGCACAACCACGTTTCAGCCTCCGTCCGCGACCGCTTGATCCCATTCCTAGTAAGTGCAGCCCAGCGCAAAGGCGCAAGTGGAGCCGCAGAAAAAGAAAAGAAAAAAGGCGCAGAGGCATATCAGGTGCCCGTGAGGGTTCCTTGCCATGACGATGAGCAAAAGGGTGAGGCAGGGACGACGGCGCCACCAGGACGCCACATTGCGATGCGACGAAGATATAGGTCAAGGCCCGGCGGAGGCGAAGCCGACAACAAATATCGAGATGCAACAGCAAGTCACCACGCCAAAGAAGCCAATGATGCGTAAATCACCTCCAGGGTCGCGATGGGCAAGTCGCCGTGTCGAGCAAAAGAAATGTCGCGATGTCCCAAAACCACGGCGGTCGCGATGCAATACACACAATGATGTAAGAACGACCGATGTGAGGGAAGATGGCCCCCGCAACGCGAAAGAAGGAGCCCCTATGTGCCCCTGCGCGACCCGAGGGAAGTGCGCCAAAATAGGCAGAAGACGAATCTGGGGTGCCGCTGTACGCGAGCGAGGGCGGACAGACCAGGAAGGCGTAGGGAGGTGTGCAAGGCACATAAGAGCAATATAGGAGGGGCCCAAGGAGGGATTGCGGGAAAAGGGACACGAATCCCATTCGTCCGACTGAAATTCGCGACAACGCCCCCAAAGGCGGGGAAGGCTGCGCCGTGTTTGGTACCCAAGGGCCCATAAACACCATGTACAATTTCATCGCCTGCTGGGAGTCACGCGCACTGCTGGAAGGTCTGGCGCATGGTCCTGATACAAGGAGCCGAGAGACGCTACGTCCGCTCATCCTCGTCTCATCTCCTCGTAAGATGAGAGAAATGAAATGAATCTCAATAAAGAAGAAATGAAGAAAAAACCGAAAAGGAAGAGTAAAAAAGAACAGATAAAGGAAACAAAGGGACAAGAAACCGATTAAAGAGATGCGGCACGCACCCAGGATGCTGCCCAGTCGGGCCGATACTGCTCGCGAACATGAGATTAAATTGCTGGGGCTCGCCGACGGGGTTGCCCGAGCTCGGATTGGTGATCGTATGCGTGCGCATGAGAGCACCGAGCTCAGGACCAGAGTAGTTGTCCAGCTGGTAGCAAGCGCATCAGCCATTCATGTGTACAGGACAGAATAAAAACCATACCTGTGCTAGAATGGACTCGTACTCGGCCACGACTGCGTCCTCGAGCTTGACCGCAGTGCTCTTAACCTGCTTCTTCTTTTTCTTCTTCTCATCGGCGGCAGGCGTCACCGGGGCAGCGCCGCGCGCCTCGCGATCGCCCTCCAGGCGGGCCTCGAGCACGTTTTTGACCAGGTGGTCCGCGCGAAGGACCTCACCGTTTCCGGTATCCTTGACCATCCAGTCCGCAAATCGCGCAACGTGACCTGAGGCCTCAAAGACAGGCGATGGGGTCATGATCGTGGTATCGAGCTCGAGCATCGATTCCTCCACGATGAAGTGCCGCCGCCACTCTGCGATGATGTTCGCCTGCAGTGAAGAGCCTGGTGGGCCATAGTCGTAAAGCCCCGCGACACCGCCGTAGATCTCGAAGGCGGGAGCATAGAAGAATCGGCGATTGAGGAGCGCATCCAGACGCGTCTTGTCGAATGCATGCGCTGTCTTGTTTACTGTCGACATGGCAGTAGTAGTTTCCGAGTGCAGTGATCTGTTTGCAGCGATACGGTGTAGACTGGTTGCTAGTGGCTGGTGGCGGAAAGTAAGTCGGCCAACCAGCATGCAAGTGCGGTAAGTAACAAAACTCAATCCATTATCCAAATTACTTATCCAATCGAGTCAAATGCCAATCCACGTGACCATAAACGCGTAGCACGGATGAACCAAGCACACGTATACACCGATGATTAACCGAGGCGCGTGTAATTTACAGGAATTTCCTGTACCTTAGCGCTCCCAATCGGCATGCTGCCTAAAAATTGGTCTTATTCCGCTAATGATTTCTACAAATGAGCTCTACGAATGAGCCCCACGATTCAGAATGACCTCCGTGCGAGTTGCTGACGAGAAGCAACAGAGATTCTCAAAGATTCGCAGAGTATGACTCTAAATAACTCACGACGGAGTTAATTATTGCGGCCTTGATTGTCTGCAGAGTTAGAGTTGAGATTTTGAGATGGTGGCGTGAGGATACAGGAACAATACTACGCAATACCAGAAGAAAAACAGGCACTCGCATTAATATCCCAAAATCGCCCGAGTATAGCGTCCGAATGTAGTTTCACGAGCGCTTTCATGTACCCCGCATCCGCGCTGGATGCGCGATGTTTATCGCCGCAACGAGAAAACGTGTACCACCAAGAATATCTCATATCAATCTGATTCCGTGGACTAGGACGGAAATCAGTATCTCATTAATTAACGGAAATCAACGCTGTTTGTTGCTGCACTATGAAACATCGGCCACTAAATAAGTTTTTAACTCGTTGAAGATCCATCTGGTTGGGTATCAATACATTTGCTGTAAACAATGCCGTAGAAAAAAATGTACACTGACAGAGATCACTTTCGTCCTTGGCCACCGCATGCCCACTCATCGCGCGTCTGTAAATCATCTTCACAAAATCAATATAGCCCAGGATTAATATCACCCATCTCCAAACTTATTGTCTCCACGCAATCTCCTTCAAAATTCGTAAACACCCTTGACGTTCGTAGATAAGAGTGGTTGAAAATCAAGAAAAATTGTTCTGAACACCGCGTTTTCCAGCCGCGCTGGCGAGATTGCGCAGGCTGCTGAGCCTGCAACTCAAGAGCTAGATTCCAAACATAACTGGTGTTAAACCATCAGGAGGGTCATCAGCAGAATTATGAAGTACGCTGAACTCTCCCACATGTTGCAGTTATGAATAGTTGAGTTTTCAGATTCAGAGACGTTCTGGCGGCCACTCCGGATGGATACAGAGACAAAATGAAACTCGCAAAAATCCGAAGACAGCATTTAAATTACGAGACAATCCCACGCGGATGTTCGTCACCGGAGGATGGGTAATTAGGCGCATGACCCGAAGGACCCGAATGTAAAGACGAGATCAGGGAGATGCAGTACTCACCGATTCATGTCCATCCGTCCATATCGAATAAATGCCTCGGGTGCCTGGCCGTCGCTGGGAAGCTACATAAAGCTGAAGCTTGGTTGTGAACAATCTTATAGAGTTGGATTTTTACCCCCAGACAGCCGGTGCAGTCCAACTTCATTGGGAGAACTATGACGACTTGGCAAGTGGGGGATCATGAGTTTGACTTTGAAACCTTGCAGCCCAAATTTTATACCCCATCGGAAGGTAACATACCTTCTTTGTTTTACGATTTTGAACCCGCCACCCATTTTAATCCCTAGCCTCTTTTGTACTCGCTGCATCCAGGTAGGTAGGGTCCCGGTGGCCTAGCGGATCGAGGTAATTCTTCTATCTTCTCCCTGGATTAAATGGCGCACCTCGGGCGTAGTGCGAGCCAGACTCAGAGCACTGGGACGTTTACCTCCGAATCTCCGGCTAGCCTTCTTGTTGAGAGGAAGAAAAATGCGGGCAGGAAGAGCTAGACTAATGGCCGCACTGTCCACGACTCGTCTATGAACGGGAGGTTGGCGGCAGCCAGATCCAACAAGTGGCGTCGTGGCTTACGTCGTGCAGTAACGAGATACAGAGACAATTACAGCACAAAGAACGCCTTGAAAACGTCCCGTGCGGCTTGGCATGCCAGACGATCTGGTGTTCCGATTTGGGTTGTGGTTGAAAATATAATTGCCGGTTGATCGCCGGTTTTTCCTTCTGCTTCTTCGAATCCCAATCCCGTGCATCATTCAAAACTTTCATGCCACATAGCACATACGGGGTCTTTCCTCGACAATGCTTCCAAGCCCCAACTGGCTTGAACAACTCTGGCTTGACTGGTAGTAAATACTCTGACGAGCTCGCGAAGTTCGGAACTTCTTTTGGGGGCTTCGAAGGCTCCGTTCTTGGAGCCTATTGCCTTAAACACTTGATATGTTCTCTTCCATCACTGTGGGTGTCAAAGCTAATGAATTTCATACCTTCGCATATGTGAAATTTAAACTCCAAATTGCTGATTTTCACATACTTTTTGTAAGATTTCATGCACTTTGGTATGAAATTCATGGACTAGGTGTAGATCGCAATCCCGAGAGACAGTTTTCATGCACTTTGGTCACCTACTTTTTGAAAGATTTCATGCACTTTTTGTGAATTTCATGATTTTTTATGTGAAATTCATTAGCTTTGATATCCACAGTGCATGGGTTATTCTACTACGACTAGCCATCTTGGCTATTCTAATACAGAGGCTGTAAACTCTACGAAGCTCTCTGGCAGTCATATCTGGGTGCTTTTCATTGTCCTGAGCCACCTCAGCTCGGTCTCGGAGAAAGGAGTACCTGGGATCTTCGCTTCCATCGATACATCTCAAACATTTGCACTTCTGACCATCTTCTCCGACGGCCTCCGATATCTGCCCTGTGACTCTTTGGCTTTGCATCTGCAGTGGAATTTCAGTTTTGTCATCATGGGTGTCGCTGTTTTGTCTGTGATTCCTTTAGTGGTCCCTTCCCTCAGACTCCGTCGTGATTCCAGTTTCGTAAATGCTCACTAGGTAATCCGCCCTGAATTGTTTCTATCACACCCTCCTAACGCTTGTTGAATCCTGAAACTTACATTCAGCTGCAGGTCGTAAAGGGCTTCAGACCTTACAGGCAGAACTCCCTCTGCTGTTGCCAGGTGCAGCATTCAACGGTGGGTAGGCCTTAAGTTCTGGTGGTCCATGACCACCCCTCGAAGACGTAACTCTCGGGGCTGAGAAGACGCCCCCGGAGCATCGTCACTCGCGCCGGTGCAACCCATTCCCCACCGATATCTACTTCTTGGGAAATCTTCTCAAGAGAGAGTTTCTGTATTCCCAGCCACTATACGAATACGCAAGGGCCAGTAGCGTGATTATTTATCTCGATCAACCAGCTTACTGAAAGGATCTAGGCGCCGCGCAGCATCCACCCGCCACTTCGCTTCCTTGAGCCTCTCGTCAACCAGATGTCGAATAATGATCCCATGCTGCGGCCCACAATTGGAACGGTAATCGAGGACTTCGATGAGCTGTGCGGCGGCCTCTCCGAATGGAATCTCCGCCAGCCCGGTCAAAAAATTGGCCCAGTTGATAAGCTGAGGCAACGTCTGAGGCAGGTGGCGAGGGTGTTGAAACGGACGCCTGCTGTTCAACCACTCAAACCCAGAAAGAACAGGTCCAGACTTGGCGATCCACTCCGTGCTTTTTTTACGGAGACTCCCCAATGAGCCGTCGTTTCAATGCTATGTATTGCCACTTTTTGTCCAACTCGCGGGGATTTCTCGACTATAAAGCGCGTCCGGAGGTTTGTTCATGGGCCGACACTGAACACTACTGACTTGAATTGGGAATGTGTTTTTCGCGGAACCATATTACCCAACAGTGAGGTCTAGCGAAGAGCCAGGGGTGCTCTATTGTGCTGCTTTCTATTCCTTCCTCCCATCTCTCCATTTTCTAGGAAGCGAGTTTTTGACGAACGGGCAAGGGAGCAAATGGTATTGAAGGAGGATGGGAAGGTATGTACGCTCACAGGCACCTGCAAGTCCGTTTCCAAAGTTATTTGGCTTTTGCACGGTGCGTCCTTTATCTCACCTCTTTTTGCTTGATACCGTGTTCGTTAAAATGTGTTATTGTTGGAGCGTCGCGCGTACTACGGATGCAGACGCGAAGCTGTTTTAGTCGCAAATTTTTCCCACGGTTCAACTTGCCATGATTTGGCCGTGACTTATTAATTCCATTCGATAGAATGTTTCAGTAGATATTAATTTTCAAGGATGATGCGAATTACAACAGCTCAAATGGAATGTAAAGTAAAACTTGGGACAAAGGGAAGGAAAAAAAAATCGGAAACGAAGTATCCATTTGCAACTGAACGATGGCGAATAGTATGCAGGTCAAAGGCAATACATGGATCACCACGGGAGTCGAAAGGGAGAAGATCTTACGTCAAGGCCGTCCCTCCCCAAAGTAGGACTGCGCCGATGGCTCGAAAACGGTGTCAAATTCCGCATCGATCCCACCGTCCTTCAAACTCGCCATACGACGCAGCACGCCGCGTTCCAGTGGCGCGTAATTCGGTTTTTGAGAGAAAACCCGCAGAAACGCAAGCCGGGATGCTCCAAAATTTGAACTGCTGCGTGATTCCGCCATGTCCAAAAACGTATTCAGCGGGAACCACAGGTACGCGCCGGCCACAACGCGCGAGAGGTTGGGGCACAAATCTAGATCTGAGGTAGACACAGATGCGCCGCCGGTGAGCGTGAGCGCTGTGAAGAGAGCGTTGGTGCCTTTTGTTCGGGGCGAGAATGAAATGAAGAACGACGCGAGCGTAGGGAGAGCAGCGAGCACGGGCACGAGTGTGGCAGGATTGTTGCAATCGGATACGACCAATTTCACGAGCGCGCACGACGAGCGGAGGATAAACGGGAGCAGAGCGCCCACTTCGCTTCCGGTGATCCACAACTCCTGCAGCGCCGGCGCAGTCAGCTCCGCAAATTTCAGAAAATTCCCGGTTGGGATGAGACTGAGGCGGCGCAGACGAGGGAGTATTAGGTTGGTTTGCGGAGGTGCAGCATAGGCATCAGGGGACCGATGATTCGGTTGTCGCAGTGAAGCCCCGAACGCCACGATATTCGGCGCCGTCTTTAACAACACCTCCAGCCCGTCCTTCTGGCTCGGATATGCGCCGCGGAAATACGTGACCTGGTCCCAGGGTAGAAGAATATCCGGTGGTATGGACGCCTCCGTATATTCCTCGCCTGTAAACGTGACGCGTCCCAGCTTCGGCGCGACTGAAAACGCGTCGGATGCCACCGATAGAGAGTGGTACGCCAATCCGTGCGTGCATGTAATTTCGAGTGTGCGCAATAACGGAATACGGCCCTTGATCACGTTCAATCGGGAAAGTAGTGGCCCAGGGCCCAAAGTTGTCCCATGGACGCGAAGATGCACCGTTTCCCAGCGAATGGAGTACTGCAGAATTAAATTCAACAAATGCTCCAACTCGGAATCGTCATAGGCGCCTTCCCAATCGAAGGTGACGTCCAGCGGCATATTTCCGGCGCGCCGAAGGTGCGTTTCAACCATCGCCAACGGGCACGCGTCTTTTACCGAAACCGTGGCCGAGTTGTGAATCGTAATTGCAGCCCAAAGCAGAGGATATCCCAACGCTGCGTCACGCCACCGCCGGCAAATATGTCCCAGTCGCCAGGGGCCCTGCTGCACGGTGTGTTTTCCAACGCGGCGGGTGTGCGGGAGGGTTAGGGCGAATATCTCGCCGATGAGCTCCACGGGGATACGCCGCACGTCGGACACGGCCTCAGGATGTTGCCGAAGGCACTCCTCCGTCTTTTCGCCTTCCTGGATCCGGTGCGCCATCGCACGTTGGAGAACGGGGACCTCAGCGTTGAGGAGCTCGAGGTGCGCATACCCGACAGACAGGACGCGCTGGATACTCTGGAGCTCAGAGGAGAGCGACGCGTTGTTACCGGCCAAAATATGAGGCGATTCGAGAGCTCCGAATGAAGAGGGTAGGTTGCTATTCATGCTGTTGAATGTTCAACAAAGAATCGAACACAAGTTTGAAATTCTTACAAAAGAAAATCCTGGGACGACATGGAGGGAAAAGCGAAGGAGCAGGTTCGTGCAAGTAGTCATCTTACCCCGATAAATTACAATATGGAGACAACAATAGTGTCTCAGCAAAATGAACAGCCACGGTTTGTTTCACAAGGGGAGGGAAAGCACGTGGCCCTTTCGTTCGGAGTTGAGTCTGCGGCCGCCGGAATCCTCAGAGTCAGACAGCTCATTGACCTGAAGAATAGCTGTGACCTGTTTCTGTTTGATGTCGAAATGGCTTGCGGTCGAATCCGCATTCTTCTGCTCCTCGACCGCGAGCTGATCAAGAAGTGCTTGTCGCTCTGGTGAGACGGGATCGGCGGCAAGATTGACGCGGGATGCTGCCTTGAGAGTGGTGCGGGCACGCATCCTTTGCTTCTGTGATACGCTGCGCGACATTGTCGGCCCGCAAAAACGCGTATAGAACGCTGTGGCTGGCGCCGGGGACGCGACGATGGGAGATGGAAGAGGATTACGTTAGCCGGACCGAACGAGCCGTTGCCTTATTGGGCGCAAAATATGTAAAGTGGTCGTTTTTTATCTGCAATCATCTGAGAGACATGATTCAAAGTGTCGGTAGAGTGAGATATAGTCCCACGAACGATACCTTGAAGTCACATTTTTTTATTTCGTTGTAGTTCCTGTGCAAACAAGTGTTTTGAGGATGAAAATGGTGAGTTCTTAGGTATGGACTCGGAGGACAAAAATTTGGAATTCTGCTTCCAAGGATCCATTATGGCAGTCTATGCCATCATTTTATTCCAGGTAATCGTAGTCCCTACATGTGTCTACATCCCACAACGGTCTCTGGCTTGCGCCGGAGTTTGAATTTGGCGGTGTGTTGCCGATCACCACTCAGACAAAACGCGCAGAGAAACAAACGTCAAACATTTGATACAAGTGAGTGTGGGGTAGGAATACATGTGCGTGAGTCTGCTTTGGTCGTATCAATGTAAAATCTAAAGCGTCAAATGAGCCAAAGCGAAAAATGGTATGATATGCCGTAATGCGATGCGATGGGTTCGTGCGTGCGATATATGTATCAGCGGGATGGATGATGCGAGTAATGCAAAAGAAAGAAAAGCAGGAAAGAAATGGGACCCGATGATGATGGATGATTGAAAATGAACGGGAAGCAAGGGAAGGGGAAGAAAATGTGAAACATGTATATGGATGCCGTGGATGATGCGTGCAGAGGATGGGTGATATGGTATGGCCATTATGCCTATTGATTTTGTTCCGAGATTGCTTTATTGGATATGAATGCGTGCGTCGGGTCGAGTGAAGATGGGCGTGCGGATGGAGCGAGTTAAGGTCCTATAAAATTGTGGTTCGTGGTTCCTTTTTAAGATTCTAATTCGTGGATCGTGGATGGAGTGCGCCGGCGAGATGCATTTTGAATGAGACCCAGCTCTGAGCCGGAGATGGTGGTGAGAAGCTCCGAAATATTTTGAGATCGTGGTGGCGAAGAAGGAAGACGATGAGCAGGGAAAATGAGAGAATGATATCGTGGTGTTAATTTAGTGGTGTGCTATGAAGATGTCAGCCTGACGGCGACGGAGAAGAGGAAAGGCCAAAGAAAAGAAAAGAAAAGTACCGTGACTTCTAAGCAATGAATGCAAGCAAATGAGTGAAAATAGCTTTAGCTTTAGTATCCGTAGTACGCGCGCATCCGGTCGCTGGAAGGAGAAGACAAATGAGTGTCAAGCAAAGGAGGGAAGATAAGGGGACGCACAAGAGCCAAATAACTTTGGAACCGGTCTTGCAGCCGCGCAGCGTGACAATGTGCCCGCGGATGCAGTCGTACAGAAGAGCGCGTTGGTCCTTGTCAGCCTGCGAAAATTAAATAAGTGTCGGGTCACTGTCGGAGCAAGTAATGAGCGTACAGTGGGCAACACGCTCGCGATGAGCTGGCTTCCCGTGAGCGACAGTGCAAGGTCAACAATCATCGCGCGACGAGCCCTTGAATGCACGAATCCGTCAGTCAACGAGAAAGACAAGAAAAAGTTGGCCCGCACCCTTTCGCAGGCTCGCACATCCTCTTAACCACGCGGTCGAGCGTCTCCTTGCCGCCCTCCTTCAGCGCCTTGACGACGCTCTTGCTCCCCTGCTCGTTCGTTGCGTACTCAAGCAAACCATCGAGCAAGTGCTCGAGCGCCATTCTGCGGTGCGCGTCCGATCCGTGCTCGAGGACTTGGTCAATCATCAAAATCCCGTCATGGAATGAAAGACAAGGAACAAGACGCACTGTGCTGCACGCAATACGAGCCCCACTGGCTCTTCGCGACCTCTCCGAAGACCGCACCGCCCTGTCCTAGCAGCTCGTCTACGATCCCGTCCTTGGCGCTCTCTTCCAGGTTTTCGAAGGCGTGCTGGGGAAAGGGATTCGGCTCGCGGGTAGCAGAAGGGGGGGAGAGGGAAAACATACCTGGACGACAAGCGAGCCCGTCTCGTGGCACGCGAGCGCCGCCCACTTACCCTTGAGCGACTTGTTCACACTGCAAGAAAGCGTATCGTTAGCACCAGCGCATGCAAGGAACAAGAAGGTCACGTACTATGCAAAGATGGGCGGTGCAGGCGGTGTCCACGACAGCTCCATGATCTGTGCACAATCAGCACTCGTGCAGAAGAAAAGTAAACAGAAACGAAAACGGACCTTGCTCCACACGTGCGACGCGTGCTTGTTGACGAGCGTCTGTGCTGGGTCGCCCATGAGCAGCTCAGAGACGATGAGCAGGCGAACCTCCTCCTCCTCGCAGTCGAGTGCCTTCTGGAGGACGTGGCACCCGTAGCAGTTGGTCGCGAGGTCCACGACGCGACCCCTGCACGCGACAAGGTATTGGTGGATACTCATATACAAGACTAAGTCGACTGACCGCATGCACGCGACGATCTTGCGCCGCTCATCCGGGCCCGCGGCGGCCTCAAGACAGCGTTGCACCGCCCAGTTGCCGAAGCTGCGGGAGAGAGTCAACTTCGAGTCTCGACGAAGGAAGGATACAGACCGATGCATCATCATCTCACCGCCGCGTGCGCAAATGGCGTCGACGATGCGTCCGCGCTCTTCCGGGCCGGCGACCTGAAAACGTCGTCAGCGGATACCGTGCAAGATGAAAGAGAGTGAAAACGCACCTTGAGCTTCTGCTGCAGGAAGATGCTCGCTTGTTGGTCCGCGCTCTTGATGATGCGTGCGACGAAGGCGGCGTATGGGGGCGAGGACGCGGGGTGCAGGAGCGAGAGGAAGTTGATGGGCTGCGGGTCATGTCAGTACGGATGAAAAACGAGGGTGACATGCAAACGAGGCGGAGGAGAACGATGGAGGAACCACAAAGTAACAAAGAAAAACACCCACCTCATTCCCACCCCCACTCCCGCGTCCCTCGCGTCCTCCCGGCCCATGCGCATGCCCAGCACTTCCATTCCCGCCGCTCGTTGCGCTTCCCCCGCCCACAGCCGCGCCGGCGCCCGGGCTCGAAGCTGGCGCACTGCTCGTACCCGTCGCGCTTCCGGTGGCACTCGCACTGAGGCCCAGATCCCAGCCCTTCCCGCCGAATCCAAGGCCCAGTCCGAGGGCGTCTTGTTGCTGCTGCTGCTGAGCCTGCTGTTGCTGCGCCTGCGCCTGTTGCTGTTGTTGGGCTTGTTGCTGCTGATGCGCCTGTTGCTGCTGGTACACGAACCCGCCACGCAGGCTCTGCTCGTCCGCGAA
This sequence comes from Mycena crocata, assembly GCA_029281795.1. NCBI lineage: Eukaryota > Fungi > Basidiomycota > Agaricomycetes > Agaricales > Mycenaceae > Mycena > Mycena crocata. The sequence continues at coordinate 461,414 of JARJCP010000051.1, read as the reverse complement.
CACGCTTCCACCTCCACCACCGAACGCACTCGCACCGAAGCCCGACGAAGAGGAGCTTCCGTACACCGATGACGCGCCACCGTAAGCCGACCCCGCACCTCCATACGCAGCCGTGCCGTGCCCGAAGCCATGTCCCAGCCCGTGTCCAAGCCCGGCACCCAAGCCAGAATTGAGGCTCAGCGCGTCGTCCGCACGGAGCCAGTCACCCCCGCCGGCGCCGACGCTGCGGTAGTACGGCTCGCCGCCGAAGAGCGCGCTGCTCCCGCCGTGCCCACCGAGCCCGAGACCTAGATGCGCGTTGTTGCTGCTGTTGGTGGTGCCGGTGCTGTGGGCGCCGAGACTGTGGATGCTGGTGGTGTTTCCGAGGGCAAGATGGTGCGACCCGAGCTGCGACAGACTGGATGGTGGCGTAGGCGGAAGAGGGAGGAAGCGCGAGGTGGTGCTACCGAGGGTGTTCGTGTTCCCGCCGAGGACATTGCTGCCGGCGAGCAAGTTGCCAGCGCCACCGAGACCGCCGTGATGCCCGCCGGGACTCCCGAGCAGTCCATGTCCATGCGCGTGGTGGTATGGCGACGGCGGGTCGAATGCGCTCGCCGGCCCATACCGCTCCTTGTAGAACCCACCGCCATAGAGGCCGCCGGGCGAATGGAGGTGGTGCGAAGGAGAATGAAGATGTCCGTGCGCTTGGTGCGAGGGCGAATGGAGGTGGTGCGTCGGCGAGTGAAGGTGATGCGTCGGAGAATGTAAGCTTAGTCCGTGGGAGGGCGAATGCAGATGTCCATGGGCGTTGAGGGAGGAAGCAGAGGGCAAAGGGAGACCGTGCGGCGAGTCGAGCGGCGTCAGAAGCGCGGAGGAGAGCGAGAGCGGGGAGAAGTCGGGGGACTGCGGGTACGAGCCTGCACCGCCGCTGGTGCCCGGGCGAGTAAGTGCGGGGAGGGCATCCAGCGAAGGAAGGGCCTCCGTGTGCGGGACGCGCGAATCGGTCAGTAAGCGCAACTCCGCGAGCGAATCCTCCTTCGCCTCATCCTGTACAGACGACTGCGAGTACGACGTTGCCGACGACGACGTGTTTGCGCTGGTGCTGCTGGTCGTGTTGCTGGAAAGTGAGAGAGAGGCGGAGACGGAAGCAGAGTTGGAGCTGTAGCTGTTGTTGGATGCGGAGAAGCTATTCGAGGCAGACGCAGAGTTGGAGTTGGATGCGAAGCTGAGATCGAGTGGCGGGGGTTTGGGGCGTCCAGTACTGCCGTGAGCGCTTCCATGGCTCAGCGCACTCGCATGACTCCCACTCAGCGCGCTTCCCGCGGATCCGGTGCTGCGCGGCGAGGATGTAGCTGTGGGCGGCTCGGGCGAGTGGAGGTTCAGTGTGCGCAGGAGCTGCTCGACGTGCTATTCGGAAGGTAAAGAGTGTCAGTTATTGGATCTTAAATAAGGGAGCGCGGATGCAAGAACGGCAAAGAATTGATGGAAGAACGCGCGAGACAAGTGAAAAACACAAGCTGGGACGAGACAATGGACAGGATAGATGGATGCAAGAACACCGAGTGGAAGAAAAAGAAAAGAACAGATGGAAAGGCACGCACACTATCGCCCCTCAAGCTCAAAGCAGGGCTCGCGCTCCCGCCCTCACTCCCACCCGCACTCTCTCTACCCGCACGGCCATCGCCCACCGCACCCATCCCGACACCAGCACTAGCAATACCGAGCCCGACAGAAGGAATCCCAGCGCCGAGTGCACGGGCTGTCGAGTAGGGATCCACATCGCGCACAAGCCCATCCGTAGTCGCGGTCGCATACAGGCACTCACGCTCACGCCCGTGATTCATCAAGAGGTCCTCGCGGCCGTGTGTCGAAGTCGTAGTGGAATACACCGGCTCGCGCTTGGAGTAGGCATCCGCGGTAGAGTACACAGGCTTGGTCGCAAAGAGCTCTTCCCGCTCGCGTTCACGGTCGCGGCCCGCAGCACGCGAGAACGCCTCAAGCGCGCGCGGCCATGCGGCGTCTCCCGCCTGTCCACAAGCGTAAGTCACCGTATCTCATCGTCATAACTCTAACTGTACACTGACCTGTGGCTGCGGTGCCCAGATATCGCTCGCCTGTAATACAAAGCAAAATGCACGCATTAGTCTTTGCTCGACGGAAAGGGATGCAGTGCAGAGGAAAAGAAATTTGCATGCGTGTGAGGCTTAGGCGCGAAAAAAAAGCACACGTAACACGGGAAAGAGAAAGGAGAGGTTCCAAAGAAATAGTACTCGCCTGCTGCGTACCCCAGATCGACGCCGGCGGTTTTGCAGATGAGGGGTGACCTGACGCGATTAATGAGGGACCTGACCCGGGCGGGGGCGGCTTTTGCTGCTGCTGCATGGAGACAGACTAAGGTTGAAGGAGGGGATGAACGTTGGGACTGGATGCGAGACGGACGTTAGTAAAATTGGTTAATCAAGGTGGAGGACGAAGTGAGGATGGAAAAAGAGGAAGAACAGAGAAAGCAAGAGATATTCGGAAAATGCGAATATAACGCGTAGAAGGAATATACGCGTCGAGAAATCGAAGGACCTATGCGACAGAAGGGAGGGCGGACGCGTTAGGCAGCACATCTAACGATGGATGGCATGGCGTTTCGGAGCTAGTCACAGTATGTAGATGAAAACAAACGCGGTCCCGGAAAAACCGCGGCACGGAAAAGGTCAAATCATCGCACCCGTCCAAAGTCAACTATGAAACAACGCAACGCAAATGAGATAACGCGTGTGAGATCTTGAAAGAAGAGATATCATGGCCGGATGAAGCTCTGGACTACGCTGGGAGATGATCCAGAGGCCGTTTACACTTGCGCAGCGAGAATGAACAGAAAAAGGACGAAATTATAAGGAGAAAAGATCGGCGACGATAGTCGAAAGATAACATCCAGCGCTGAAAATGAGGCACCTCGCAAGCGAATCAAGGATGATGAGCAAAACTCTCCAGACTCCTCTCAACGAAAATGAAGAGAAAAGGCTGTGATTAAGACAGAAAAGAGTGCACACGACCGAGTGGTCGAGTCCCACAGCGAAACAAATCCCTTCAAAGCACCCACAAGACCCAGAACCTCCACAGAGCCCAGAAGAACGCAAAACAAAAGCGAAGAGACTAAAAGAAAAGCAGTAAAGGACAGACATACACTTTAAGTGATCGTAGCGTCTTCTAAGGATGAGTGTCGGCAGTATGAGGGAGTATGACGGACAGAAGAGGGAGAGAGGAGAGATGAGGAGGAGGGAAGGTCGGGGGATGAAAGAAAGAGGGAATGGCGCCCCCGCCCTTTTATACGTCGCGGGTCAGGTCAAGGCGCGCTTCTGTGAAGGGCGCGCTTCCTTGATCACATCACTTCCTTTTGGGGCTTGCTGCGATCACGTGCGGGACTGAATTCCGCATAGAAACGAGAGTTGGAGATACGGCGCGCGCTGATGGCAGCATTTTTTAGGTGCGCGTTTAAGAGAGCTTCAATTTGTGTGTGGTATACTGGCATTTTTGTTGAGATTTTGATGCAATAAAAGAGGTTGAACGTTCGATCAGGAAATTCTGTCAAGTCTGGTTGAATTTTTCGTTGTGCTGAGACCAGCCAAGTTAGCGAGCAGAATAGAGGTTTTGTGGGTGTTATCTTGCGTTAAGAATCAATAAAACAGAACGAAACTCGCGTTCGTTCAACCAAAATTCGGTGAGTCGGCCCGCCATCAAATGAATCATGTCTGTCGGTCATTCATTTTCACTTTCACATTTCATTCACCCGACGTTTTCTCATTCTTTCACACTACCCGTGATGCACTGATGGCGGGAGTTTCGCATCTCTAGGTTATTCGGTCGGGGCATGTGCAACTGTCGCGATCATCGAGGAAACAGTTTTGAATACCTACGGAATAAGTTATGATATGTGCTGTACTTTAATACCTATTCCACATATTTGAAAGGAGGTGCTCACCGAGGTAAGCGGCGCCTACGCGCCCTGTTTTTTTTGACACTCGGAGCTCTCGATCCGAGCCCGATCGTTCAACATCTTTCGACTGTTTCGGGCGGAGTTGGAACCGATTCGGGTGACTGTGTACTTCGATGAGCCAGCGACCTCTTTCATTGGTTTGCTTTGCTTAATCTCGACCTATGGAAATTCTAATCATCCAAGGAAAATATTTGAACGGCTGCGACGCACAATTCTTCCGCCAAACGCAAATTTGTTGGCCATATTGAAATTGATCCCCTTCAAAGTGTCAAAAACTCGTCGTTGGTAACGGCGGGTCTGCGAGTAGCAACGAATGTGGTCCATGGACTGGCAAGAGGCGTAAGATAAGTGACGGCGTTTCTGCCTGTAACAACTGTTAGGAGGGAAAACATTATGTATTATGTAAAACCAAATTCTCGCGTGAGCAGCTTGCGCTAGCACTTCAACTTGCTTATAGATTAGGCCAAGCCGACCGGAACCAGGGAAGGCTAACTTGAATTGGGTCTGTAAGAAGTTTGAAAAGCGCACCATAACTTCAACAGTGCTTCTCTAGTCCGGACGATATGGTTCTGGCGTGTCAAAATTGCGAGGGGTTCAGTGATGAAGAATTGCAGCTCACGAAACGCGTTGAAAACGCGTCCCATGTAGCGTGCCAGCACGATCTGTGGTTGAAATTCAAATAAATTGCCGGATGATCGCCGGCTTTTCCTTTCGCTTTTCCTCTGCCGTCTTTTTTCTACCGACTCGGAATTTGGAAGCGAATCGGTGGCCGAAAGTTGCGGGTTAGAATTCCATTTCCGCCTTCGAAGCAACCCCGTCATAGCAAAGTAACAAAAGCAAAATGCTCTACAGCTCCGGGCACAACTGGAAGTCGTGTCAGCAGGAGGGTCACCACGACACGCGCACGATCACGCCGTCCGGGACGTGGTTCTCCTGAGAACTACATACTGCGGTCGCAAACGGCGTCGCAGAGCATTGGCGTATCGATCTGCAAATCTTTGGAGGACGTCAACAGAGTTATGTGCCTTGTTCGGGGCACGGGGTTGATGGTGGTACTACTCAACAGCCACAATAGCGGAGCGACGTTAACGGTGGGTTTGGCAGAGGCCTCAGTCAGTTTAGCCAGATTCCTAGACAGATTCTCATCTCCAGATTCGGGATAAAAACCCATATAAATCCCCTTCGGCTGCCGTGCTGCGGACTCAACTACGAACAAGACGGCCTCGTGCTTTCCCTCCCCTTGTGAAACAAACCGTGGCTGTTCATTTTGCTGAGACACTATTGTTGTCTCCATATTGTAATTTATCGGGGTAAGATGACTACTTGCACGAACCTGCTCCTTCGCTTTTCCCTCCATGTCGTCCCAGGATTTTCTTTTGTAAGAATTTCAAACTTGTGTTCGATTCTTTGTTGAACATTCAACAGCATGAATAGCAACCTACCCTCTTCATTCGGAGCTCTCGAATCGCCTCATATTTTGGCCGGTAACAACGCGTCGCTCTCCTCTGAGCTGCAGAGTATCCAGCGCGTCCTGTCTGTCGGCTATGCGCACCTCGAGCTCCTCAACGCTGAGGTCCCCGCTCTCCAACGCGCGATGGCGCACCAGATCCAGGAAGGCGAAAAGACGGAGGAGTGCCTTCGGCAACATCCTGAGGCCGTGTCCGACGTGCGGCGTATCCCCGTGGAGCTCATCGGCGAGATATTCGCCCTAACTCTCCCGCAAGCCCGCCGCGTTGGAAAACACACCGTGCAGCAAGGCCCCTGGCGACTGGGACATATTTGCCGGCGGTGGCGTGACGCAGCGTTGGGATATCCTCTGCTTTGGGCTGCAATTACGATTCACAACTCGGCCACGGTTTCGGTAAAAGACGCGTGCCCGTTGGCGATGGTTGAAACGCACCTTCGGCGCGCCGGAAATATGCCGCTGGACGTCACCTTCGATTGGGAAGGCGCCTATGACGATTCCGAGTTGGAGCATTTGTTGGATTTAATTCTGCAGTACTCCATTCGCTGGGAAACGGTGCATCTTCGCGTCCATGGGACAACTTTGGGCCCTGGGCCACTACTTTCCCGATTGAACGTGATCAAGGGCCGTATCCCGTTATTGCGCACACTCGAGATTACATGCACGCACGGACTCGCTTACCACTCTCTATCTGTGGCATCTGACGCGTTTTCAGTCGCGCCGAAGCTGGGACGCGTCACGTTTACAGGCGAGGAATACACGGAGGCGTCCATACCACCGAATATTCTTCTACCCTGGGACCAGATCGCGTATTTCCGCGGCGCATATCCGAGCCAGAAGGACGGACTGGAGGTGTTGTTAAAGACCGCGCCAAATATCGTGGAGTTCGGGGCTGCACTGCGACAACCGAATCATCGGTCCTCTGATGCCTTTGCTGCACCTCCCCAACCCAACCTAATACTTCCTCGTCTGTGCCGGCTCAGTCTCATCCCAGCCGGAAATTTTCTGAAATTCGCGGGGCTGACTGCGCCGGCGCTGCAAGAGTTGTGGATCAATGGGAGCGAGGTGGGCGCTCTGCTCCCGTTTATCCTCCGCTCGTCGTGTGAGCTCGTGAAATTGGTCGTATCCGATTGCAACAATCCTGCTACACTCGTGCCCGTGCTTGCTGCTCTCCCAACGCTCGCGTCGTTCTTCATTTCATTCTCGCCCCGAACAAAAGGCACCAACGCTCTCTTCACAGCGCTCACGCTCACCGGCGGCGCATCTGAGTCCACCTCGCATTTAGATTTGTGCCCCAACCTCTCGCGCGTTGTGGCCGGCGCGTACCTGTGGTTCCCGCTGAATACGTTTTTGGACATGGCGGAATCACGCACCAGTTCAAATTGTGGAGCATCCCGGCTTGCGTTTCTGCGGGCTTTCTCGCAAAAACCGAATTACGCGCCACTGGAGCGTGGCGTGCTGCGTCGTATGGCGAGTTTGAAGGACGGTGGGATCGATGCGGAATTTGACACCGTTTTCGAGCCATCGGCGCAGTCCTATTTTGGGGAGGGACGGCCTTGACGTACAACTTGAAAGATCTTCTCCCTTTCGACTCCCGTGGTGATCCATGTATTCCCTTTGACATGCATACTATTCGCCATCGTTCAGTTGCAAACGGGTCCGATTTTTTTTTCCCCTTCCCTTTGTCCCAAGTTTTACTATACATTCCATTTGAGCTGTTGTAATTCGCATCATCCTTGAAAATTAATATCTACGGAAACATTCTATCGAATGGAATTAATAAGCCACGGCCAAATCATGGCAAGTTGAACCGTGGGAAGATTTGCGACTAAAACAGCTTCAGCGTCTGCATCCGTAGTACGCGCGCCGCTCCAACAATACCACATTTTAACGAACACGGTATCAAGCAAAAAGAGGTGAGATAAAGGACGCACCGTGCAAAAGCCAGATAACTTTGGAAACGGACTTGCAGGTGCCTGTGAGCGTACATACCTTCCCATCCTCCTTCAATACCATTTGCTCCCTTGCCCGTTCGTCAAAAACTCGCTTCCTGGAAAATGAGGGGATGGGATAAAGGAATAGGAAGCAGCACAATAGAGCACCCCTGGCTCTTCGCTAGACCTCACTGTTGGGTAATATGGTTCCGCGAAAAACACATTGCCGATTCAAGTCAGTAGTGTTCAGTGTCTGCCTATGAACAAACCTCCGGACGCGCTTTATACTCGAGAAATTCCTGCGAGTTGAACAAAAAGTGGCAATACATAGTATTGAAACGACGGCTCATTGGGGAGTCTCCGTAAAAAAGGCACGGAGTGGATCGCCAAGTCTGGACCTGTTCTTTCTGGGTTTGAGTGGTTGAACAGCAGGGGTCCGTTTCAACACCCTCGCCACCTGCCTCAGACGTTGCCTCAGCTTATCAACTGGGCCAATTTTTTTGACCGGGCTGGCGGAGATTCCATTCGGAGAGGCCGCCACACAGCTCATCGAAGTCCTCGGTTACCGTTCCAATTGTGGGCCGCAGCATGGGATCATTGTTCGTCATCTGGTTGACGAGAGGCTCGAGGAAGCGAAGTGGCGGGTGGATGCTGCGCGGCGCCTAGATCCTTTCAGTAAGCTGATTGATCGAGATAAATAATCGTGCTACTGGCCCTTGCGTATTCGTATAGTGGCTGGGAATACAGAAACTCTCTCTTGAGAAGATTTCCCAAGAAGTAGATATCGGTGGGGAATGGGTTGCACCTGCGCGAGTGACGATGCTCCGGGGGCGTCTTGTCAGCCCCGAGAATTACGTCTTCGAGCGGTGGTCCATTGATAGGATCATATCTTCGAGAAAGCCCGAAGTCAATGATGTAGTAGCGTGGCCAACAGTCCGTTCTAGTAACTGCGACTGCATCCCCCGTGAGATCGGGCGTCTTCCAGGTCTTCACGGGGTAAAAGCCGTGAGGATATAGGTCTTTTGGATCTTGGTCGAAATTCAGCAGCGCGCAATCACTAATTTAACATGAGATCTTGGGATCGTAATCGACCGCAGGCTTGTACATACCGATGTGCAATAAAGTGCTCATGCATGAACTCTATGCCCTATGTAGATTTTAGAATGGATGGGCGGTTTTCGTGGAGCTATACGTTCACCTCAAATATCTGCCTCAAGCAATCGATGAGTTCCCCGACTGTGTCGAAGACGGGTTGGTCAATCCGGAGCAGCTGGGGCATAACAATAATTTGTTTGTCTTCGTCTTCCGGGTCTTCCATGACTTGGAAGATAGGAATACAGTGGTTGCGGAGGTTACAAGCAAGCTGCGGCGAGGAGAAAAACTGCGCGATCTCGACTTCGTGAGGGTGTGTCGCCGAGGAAACAACCTTCAACATGACCGGCTTTCCATCCGAAATACGGTGAGCATCCATGATGTTCATCCTCTGCTGAAGAGTATTGAACTGCACAAAGCGCAGCAAGGAATTAGAACGTACGCCATGCTTGGGAGCGCTTCTGCGGTTGCCTTTTATATGGTCCTGGTGTAGTCGATAGCCAGCCTCTTCAAGCCACGCTAGGCGAAGAAACCAGTAGTCTTGTTGCATCGATTTGGTTGGAGTAAAGGTTGGGTCACGTAAGGTCACGTTGGATATAATTATAACTCCGAGTCACCGTGGCACTCGAGATGACGTTGGGCAGCATTTAGAGTTGTAACTGAACGGGGATTTGGTAACTTCTTTACATCGAGTACTCGCAATAAACGTACAAAAGAATGAAATAGTAGAGAAGGCGCGCAAGGAGAGCCCACCGAGCAGGGAGAGCTGGGACTGAAGAGCGTGGTAAAACCCGCTAAAACAGGATAGCGAGCAGTGTTTCTGAGGGACGTGAGTTGAGTGCCACCAAAAAATCAAGGCCTACCCACCGTAAAATGCTGCATCTAGCAACAGCAGAGGGAGTTCTACCTGTAAAGTCTGGAGGCCTTTACGACCTGCCTGAGCTGAATATAAATTTCAGGAGAGTGTCATAGAAACAATTCATTAACAAATGGTAGAAAGCAATAAAATTAAGACCAAATTCTCGCGCGAGCAGATTGCGCTTGCGCCTGAACTTGTCTCTGAATTACGTGAGACCGACCGGCACCAGGGTAGTTCAACTTGAAATTGGCCCGCAAAATTCAAGTTTTAAAAGCACATCATAAACTCAATAGTGCTTCTCTAGTCCGGGCGCCATGGTTCATGTCGTGACAAAGATAGCGAGGGTATTCAGTGATAAGGAATTTCAGCTCGCAAAACGCGTGGAAAACGCGTCCCATGTAGCGCACCAGGGCGATCTGGTCAAGGTTGTGGTTGAATCCAAATACAGTAAATTGCCGGATGATCGCCGGCTTTTGCTTTTGCTTTACCTCTGCCATCTTTTATTACCGACTCGGAAATTGGACGTCAATCGGTGACCATCTTGCCGAAAACTTGCGGGTTAGAATTCCTTTTCCGTCTTCAAATTTCCAAAGCAAACCCGTCATGTAAAACAAAAGCAAAATGCTCTACGACCCCGGGCACTACTGGAAGTCGCGTCAGCAGGAGGATCGCCACGGCGCGTACGGGGTACGGGCCCTTCCCCCGTACGCGCCCTGGTTCTCCTGTAACTACATACTGCGGTCGCAAGCGGCGTTGCAGAGCATTGGCGTATACATGTGTAAATCTTTGAAGGACATCAACAGAGTTATGTACCTTGTTCGGGGCACGAGGTTGATGGTACCGAACAGCCACAATATCGGATCCGGAGCGACCTACAAAAAATAGACGGTGGGTTTGGCAGAGGCCTCAGCCAATTTGGATAGATTCACCGACAGAGTAACCATCTCCAGATTTGCGATAAAAAACCCAAATAGATACTTTTCGGCTGCCCTGACTTTCCCTCTCATTGGTCCCACCAAACAACATCTAAAATTGCAACAATACTGTGTCTATAAGGAAGGAAGGCGGTATGCGAGTAGGTCGTAAATATCCAGCAATGCAATGCAAGTAAGTGTGTAATAAGTAAATAATCAATAACGATGCGAAAATGATATCAATGCGCACCGCCAGCAGCCCGCTCTCATGTCTGTCATCTACATAGTTTTCAGAGTCCATGTTCCCATTATAAGTATATCCTCTCCTCTGCGCAACTTGACCCAATGCATCTAGAAATGGCAGTATACTGCCCTTTTAATGAAGTGAAGCCACGGGTAGGCAAGCGGGGGTGCTTTCTCAGACGTGGCTGAGCGCACCGAGCATCTGGCTGCTGCCGCGGCGGACCCACTCCTCCGGCCCCACACGCTCGTCGTGATCGACGTCCACTGCGAAGAGGAGGTCGTTCTCGGGCGAGAAGACCTATCAAGGAGTTAGCATGAACAGAGACCATATAGGATGGCACAGAGAAAAGTGAATAACGTGAGGCGCAAGGTGCCAAGACCGCAACACACGAGGCGACGTGGAGACCAAGGCCACAAGGAAGAAGTCCAAGGCGACAAGAATACAAAGCAGAAGACGCGGAGCCAAGAAACACTCCGGATTTGCCACGGAAACAAAATCCCGGAAACAAATCATGACTGTGCTCCGAAAAAGAGATGAAACAAATATGATGGCACTGCGACTCACCCAGCGATCTGGTTCCGGCGCACTGGCGCTGGTTATAGCGCGCAGCTCGTTGCGAATAATGTTATTCGTGAAATGGTCTAGGTTAAGATCATTCTTGTCGTAACCGAAGGGATCTGGGTGGGTAGGGTTAGCAGGCACAATTGTGAATAGAGGGGCAGAAAAAAAGATTGATGTATAAAAGCTGGTAAGAGTGGGGGAAGGGAACGTGACAGGCTAGGGATAGTGGTGGCCGTTGAAGGGTCAGAAGATGGGAAGATGTGTGTGGGCAAATACAAGAAATGCAGGCCAGGAAATCACACGCACTCTCGATCTCCTCTCCAGCGACCAAGAACCCAAAGAAAATAAACGTAAGCAGGATCGTCGCAGGGATCGTCGCCCAATTCATAGTCGAGACGATCTGACTTGGCTGGGTGGAAAATGGAATGAATATCGACCGGGTAGATGGCATTGATGAGACGCACAAGAGCAAGACAGTAAATGGTCGTAACGACCCACAGGTGGATGGAATACCTGTGGCTAAGTCAGTCCACCGTCTCGTACCGAAGATCGCGATACGCACGAGAACGGAATCGGAGTTGTGAGAATACGCTCGAGACCGGTGAGCGCGTCGACAAGCTGATTGAGGGCGGCCAGAAGAGTGTCTACGGGTGGGTCAGCTTCATTGCAAACAAAGCCCTGACAGTTAGTCGACGCACTCGTTGTCGGGACATCAGTCTGTTTTCTGTGCTGCATAGCTGCAATGTACGAGCTCTACACAGTCGGGATCAGTCGATGCACATACTACTTCCCCATCAAGATGGAGATACGCACCAGATACAAGCTGATCTCCAGGGGCAGATTATGACTCCCTGCACCCTGACCGTTCTTTTCCATAAGCATCTTTGCCCGCATGCGCGCAGCCTTCTTCCCTTTGACCTCCTTTCCACGCTTCGTTAGGCAGCGGACCAGGAGCGAGAAAGGGAACAGGTCGAAGAGATGGTACTTGGGCGGCATCGAACCCGGGAGGAGAAACGCCTCGTCTGAGCGCGCGAGGATGATCTTCTGCGGCTCGCCGGGCACGGGGGAGCGAATCGAGCGCAGGCTCTTGCTGCTCCTTAGCTGCGCGCCTGCGCTCTTTTCCGTGGGTGAGTTCATGGCGGTGGGCGGGGAGATCACGAGCGGTGGCGGCGTGGGGCGTTCGGGGATGCCCACGATTTTGAAGCTCGTGCGGCGGTCGCGTGGACCGGAAGCGGTGGCCGGGAGTGGGAGGTGCGGCGCCGATATGGAACCCGTGGACGGGGGCGCACGCTGGTAGAGGAAAGAGCTCTGGTTCCCTATCGAGGGGCGGAATTGCCCCGAAGCGTCCGAAAGGCGGCCTGAGGTGGGCGAGAACGCTCCGTCGACATTCCCGCCGTTGGTGAGGTCCGCGTTGGAGGGGATACCTGCAGGCAATGCGTACGCGGGAAGGAACTTGACGAGGTAGTAAAGGTCCCTGAGATGGATAAGCCAGAAACTCTCGAATATGGGTAGGGGACGCACTGGTAGTAGATTCCATCCTCGCCACGAAGGTAGTGCTTCACGGCAACACCAAACGCCTCGAGCAGGTTGATAACTGTCTTCTTCTCGATCATGGAGCGCGACTTCATCGTCTCGGCATTCAATCTCTCAGTCGCAGGGAGGTCTTGTGCCTATCAGCAGGTGCATTGGGCATGAAAAGGAGGGACGCACCTGGGACATGGAACCATACGGTGCGTGAAAAGGTGCGGCTGGCGAGGATTATCTGCGACCATAGCCGACGCCCTTCGTTATACCGCTCAAAGGAGGAGGTCGTCCGGTATGAAACTACAAAACCGAGGACCGTACCGATGCTATCCAGACATCAGCTTCCGACAGGGGACATATTATTGGTGCGACACATACACAGTGAGCAGGGTCGATGCAAACCGAACTTTGTACTTGTGGTGGTCGAGCACGGTGATGACCGTCGCCCACGCCGCGAAGAACATAAGAATGTGCCAGCATCGGAACAGTGCAGTTGCGAGCAGGGCATTAAAGAATGACGCTCCTGGACGCCGCCTGGGTGCAAATCTGTGGCCACGCCTGTCATGGTTTGTGGGCGCAAGAAGCTCAGGACACGTACGGATCAGGGGCGGAGGCAAAGCCCTTGTGTGAAAGGGTATCTGCGCGCTGCTCAAGATCAGCACCAAGTTTGGTGTCCAGTGGCATAACGGAAAGCAAACGGAATGTAGAAGAAAGAGAAGATAAAAGGGGTACCGACCTGCATTATCGCAGGCTGCATATACGGCTGGTTGCGTGGGGACGTTGGATTCATCCCTATTCCGCGATCCGTCTAAGGAGAATCAAAGCAAAGCAGGAGCCTGGAAAATCGCTTTTGATTCCGTCCCGGCGGGCCAACTTTGGCTGCAGATCATGCCAAAAATTGATTGAATGTTTGACTTCCGACCCTGAGTCGCCAACGCCAAAGAGTCATACAGCGTCAGTACAACACGGCAGTAGTCATGCGAGGATCGAGTGCGGCGGCAGGCGCCTGGTGATGTGGCAGGTACAGCGCAACGGCCCAACAACGGCCCGCAGCGCGTCGCGGTCACATGATGTGATGTCTACTAAGTACCACCTTCAACTTTGCCTCCAACTGCAAATCAGTGTACTTATACCTGAGCAGGCCGTCGTCGGCCGATGCCGGACTTGTCATGATCCAGCTTGTGGCCAGCCCTGCTCACTGCTCGCAGTAAGCAGATTCACTGTTTTGCCTTCCCCGGGAGTTTTCGTCCATCGCGGGCGCACCTTGGCAAGAGAGAAGGGGCAGTTCCGGGACGTATAAAAGCGAACGACGATGAGCTTCACGAGACCATTCGACTGGAAACTTATCCGACTCACTAGCTTCAGCGGTTCTCTTTTGAGTGCGCAAGTGTCGCGGCCGTTAGAAGCAGCCTCGGGGGGTCGGGTTCGGGGTCAACCCCAAACTCCTTTTATTCTTCGAGAGCGAGGTAAGAGCGCTCCATTCCGTTCCATTCCGTTCGTCAGTTAGGAAAAGATTTGGTGGCCCGGCCCATCCATGCTTATCACATCGACCTGGAGATCGAGCGAGCCTATGGAAATAGTCGGTCTGTCCTATTCCAGTTTGCTTCTGAGTAATTTTACATGAATATGTTTCCAATTAAGTATCTGCACTCACTGTTGCAGCTAGTCTCTCTTGACAGACTGACCACTCGTTTGTTGCAGCCGCTATTGAAGTTTGGCTCTGAGCAGTGACGTGACTGATCATCGCATGATGTGACTGATCGCGTCTCTCTTTCAGTCGCGTCCACACAATATACCCGCACCCGTCTTCGCTCCCCAAGAAAGTCCTCAACCGATGTTTATCAGGATCAGAAGGGTGGCGGGAAGCTACGGAAACTATTACCAAATTAACGTTGCTTCGATTCAATTCCTTATCTCTCATCCCACAGATAAGTACTGTACGCGATGTCGGGCGCCCCCAATCCTGCTTTCGCAGCACTTCTCGACGTCTCACACTTCTGAACTCGAAATCCGAAAATAGAGAATGTCTTCAGTATCGACTGTCCTCCCGCAAGGCGCTGGCTACGGCGTAGGTGAGCTCCAATTACATTCCCACTCCACGGTAACGCCGATTCCGATACATCGAATACACAGTCGTCGGTGCGTCCGCATTTGTTTACATATTATGCAGAACGAATGAATCCTCTTGCATCCCAGGGATTGGATTATTTTTCAGCGCGTTTATGATTGGGTTGACCGCCATTCAGGCGCGGTACACCCCCTTCTCGCCGCGCTCCTCGGAAGAATTCAGCAGCGCGTCACGGAGCGTGAAACCCGGTCTCATTGCAGCTGGAATTGTCAGCGCCTGGACATGGGCTGCGACACTTGTGTGTTTTCCTTCTCCTTGAATTATCTCGCCCTCATCTTTTTTGCAGCTCCAAAGTAGCGCCGTTGCGTACAAGTTTGGTGCGTGCAAAGAAACAGAGATTTCGAAGTGTCGATGAATTTTGTTAATGCAGGAATAAGCGGTCCCTGGTGGTACGGCGGTGAGACTCTTCCTCTTTTCTATCACTATCAAGATGATTCTCAACCTTCCATACAGCCGGTGCAACGATCCAAGTTCTGCTGTTCGCCATGGTGTGTACTTCCGCGTTTATCTGGAATTATGTTGAGAAGGAACGCGCCATAGATTGCCGCGAAACTCAAGCTAAACGCGCCGTACGCACACACCTGGCTTGAGATCGTCGGTGTACGCTGGGGAAAGACCGGTGCGCCCCCTCCTATATCATATAGCCAGTCGAGAGTTCTGAATGAAAAGCCTGAAGCCCATCTTGTGTTCATGTTCTTCGGGTACGTCCAATCACACTCTTTTCAGAGCTCAACTGTTCAAATTCGCTTATAGCCTTGCCACGAACATCATCGTGAGCTCTATGCTCGTTCTGGGAGGAAGTGCGACGGTCACAGACTTGACGGGGATGAACACAATTGCTGTAAGTTCAGTTGACGGCCTCCGGCGAAATGATTCTAAAATCTCAACCAAGGCCTGCTTCCTCATTCCACTTGGAGTATCGATTTACGTCGTCGTTGGCGGAATGCGCTCGACCCTGCTTTGCGACTAGTACGTATGCTCGCCGTAGCAGAAATACAAAGCTGATTGAAATAACTGTTCCTCTCACGTAGCACCCACACTACAGTTCTGTTCATCATCATCCTCGTGTGTTCGCGTTTTTTGTGTTATTTAGTGCACTATGATACCACCCATCAACCCATTAGGTATTCGTATTCACCGTCTACGCGACGAGCGACAAGATTGGCAGCCCCGGGAAGATGTACGATCTACTCACTGCGGCATCGGCCGCGAACCCGGTCCCAGGAAACGCACACGGCTCGTACATCACCATGCGCTCGAAGAACGGGCTCATCTTCGGTGTAATTAATATCATCGGGAATTTCGGTGCGTGTTTGAACCAAAACCTACCAAACCGTGTCGATGATTCAACTTGACCATTGCTAGCCACGGTGTTCCAGGACCAGGCTTACTTCCAACGCGCCATTGCGAGCCGCCCGTCGACGACCGTCAAGGCGTATCTCGTCGGCGGACTGGCATGGTGCGTCCGCAGATCTCTATTTTCGTAACCATTGTTATATAATTGTGTCCCGCCAGGTTCGCGATTCCCTTCACTCTTGCTACGACTTTAGGGCTCGCAGCTGTAGCTCTGCGTGGTGATCCCGCCATGCGCGTTCTATCCCCCGAAGACGTCTCAGCTGGTCTCCCTGCGGCTGCCGCCGCCAGCGCCCTTCTCGGAAAATCCGGCGCTGCTGCACTCTTGGTGCTCCTCTTCCTTGCGGTCACGTCGGCCACCTCTGCGGAGCTCATCGCTGTCTCTTCACTGCTCACGTATGACGTGTACAAGGTGCGCATGTCATCCTCAAAGAATCTGCTCAAAGTAACGAATCCGATGTTAAAATGCAGAGATACATGAACCCCGAAGCGACCGAGGCGCAAATTCTCCGCATGAGCCATCTCATGGTTTGTCCTCCATGCGTTCATGGACAGATTCATGGACAGTAACTGACTAGATATACTAGGTCGCGTTTTACGCGCTCGTCATCGGCTTCGCGGGGCTCATTTTCTTCTATATCGGTGTGTCGATGGGTTGGCTCTACGTGCGTGGCTTCCCCGTGATTCGAAGACTTGTTCACTGTGTTTCATTACATCTAACTAGACATTCATGGGCGTCATCCTCGGCTCTGGCGTCGCGCCGATCGCACTCTGCATTACATGGAGCA
Source organism: Mycena crocata (assembly GCA_029281795.1). Lineage (NCBI taxonomy): Eukaryota > Fungi > Basidiomycota > Agaricomycetes > Agaricales > Mycenaceae > Mycena > Mycena crocata. The sequence continues at coordinate 444,585 of JARJCP010000051.1, read as the reverse complement.
GGGCAAACAAGTGGGGCTGCATCGTAGGATCCCTCGCCGGGTTCGCGGCAGGGATCATCGCGTGGTTAGTCACCACCAGTACCTTGAACGGAGGCCTCATCAACGTTACGGTGCGTTCAAGTCCGACTTTGATCAGTTCAATCAGTGTTTTCAACTGCAACTCATGTCGATGTAGACCAGCGGCGGTGAGCACCATTTTGGGTTCAAAATTTCTGATGGCTCATTATGCATGTAGGGGACTACGAGATGCTCGCAGGCAACTTGGCGTCTATCGGCGTCGGGGGCATCATCGCGACCGCCACTTCTTATATCGTGGGTCCTCCCTGTGTTTACCCTACGTGATGATTTACGATGGGTCTTTGCTCTTTAAGTGGCCAGAGAACTTCGACTTTGAGTCGACTCGCGCCATCAACAAACCCATAGAAAAGGCTGACGCCAAGGTTGAGGAGAAAGAAACGTCTGCCCAAGAGGAGAGACCGAGTATGGAAAAGAAGGAGAAGGCGCCCTCCGTTGCCGACTCGTTCGACGCGGCGGAGATCGAAGACGAGTTGGACCCTGTTGCGTTAAACAAGGCGTTCCGCTTCGCAGCATGGTCGTCTCTGGCCCTCGTCAGTTTTTTCTCCTTCCAGCTTGAATATTTCTTAAACATCGTTGCAGCTCCTCGTCCTGATTATTCTGATCCCGCTCCCACTCTTCTTCGCTTCGACGATTTACGGCAAGGGCGGACTGACGGCGTGGGTTGTCATCGGAATCATCTGGACCTTCCTGTCCGCGTTCAGCGTTGTGTTGTACCCGCTCTGGGAGAGCCGCGCAGCGCTGACGCTTATCTCAAAGGGCGTAATCAAGGTGATTCTTTTTTCCCACGGTTGAACTTTGGCTGAACCGTGTTTTAACAGGATATCTTCGCGCGGGGGAGTGGAAAATTTGCGGAAGCTTCGCCAGAGGCAGCTTGATGTTGAATAAAATTTATGTAGAATGTGGTTTCATGAAATGCTGAATATGAATAATAATACTGGTCACAATGTTGCTTTGCGGCAGGACCGTCCCCTTCCATCCAGCTCATCGGGATTCATAGCCTAAGAAGGACACCGCAGACAATATTTAGAAGTAATTACGCGAGCTGGAGCTGGGCAGAGCTGGGCACCATCGGAGGAAACCGGGTTTGCCGGATCGGATCAAATTTGAATCTCCGACCCACTGTAACCTTCTGACCATGTCCCCCCCACCGGAGGCAGGTGAATGCACAGGGATCCAGCTCCACGCTGCAATGTGTTCAGAGCTCAACGCAATCAAGAAGAATGGCCAAATACCAAATGATGCTCCCCTCACGCTTCCGGCTTGCTTCCGGCCAAGGAATCACATCCGAGATCTTCTGGCACTCTTTTGTCCCCACGAATACGTCGCGCGTCCAACTATTGCCTGCCTTTGGAACTTTCGGCGAGCGTTTGCAAGACGTGGGTTGTCGACTACCGGCTCATCAGGATTGGGCGTTTCACGCGTTGATCTGATTATTCATTAGATGGGCTCCTGACCAAGCGTTGAGCAGACGTGGAGGCTTATTCATGTCCAGTTTGGTTGATAAGCTGAGCGGCTAGCGCAGCGCTCGCTTGTTAAATACCCAGACGGTGGGACGAACGTCACCACTCAACCCAACCAGCAGCACTCAAAAGTCAGCTGTCTGTCCTGTTGATACTCAGCAATGGCCATCCTCAAACTCTACGGCATGAGACAAGCGACCTGCACCCGTCGCGTCGCAACTGTTCTCCATGAGCTCAAGGTCCCTTTTGAGCTTCACGAGATCGACTTCAAAAGCAATGAGCATAAATCTCCCGCGTTCCTCGAAAAGCAGCCGTTTGGGCAGATCCCGTACATCGTATGTTTGTCTTACTGCTTGCTGGCTTTTTTTCTCACCTCGCATCGATAGGACGACGACGGATTCATACTGTACGAGACACGCGCCATCTGCCGGTATATCGCGGCCAAGCACCCCGCGTCGGGACTCATTCCGACAGACCCGAAGTCGCTCGCGCTGTTCGAGCAGGCCGCCTCGGTAGAGATCGCCAACTTCGACCCCCACGCGTTCAAGGCCGTGAGCGAGCTGGTGATGAAGCCGTGCGTATCTAAAAGTCCCCCGCTTGCTATCTTCAAGTTGTTTGGAATGCAGGCTATTCGGGTGGCCGAACGACCTCGCGGTGGCGGAGGAGGCCTTGGCCGTCCTTGACACGAAGCTGGACGGCTATGATGCGATTCTCGCGAAGCAGCGTTACGTCGCAGGGGAGGTGCGTGATATAGTAACCTCGATAAGCATCCCTTTTTGTGTTGAATCTTACGATAGTCACTCACCCTCGCGGACCTTTTCCACATTCCATACGCGCCCTTTCTGACGAAGGGCGGCAGCGACATCATGACCCGGAAGCCAAACGTCGCACGGTGGTACAACGAGCTCGTTGCGCGCCCGTCGTGGCTCGCCTACATGGACGGCGTCAAGACTACCACCGCTTACTAGAAGTCTGGTATACGAGAAAGTTGTGCATTCTGTACAACTTTTCTGGTTAATGGTGTACTTGCACTGAATGCTCATCTCATCCGCTCTCTTCTATACAATGAATCAGGACTGAATATTGCTGCTGAGTTGAAACTCAGGAAACGGATTCACGATTCATCAACGCACCTCTTTCACTGCATTTATAGTCGTTTTAACGACCGGATGGTTGCCCATGTTCCCTCGGATTCAAAGCTTGAACGTGTTGGCAAACGGGTCAACCCTCCGAAGGCTTTAAGTTGGCGTGGTGTGTAAAATCCATTGATTTATTTTTTAGTTTTCAACCTTTGGAATATAAAGTCATCAAAGACAGTGACAAGCTTGCCATAATGGCTTCCCTGTCCACTTCGGCGCCATGCCCTGGTCTCTGCCTGTTGCCGCTAGACAAGTCCTTCCCACGTCGGGGCATTGCGCTCAACCGGGAATGTGTGTGCGTATTGGGCGTCCCTGCAAAGATCACAAGCCCCAGATAGCCAACGCCGCGTTTGACTGTCGCGCAATGGGCCGTCGGCGTCAGCACGCAGAGGCGTGACTCGAAGGCAATAACAGCTAAATCGCTGTACGATCTTTCTCAAAGACACCAGGCATCGAACGGTACATCTATCAATGGCCAGAGGCTTACGGTGACCCCCGAGGGCCACGAGTTGCGAAACGACGATATCATTGTGCGTGTACTCGTACATCGAATATCTGAAAGCACAGATAATACATATTCTAGCTACATATTTGGAATGGACATCGTCGGAGAGCAGGGGTCCCGGCCCCCGGGGGGATAGGGGGGGATTTATTCACCATATGCATTGCAGGTCGCGCGAGTTGCGCGTTTACCGCCGTAGAAGCTCGACACGCCATCAGTACTGAACAGTCCTTGTATCCAAACCTAAAGGTCAAATTATAGGCCAGTTAGTCAGAATCCAAAAAAAAAAAAAGAGGAATCGGAGTTCAGGCCATCAACCATCATTGATTTGAACAATGCGAAATGATCCGACCTCTCTTTGTCTTTCCTCCTTGTTCTTAACTTGTTCTCTTGTTCTCTCTGAACTCAGAAGTTCGCTCGGTGGGCTATTGCTTTGATCAAAACCTTTCTCTTGGAACTCGTTTTATGGACCCATCTTGAATTGGTCTCAAATCCATGGCCCGCGCTTGGAGCTCTGCGCTCTGATCTCTGAGTCGGATATGTCTGATTACTTTGTTCTGGCTCTGGCTTTTGCCCACCATCGCTTTGGATACGGCGCTTTGACTTATATCCCAATTAGGACTATCAGAGCCCGCGTCTCTGGAACAATAGGCCCAACTCAATCGAACGAACCCTTGGTGGCATAGGCGGATTTTCCGATATAAAAGCGCTGAGATACGCGTGGAACTGTCCTATTTTCTCTCCAGTTACTGGGTAACAATGCCCCATACACCTCAAGTGCCAGTCCCTATCGTATGTCCCCAGCCACTGTGCGGACCATCCTTCCATAGCCCCCGGGACTTCCAAGTTCATGGTCAACTGCACTCATACAGGCGTCAACAACAGTACGTATTTCCTGCGCAGATATTGTCTTCATTTTTATGATTTCTCTTTCACAGGAAGCTCGCCTGTACCACAAGCGGATGTTCGTTCAAAACTGATCAGTTGAAGCACCTAGAGGCTCACGTCGCTTCTGCACAGTAAGCCCTGCCACCTAACCCCCCTTAGACTTATCGATTCATTATCGAAGCAGCGAGAAACGCCAATTTCAATGCATTGAGAGTCGCTGCGGCTTCAGCACTACAAGCCAAGGCGCCCTCACACGGCATTATCGCGAACGGCACAACAAAGAACCCCCTGCATCTGGCCACAAGCCGCTTCCTCCACGTCGCCGTGCTGTCCGGCCCAAATACGCTGACGAACCGCGAACCCCCGGTGCATCGATGCCGCGCGTCTCTGAGCCGGCGAGCTCCCGTTTTCATAGCCAGGAACCGGCGTTCTCGGTCTCTTCAGCGTCCTCCCCTGCGATGTCAACGGGAGAGTCTTCCGATTTCTCCATCTCAACTTCAAACAATAAACATTATCGCGCGGCAGCGTACTACTCGGCATCTCCACCCCCTTCCTCTGGCTCGACGTCACCGCCCCACCCTGCGCATTTATACATGCATACGATGCGCCCCCTTATGTCGCGGTCTTTTCCCTGTCCCTGCCCTCCTGCGGGTCCTCACAATAACGGATGCGAGCAATATTCCCAATTTTCACCCCCATCACACGCCCCACCATCCTTTAGCAGCGCTGCGTGGGTAAGTTGGCGTAACGACATCGACCTTACCTCAGAAGCCCTGGCCATCGCTACGGGCGAACGTCCATACTGCGAGCGCAACATTCTGACGGACACTACAGAGTATCTTCCCGTGGAGGATGATATCGGTATGTATGAGGACAAGCGGCGGCTGTGGGCATACAATTGAAGAACAGTAAACGCACGGCGCAGCTCAGAAATTGTGGTGAAGTATATGGGTGTTTTCGACATGCTGGCGTGGCTTGAATATGTTCCGCATGTTTGGAACCTTGAAATTTATTTCGGGTCGGCACCACACGACATTCCTTTCCAGCTTCTTGTAGAACCCACACTCCTTCATCCTCTCAATATAGTTCATGCAAGTCATCCTGGCCATTTACAGTGATGTAACATTCCATCCAGCACCGTCACCCTATCTACTCAACGACACATTGAAGCTGCGCAACTCGAGACGCAACTTGGTTCGTGTCTTGGTTAATATCAACTTATGGAACAAGTACAGCCTTGTCAAAGATATATATTCTAACGGATGTTGTTGAATTTAGTTGATCTTGGCGCCCTTAACCTTTTGTTTGCCCTTCGGTGGCCTTTCAACCAAACAGATCCAGTGTATCCCAATTAGTAATACAATTTTTCGTTGAACTGAGTCCGTAATATACGACCGTAAGTAGTATAAACCTGAGACCCAGTACAACTCGATTGAATGAAAACAACGAAAGAGCCCTTTTAAGGAATAAGAAAACTGAACGAAGAAGGTGAAAGAAAAAGCCCGCGCCCGTCAGGACCGAACTGCTTCCTGCCGTAGTATCTTCAGTATGTGCTCTGAACGCGGTTGAATATCACAGTCAAACCGGTCAGGAAGCCTAGTTTCCAGCAAATCAACCATATAATCAAATCATCACGCGACTGGAAAGATCTCACCTGAATACAGCGTTGTTGAACTCGACCTTTGGCTCGATTGGACGGCCGAAATTATCCTTGGTCTTGGAAATGTCCAGAGTCGCAAGGACTGTGGCCATAAGGACCCATACAGACGATTCAGCGAGGTTGACCCCAGGACAGCGTCTGTGAAAAGCATCAATAATTGGGTATTCTACCATGGCAAAAAAGCATTCAAATCACCTTCGGCCAAATCCCTACATAAAACTACGTTCAAAAAGCGGGCCGATACGAGCGAGATGGACTTACGAATACGTAGCTGCGCGGATCACGCCTCTTCGCTAACGCTGGTTCGATTTTTTCCAGGTAGCGCTCCGGAAGAAATGAGTGTGCGTTCGGGAAGAGGGCTTCATCCCGTGTGATAGCCCTGTACAATAAGTGCGTCAGCAATGGCCTGTGGATTTTGTGAATGGAGCACGAAGACCATATGTTGGGGAAGACCTGAAGTGAGGATAAACAATCAAGGGTCTTTTTCAAGTACTAGAACGCTCACCAGCGATCCCTTTGGGATGAACATCCCGCGATATACGTCATCCTCCATCAACCGATGAGGAAGACCTGGTAGACCTGGTTAGCCAAGTGGTTTAGTCGCGGTCAGTGGACCCACTCAGCGGAAGCACCACTCCCCAGCGATACGTCTCACTTAAAATGGCGTCAATAAAAGGCAAGGCAGTACGGTCGCTGAATGTTGGAAGTCTGTCAGGTCCCACAACCGAGTCGATTTCCTTCTGCGCCTTTGCGACGACCTCAGGATGCAAAACCATCGCAAGTAAAAATTGGCAGAACACGGTGATAATCTACCGATGGTTCAGATCAAATACAGGAAGCAAGAATAACGACGACGACGGACCGTGTCCATACTGGCTCCATACATGGAGTTGGCGGTGTTCTTGAGATCATGCTCAAACTGCGGCGTACGTCTCTTCTCGTCTTCCAGTAACATCGAACAGAATGATGGGGAGTACTCTCCAGATTTCTGGGAGTTGAGGAAGATGAGCTCGGGGTCGCGAAGAGGGATGGTAGACATCAGTCCATACCAAGTTGGCTTTGACAAAGTTGTACGGTAGGTCTACGAACCTGTGATGACGATGAGTTGGAGTGCTTACATTGAGTATGAGAATACTGACTCCTGCATCTTGGCTTTCCAGACAGCGGCCTTTTGTAAAAAGCCAGAACCTGGGGCCCATGGCGGGAGATGCTTCAACACCGGGAAAATGTCCCTATCACGAAGAAGAATGGAGCCTAAGCCCGTCATCAAAATATTATAAAAATTCACACGTACACCGGCCACTGCGTAAATAAATCAATGACCTTGAAAGAGCTCGAGATGAAAGTGAAATAAAGACGCACAATTCCTCCGCCGGACGCTATTTTGTTCGCCAATATATCGACGCACTCTTCTCCAAGGTTCAAAAACTTGTCATTGATTGCGGCGGCTTCGTATCCATACACGACGGAGAGCGTCAGCCCCCCTGCGTATCGACGTATATGGTCCATATAATTTGACGGGTTGGCAACGAGGCGTAGGATAAATGACCGCGTTTCCACCTGTATCAACGGATGGTAGGAGGGAATAACATTAATACCGAATGCTTGGGTGAGCAGTTTCCGCTGGCGCTTCGATTTGTCCCCGTATCGGGTGAAGGCGACCTGCACCGAGGCATGTCAAGTTGGCCGTACACTGAAGTTTTATACTGCGCACCATATCATCGCAGCCACAGAGCTCCCCAGCCATCACAAGCGGCGGCTTGTCCCCATAAATAGAACCCTTCTTATCCAACAAATCCATCGTCGCCTCGGGACTGCTCAGGAAAATGAGCCCTTGACCAACGATGTGGACGTGCACGATGTCTCCTAGCCATAACATCAGCAGCCATAGGAATGGGACAAGGGCCACTGTTGTACCAAACTGCTCTGCCCACTTTGTAGCGACTAGCCAGAGCTCTTTCGTGGTCAGATCGCGTATATTACCCAAAATTGGTATCGGTGTAGGTCCGGGAGGTAAAGGACAGGCATGTGCGCTCGATTTTCGAAGCCAGATGGCGAAACCGACGGCCAGAAGGGCCACTGCGAGTATCCAGGCGGAAGTCATTGGAGCTGACAAGAGGGAAACGGAAAACTCCAAAAATCAGGCCCACGTCTGAGACTATACATATTGTTCTGAGACTTGAGACATCATTCTTGTTCTTGTGCGACCCGATTTGGAAAGTGACGATCGATTGAATCAGCCTGAATCGTAAGGCACCAGGTGGGTATTGAAAAAAAAAAACATCTCTCTGTCAAATGCTTGGTAAAATGTTTGGGAAAAAAACTTGAATAGACATGTACAAGAACGGCGTTTCCTTGAGGGGGTGGCGTTTCCCACTGAATAGGATAGGATAGGATCTCGAGACATCATCGACACAAGATGTCCATAATCCCCTATCATCTTGTATAAAATTCTGTATTGGCATCGTGAGGAGGAGGAGGAAGTGAACAAGATTGGTGGCACATGAGAGGAGGTCCAAAGATCGCCAACTTCTCGGGAAGGTCCGGTGTCGAATCGGATCAGATCGGACCTCAACCTAGCCCCTGTGGCTCCCTGTGGATGTTCGCTCTACTTCATATTCATGACTGTAAGTTCACAATTTGCTGTTCCATTATGCATAGCTCTAATGTAGATTCGTTGAGAAATAAATAGAGGGAACAACATGTCTATAACACATGTTTCAACAAGATCCCAACGATTCCCCCCAAACCCCATTGCCACGTCAGCGGCATTTCACTGAGCCTTGTTGCGCTACTTGGGGCATTGGTGGAGGACGTACCCTGGGGGGCATTTGCCGAAATAGTGGCCGTGGCCGTGGCGATGAACTTATTCCAAGAAGCCAGTGTCGCGCTCGGAACCACGGTCGACTGCGTTGTCTTCCCAGAAGCACCATTTCCATAATATATAACCGTATTTCCGGGCAAGATATCCAGCCGAAGCGCGGGATCCTCGCCTCCCGCGACAGATCCCGCGTTGCTGTCCACGAGTCCGGTGGTCTTGGACCCTAGAACATAATCACGGACGAAGGTAAATGCCTGTATACAGAGTGTTACAGTATCATGAAGAGTTTAATTTAGAACGTACCGCCCCAGGTACAGACTGCGGGACCAAGTGTCCGGCATTGTCGAATAGCGCGTAAGTAAGTCCTCGTTCCTGATGGACGATTCCAGCGAAATTTCCCAGGTCGTCAGTGAACGGCGTCGACGGCTTACGCGTAAATCCTTGGACTCCACCAAAGGTCATATTCTACCTGTGTTCAGACATGTTCCCCCTAACTGGTCGACATGCGTACCTGAATAACAACTGAAGTGATTGCGTCAGAAATGCGAATGCAGGGAAAGTTGATACACCCACCTTCTGTACCGCGATGGCCAACCAAAGAATCGTCATTTCCCGAGTAAAACACGATCTTGACGCCCCGGGCACTCGCATTAGCTGCGAGGTCAGAGAGAAAAGTCATCGGTCTACCGTGTTTAAATTGAGAATTTATAAGCATATGTTGAGAGACTTACTCGGGACCTATCAAAGACGATTAGACACGATAACAGGCCAGAAAGATGAACATACTTGGATCACCGAATGCATTTCCATCGGCTCGGAGGGCGTCTGGTCGTATATGATTGGCACAAGTTTGTATGACAAGAGGACCAAACGACGTACTGAACGGATAATATATTGACATTTCCCAGTCCTTGGAGGTCGGGGCGTGTAGGGCTGCTCGTATCGTATCATCTGGGAGTTGAAAGGTCAACGGAGAACGAAATTGAACATGCAATGAGATGAGATTCTCACCATTCAAGAAATGCGTTGGGTCGCTCGGGACTTCGGGATTCAACGCGTCAGGAATATTATACACATCGATTCCTCCTTGAGTCCATGGGAAGGAGAAATTCAATGCATAGTCCCACATTTCTTCAAACAAGAAACAGCCATAATATGGATCGAGGGTGCCATTGGGCCTGCCAGCAAGGTTTCGTTTCCAAACCTGACGGCGTTCCTCCTGACGAAGCATCTCCCTTCGAGTCAGTGGTAGCGCAACGACACCATCATTATTTTGCACCGCCTTTAGAGCAGTCAGGACGGATCTTCTCGACCGGGTGGGTCCCCTGAGCAGCGACCCGGCCTGACTCGGCAGGCGCGGCGAGGAGGGGTCGAGTAATGTAGGAAAATGGCCGTTCTGGGGATAGGTTAGGTCTAAATCATACCCGCAAAGATGCTCTCTGCACGCAGCATCTTTCACTACTGATATCAAAACAGGTTTTTTGTAGAACATACTGGGTTTTGAAATACTGAAAGACGTCTGGATCAAAGTTGATTAGTTGTGGGTACGTTTCGATAATCGTTAGCTTGGTTGTTTGTGAGCGGTGCTGAATGCCAACAGACTCTGGAACGCACCGTCGGCAGCTCCTCAAACACGGCAAAGGCTCCAAGTGTTCCATCCCCAATGACGATAGTTTTTAGTGTTACAGGAGGAGTTGCCATGCTGAATAGTGTCTTGGTTATATATGGCTGCGTTCCGTCTGTCAGATGCATGTTGTGGGAAGAAAGGCAGTCCTGTTATTCGCACGATAAATGTTCCTGCATACGATTCTCCCATAAGGGTCAGCGGACGCGCGGCGAGGCTGGGAAATATTTTGACGATATTTGACAAAAACCCAACCTGCAAAGGGAATTGAGATGAGAACGTCTATTGGATTCAAGACTGACGAAATCTTCTCCCATTTGATCCTCGTCGCTGACTAGCGTTCTTGTAAACATGGATTCAGAGGTAAGAAGAAAAGAGTAGCCTACCATAGCCGGTGGTATCAGATGTGGAGAATCCCGTCCCAACTGATGTTTTGAATGATTACTCAGTGGCCAAGATGGTAGCATACGTACCAGGTTGGTCGATCCAAAACGTATCCGCAAGCTGATTCCAACTATAATTATTCTGGACGATTGAATATTCTCCGGTGACTTGAAGAGGGCCGTTCTAGAAAGGAGGTTTAAATGAAGGTTAGTGGAGAGGTAAAAATGATAAGACCTCGGTCATCAGGCCAATCAGACTGGAAGAACCAGGACCACCTCAGTCAAACTGTTAGCTATTTGCGTTCGTATTCGAACATGTTATTCACCATTGAGCCAGATGATCCAAGGATCGGAGGAGGAGGCGGAACCGGTCAATGACCCATTTGTCTTTTCAAATGCCCAGAAGAAAAGCGTCGCGTTTGGATGATTAACGCGGTTCACCCCAACGTTTCCCGCAAAATTGCGAGCGGTTGGATTCGTGAAATTGGGGAGAAGGCCAGAAACCTCGAAGTCTGAAGGCCTTCTTGAGAAAGAAGGGAGAAACTACGTAAAAAATCGTACAGTTCTGCCAGTCAGGGCCAAAAGCTGTCGTGGGCATGCCTGGGTAAGCGTGAGGGAATGTGTTTGGAGGTCCGTCATCTTGAGACTGGGCAAGGGATCCGAGAATGGGGACGGATGCGAAGAGGGCCGTGAACAACATAAGAAACCTCCAGGGCATAAGGGTACGAGGCAAGGTGAGGGGGGGTGTGCCTGACATCAATGGCAAGCTGTGTTCGGCGCTGATCCTCGCTGATCGCGACGTCGGCCGCCGCCGCGTATTTATTACACCGCTATAAGCGCTCACGATTGCCGCCCGACGGTTAACTACGGTGACGACCACAGTAAATTATTCTGAGGGAAAAGCACAATTCGAACATTGCTTACTTCGACACATTATAACGGTTGCCCAACTGGCAACGATCGAACTGAATACAACGGCAATAGTCTCGCTCTCCGTGTCAAAAATCTCTCCTCCGCGACACGCGACACGCTCATACATCCCAGGTGCCAGTTGTATTAGCCCCAATGCATCCGTTGAGCCTATGGGGAGTTTATAATCAATAATGACACCGCCGGGTTTTAAATTCGGTCAACAGAAAAGTTTTACCATAGCCATATCGACCCGAGCCTTGCGCGTCGCAGTCGTTGGAGATTCCAACCCCCATATTGACTCTATGGTTGCAGCCCAGAAAGTCTTGAATTTGATGGATTGATGCGATCTTGGATGAACCAGGTTCGAATTTTGCGGTTCAACTGAGTTCACTCACTTGAAGAAGCAGCGATTCAGATCAAAGTTTACAGAGAAAATGAGGTATAGTACATTGTTATACATTCTTCTATGTGACAGGGTATATACGTACACATCTACTGGTTGAGCCCCCCAAAAAGATACAAGCATGGCGCCGGTGCAGCGATAAACCACAACCACCAGGGTTCAGAGCCCGAGAGCTTTCTGTAGCAGCTTCACCTGCGAGTCGCCCAAAGCTTTCAAGGCGGCTAAATCAATGCTGCTCTTCTGAATCCCACTGGGAACCTGTGAGCCGAATACAATATCTGAATTGGCCATTTTTAAACATTGTTGACAATCTTGACAATGAGAACGCACAGGCGACATCATCTCCAGGATGGCCATTCTCGCCGTCAATCTTTCCGTCAGGGAAACAGGTCTGTCCAATGAGTATGGACGCCTCCCCGATAACCTGCGGGCTGTCGGCGCTGCAAATAATCTTAATATCCCAGTATGGCAGTGGTTGTGACTGCAAACATACTCCTGATCCCCATAGATGCCATAAAACATCTTCCCGCCACAAATGATCGCACCAAGTGCGTTGTCCTTCAAGATCGCCTTGTTTGCCACCGTGAACTTTTCAGGCAGAACAAAGTACGGAACTTTGGTCGCGTCAAGGGCGCCAAACGATGTTTCTGTCTGTCCATCTCGATTGCCCTGATAACGGAATATCAATCGACACCCATTTTTAAAATGAGTTAATAATTTACCTTACAGTTGGACTGGGTAATGAATGTCTCGTAAGTAGCGTTCGAGGAATTGTGGTGACGAGAAAACTAACTTTTGGCCCATCACAGTCTATCAACGCACGTTTTATCAGCGGGAATCCAGACAAACAAACAAAATGCTCTCACCTGTATCCATGTCTGCGATGAAGTGGAAAGCAGAGACACCCGGAAGGTTCTGCCAGTCGCCATAGATGTTGGTCACGGTCTTTCGGTCCGCCGTGGTTGGGTAACTTGCAAGGGTCTTTGTTTTCGAGGCATGTGCAGCAGCATAGATACCGGCCACATTAATCGAGGGATCAGCAGCAAAACTCGCCGCAGACACGATCGGCGCTGTCGAAGGGGGCAGCGCGCTCGAGGCGCTGCTACCACTTTTCTTCGAGGACACAGGCAGGCCGAACGCGAGATGGACAGAGCCCGCCGTGCAACCAGCAAGGATAAAAAATGAAGCGAATCTCATGATGCAAGTAGTGGTAGTGGGTTTGGAAGGGTGTTGATGAGTATACGCCTGCGACCTGCACACTGTCTTATAGCATTAGTCGGGAATGCAATGAATGTGACGTTGCCTTACCTGTTGTCTTGAATGGTGTGGTGGTTGCAACACAACACCGAGACGGTTGAAATGGTGATAACTCTAATGCAAGATAGTCCAGTCAAGCTGCTGGAAGAGAGAAGGGGAAAACACGGAAAGTGCTGCCTGAGGTGCAAAGGACACTGGGATATCGAGGTGAGCCGCAACATTAAGTAGTGAGTGGATGCCGATGAGGTCGAAATGGCTTCCCGGCTTCTCATTACTTGCCCACTTGCAACGGTGAGAATCCGGTGCTTCTCGGTGATGACGAGTCGAAGAATGCACTAAGTGGAAAATCGACCGGCGAATGTGCGATGAGGCCGAGGTTCCGACAATCATCGCAACGAAGGGAAAACATGGATTGCGGGACGGTGATCCGGACCTGCCTGGCGTTAATGCGCCAGGAAGGGATGGGTCGAAGCCTGAATCCTTGAGGGTGAAGAGCACGCTGATGGCTCACTGCGTGCCTGGCAAGAATACGGATCTTCATCTCCTCGTTCAGAAAGCAATAAAATGAAATAAAAAAGTAGGATTCTCATAGAGAGCGAAATAGATATCAGAAGACACTGGTACGCACTTCTAGGTGACTCTGAGGCCCTCATATCTGCGATATTAAGGGCCTCTGAGAGATCATTGCCCGGCAGTACGATCATCATGGCATCGTAATTTTAGGAGCGAGAAGGTAGAGGTTAATGTAGGTGAGTGAGTGAACCGTGGAGATACGGAGAAAATTGCGCACCTCCCGGGACAGATATCCGTGGAAAGCCGTTACCAACGGCAGGATAAGGCTGCAGCACGGTTCAAAATCAGCTGATAGACAGCAGCTGCTGAACAAAGCACAGTTTGAATCCGCCGATAAAAGCAATTGCACATCGTTACAACTGCTTTGCGAAGCGCCAACTTCGAGATGGAATTCGACGCTGATAGTCGACAGTCAGAATACAACACGACACATGTGCCATACTGTTGCCAGGGTAATTTTTGCTCCAGACACTTAAAAATCGTTGCAGATGCCACATTACAAGGGGAAATCTGTCACCATGAATGTGAGCGATGCACACGGCCTCGGGAAAGCGACCGTCCCAAAAACGGTCACAAATTGCCTGCGGAGTTATTTGAGGATCAGCCGAACCCAACCCAGCAAGATCACCGCGGGAGCACATTTATCAAGCTGATGAGGTGCTGGAGAAAGAGAGATATTTGGAAATTTCATGGCTTGACGTGCACTCGATGGTTCGATGGGACTATCGGATGACACCCGGTCACTTGTGAATGGCTGCTTCCGCCGAGGACTCCGCGTTTGCAGCGCGGGATGGCGATAAACTGCTCTGGATCCTGTCTGGACTCGAGTGTTCTGGCCGGTTTAGTATCCGAACGTTCCCCAGCGGAACTCTGAGAGCGTTCTCCTGTCCATCGCAACCTCCGCCCACCGTGGCCTCGGATGGAAGGTTTCCCGTCTCCCTGCGGAAGTGGAGCATCTCGAACAGCAACGCAGTACACGGGGTTAATCGATACGAGATTGCCACGCACTAGAATACACATTTCTTGGACGAATGTACTGGCAGAAGGGCCGCACTCACCGTGTCAGTCCAGGTCGGGTGACAGGCAACCGGCGGCGTATGGACTCTGGGGGCGTCAATAACAGCAGGGAGACGGAATACCGGAGCGACCCAAGAGTATCTAGCAAGTATTCCGCGCGGTCATTTGTGCATTAGAACGTCGAGCATGGTTTCCTTGGTCGCCGTGCCACCGGCGAAATATGGGTCCGTAAGAGTCCTGAGCGCTGAGCCGCGGGTCTGCAGCGCTTCTCGGAAATTCATTTGTATCCAAGGTTGCCAGATGCCACTATCTTGAACCACGGCCGCGGGATGAGTTGGGTCAAGACTCAAGATGACGACTTGATGGCAAAGGAAATTTGGTGGCAGGTGGCAGTGCAATCATACTTTTTTCGGATGATCGAGAGCAAATTTGGGCAAATAGAATGAAGAAGAAGAAAAAATCTCCAGACTGAGGTGGGTAGGAAGGAAGGTAGTGTCTTAGTTTACATGAATTCCCCATGTTAGCCCGATCTTAAGTGACTTGTCTTTTCCAAGATTCTTGTGGGTGTTGAATCCTTGGTTGAATTCCGATTTGACGCTTCGCCGTCCTCGGAATTCCGACTATGAATGAACAAGGCGTCAATAGAAAGAAAGCGCGTACAGAGCTGTTCATGTTAACCATTCGTGGATTACGTGTTCGTATGGCAACTTCGCCTGTCCTTTCCATTAGATGGTGTTCAGGGCCTTAGGGCAACGTCGTGCTCGTAAGAGTGGGCAATTGGTACGTGAGGACAAGTAACCCATATAGCTCACTGTCGAGTTCAAACATCTTCATTCCCTTACGTAAATTTGGCTTACGGTTTTTTTGTCACTGATTTTCGAAGATTTTAACATGTATTTCACAAGCTCATCGCCCATGTGAGCCACTGTCTACCTACCTACCTACCTACCTTTGGCCCGTGGTTGTCTTCTGGCTTACGGAAGGTCTCTGATTATGTGAAAGGTTTTGAAGTATGCATTGTCCACAAGGTCTTGAACTTTGCTTCGAGAAACTTCGCTCTGGTGTAAATCGACGCTGCAAGAGTCGCTAAACTTGGAGTTCTTGCGTGTCATGAGGTTGCCTTCGCAGATCCAAATTTCCTTTACCATTCTTGTACATGTGTATGCCTTCTCCGTTCAAATGGAAAAGCTAAAAATCATCACCAGCACTTGAACTTTCAGATGGTGCGGCGTGGTGTTTAGAGGAAGTGGAGGGAGAAGGAGTCGCCACGCTCGAAGCGTTCGGACCAGCGCCACTCAAAGCCTCCTGCAAGAGTCGGACCTGTTGGTCTCCAAGAAACTTGAGTGCATCGAGGTCAATCGTCGTGTCTTCGACTCCATCCGGTACCTGGTCGCCGAAAACGATGTCTGTTCAAGTTAAGATGAAGTCAAGGATTCGCCTAAGAGGAGACATACACGCTACATCGGGTTCGCCGTGACCCGAGTCACCATTAATTCCGTCGTTGGGAAAGCACGTCTGTGCAAGAAATAGCGAGGCCTCGCCGGTTACTTCCGTAATGACGCCGTCCCCACTTTCGTATATCAGGATGATTCCCTTGAAGAGATCAAATATCGCGACGCACTTGGTGTCTCCGAGTATCGCGTAAAACATCTTCCCGTCGCATATTATCGCCCCAAGAGCATTTGGCTTAAGATGCGGGGACTTGAACTTGTCGGGCATGACGAAATAGGGCACTTTCGTCGCATCGAGGTGGCCCAGCTGTTGTCTTTTCGCTGCTGCTACTTCCCTAAGAAGCGTCAAAATACGCATAATCACATAAAATCATGAGCTTACAGGACATTGATACCAGATATTCCAAGATAATGAGCACCGTACGGGGAAAACTGGAGCATGTCCGCTCGACTCACCGCAACGCCGTCGCAGTCGACATCCATGTCGGCAATAAACTGCAGCGCAGACACATTGCCGGGAAGATTCAACCAGTCGCCGTAGATATACCATATGTGGTTCTGGTCTTGACTAGTGGGAAAGCTTGCGAGACTCTTGAAGGTCGCGGATTTTGCGGCCGCGTAGATAGCGGCGACGTCAATGGATGGATCAGCAGCGAAGGAAACATCAGTTTGGTTCGAAGAAGTGTGTGTTGCGATGAGATTTCAGAGGGGAAGCAAAGGCCACGGAAAGCACGGCCAGCGTGCAGAAAAGTGGGGATATCATGACAAGTCGTTAAAAATCGTGAAAAATCGTGAGTAGTGTCGTAGAATTGGATGATTGCTAGCAATTCTGCGACTCATATATATAGGCGGCAGATAATGGCCAGATGTGCAGTCAGTCTCCAAGTATCCAGACGCGGGTTACGAGTATGACGGATATCGGGCCTGCGGATTGTCTGGTGAGCGGTAGAAAGGTGGTTCGGAGGCAACCGTCGGCCAGCCTGAAAGATACCAGTCAGGCCTCGTCAAGGCCCGAGGTAGCATCCAGTGCGCATCATAAACCCGAGGCCGAAGGATAGTTGTTTTGCTCCAACTGGTTCGCTCCTCGCCCGAGGCTGGAAGTTGCCATTGGGATGTGTCGGAAGTAAGAGACCCAGGAGTTCCCGCGTCGGAGTTTGGAGTTGGATCATCTGAAATTGATGCCTGATCCGAGGCGGCATGGAGAAAACCTTTTAAATTTTCCCCTCGAGTTGAGTCGGTCGTCGTTCATTAAAGTGAAAGTTCAGCAGAAGAGCCAAGACCGTAAGATGTTACAAATTTCTGTGATCACCCATCTAAGCACTACTAAGTACTCCTAGTATGTACCATGTCGCTCTTCGAACGGTCTCCTTCCAAGCACTGTTCGTATGATATCGGGGAATCGCATATATTCTACAACTTGAGAGGTATTGTTTATCGCGGAACCGGTTCAAGTTCACCAAAACGGCGACGTCGCGCTTCCGCTTCCATAATTCTTCACGACTCGCCCACCCTTCCGGGGACTCGGGCGGAGCGGGATGTTCTCGTCACCGGCGTCCTCCAGCTCGTCGTATGCATCGCTCCCGTTGACCATGAAGTCTTCGTCGAGCTCAAGATCCTCATGGGCCCAGCGGACAAGCCGCCCCTCGCCGGCGGGCTTCAACGAGTGCGGTATGGAGATGTGGGGGAAATGAATGTTGTCCAGCGAAAGACGAGCGAAAGTGGGTTTGATGCGCTCTGTCAGGAGGGTATTAAGGCGGTGGGGGTGCTTATAGGATATTATAGAGAGGGACACAACGATGATACTTCCGCGGCAGGTCAGCTGGAGCATCAGATTGCGGAAGGTTGGGCTCACGAAATGACGAGGAAGATGATGGCGGTGGAACGGCGTGTTTTTCGTCGCCGATTGTCTTCGAGCAGCTGCTTTGACTCGTCGGACTCGCCATTGGTCTGCGATGGGTCCCCAGTGTCGTCCGGTGGAAGTGTTTCTGACTCTGAATCCAGAGTATGGAGGATGGAATCAAAAGCGAAGCTTCCGGATTCGCACCCGTATTTCGTTCGCCAGGTGAATGAGTGGAGCGCATCCTTGACTCTGGAGAGTACAGGCTTTGAACGAGTTAGCGCAACAACCTTGCAGTGGACTTGATGCAACAGACCTCTCCCAAATCAACCTGAGGATCACAAACGAGCTGTAACTCGGTGGCGGGATTGCCGGAGAAGTGAAGACTGATAAATTCTACAGACGCGTGAGTGGACCCAAAGGACAAAAAATAAACAACGAGCATCCTTACCGTCGGATTCCTCTGAGTAAACAGTAATAATAGAAGAGCCGTCAGACCAAGCGGTTGCTTTGTGCGACGCTGATTCATATTCCGCTATTGCACAGATGTCGTTGAAATTGAGAACATGTATCAATGCTACTTACGGACTAAACATATCCGGGTTCCAGGTGGGCACTGCATAATCTGTGAATCGGTGTAGTTGGAGACGGTATATATAACTGACATCGTTTCCAACATCGCTCTCCTCCGACCCGAGATGAAACCGGTATTCCGCACCGTTCCCTTTGGCGCGGAGCGGCAATTGTCCCGCAGTTCCTTTGAAGATTGGGCACAAATCATACTGCCTCTCCCCCAAGCGAAATCGACAGTTCTCGTCCGAATCGACGACGATCGGAGCCTGTCGGGAAAGCCCTGGGAGAGCTGCTACGGCCGCAGGAATAATGGTGGTCAGAAACAAGAGGATCATGGTGGGGGCTGCAAGAGCTGGGTATACCAGCGAGGCCCATCATTGGCTTACTGAGGTGCGGTGCCATGTCGGGACCCATGATCAGTGCACGGAGATAAGTGACGTACGTGGGGTTAGAGTGGCGCTGCAAGTAAATTAATTTTAAAAACATACTCACCACAAAATTGCGAAGACCCAAAAATGCTCTCGGATTTCTAGCATACCATAGAGAAGTGTATTCATAAGGCAATATTTGATTTCCACCAGCTTTGAGCATTCGTTCAGTGCGAGGTAAGCATGCCGAAGTTGAACCTCGAATTTGATGGCATCTCAAGCCTAGATCTCCGTCTTCCGGCTTGTTCTCGAGTTTTCCCGACGGATGTGGTTCAAGTCGCACGTGCGTGTGGTTGAACTGCGATGCGCGTAGTTGAAAGTCTCATTTGTTCAACCACGGCTCGGATTGGAGTGAGCATTCCACCACCGCAAAATTTGAAGCAGACAAGGAGGAGAGATACATCGGGAGAATCGGACAGATGGAAGTGATTGGTAGAACATCAAACCGTGGCGCGAAAAGAAAAAAAATAGGACTGGAAATCGCACGAAGAGGAAGAAGGTATGCCGTCGCGCTGAGAGCAAGAAATGAAAGGACTGCAGCAGTGAATTTATGGACGTCAGAAAGAAAGAAGGGGACACCCTCGCGTTGAAGAAAATAATCGAACCTGTCGCATCAAGGTGAAAACAGCTAGCCCTTAGACTCGCATGGACAGAGATTTGTGAAGAAAATAGCGAATACCGAAAAGGCGCCAGGGGGAATATAAGAAACACTGTTGCACTGGAGAAGGAGCACCTGAGTGCTGAAGGAATAGAAGCTGCCCCGCTGCTTGCGCACGATGGAGGAGGAGCACAGAGAGAGGGCAGGGGGATCGATGCATCAATACATAACTGGCGGATGGGAGAGCAGCATGAGGATACTTATAACGACCGAAATCGAGAACTATGAGCTTGAGTCCGATGTCAGAATAAAGCCCTTTAGATGTCACGCCAGCGATTGAGATGACATGCGAAAATTGCTGGAGACAAAAATATTTCAGGGACGAAGGAGAGCTTCCAGAAGATAACTGTGGTAAGAACAGCGGCAAGAAGTGCCAGTGTAGGTTAGATAGCGATTTAAGTATACGTCCCGTTCATCTAGTGACCACCTTGCCTTTCACACCAGGTACATTAGTAGAGAGGTGATTAGAGCGGTACTTACTTTCAACATCGGCCACTGTTATCGAACCTCGAATTGAATGCTCGTCCCGATGATCAGAACTTCGATTCCAACAGCTGTCTTGCAGTCCCTTTCAGTCGTTCACGATGTTACGGAGAAAACAGCGCCAACCGCATACGCATACAGGAGATTCTCTCCCTCCGAGAAATGAGCCGCCGACCCAAGAGTAACCGAGTCGTCCTCGGAGAGATAAATTATTACCTTCTCCCCGGAAGTCCTGCTCGTGGCGTCGACTATTTGATTATCCAACGGGTCGGACTTGTTGCTTATCGCCTGAAAGACCATAGTGGTGCTGGTTCACGGTCCGTGTGGAGTCGGAGTGTTCAGGATGATAAACATCGCGCAATGATCGTATCTCCGAGAAGGTAGGCAGCGTCTAGCCCATACCATTGACCAGCAGTGCGGCGAATATCCAAACAGGGGGGATGGAGAAACATTCCAATGCATACAGCTGAGCGACATACTTACCTGGATGCTCTCCGGTACGCAGAACAGGTTACGAGTCGCGATAGCCGTCTGGAACGGGAGAAACGACTAGCGCGGGAGAAACACAACACACCGGATCTTTCCCTCAGCCCTCCCAGCGCTTGCATAGATGCCTTCTGCTCTCATGGCGTTCAGGAACCGATAGATGAGCGCCGTCGCAGATAAGGCTTGAATGGCGGGGCCTTTGTCGACGGTGCTTTGAGAACACCCCGGTGGAGGGATCGAATGCTCGGTGTCGAGAAACACGTTATCGATGGCGCCAGTCGAGTCACCACAACGACCGGAGATCTCTGTAACGTCCTGTACGGAATGGTGGAGCGAGGACTATCCAACATAAGCCTGGCTGGGTTAGTTCCAGCTGCTGACGGTTGTCATTTCTTGGTCATTTCAAACATGCATGCACGGCGTCAGCGACACAGGGGCAGAGGGCAACGACCAGATTTTTTTGCTTCCCTGACTGAACTGATATTTACACCCGCTCGGCTGCGTGAAAAAAAAAAAAAAGGTGCGTGGCGTAGATGTTCTTCGAATTCTGCTTCTCCTTCCCCGAATTCATTTAATGTTGCTGGCGAACATCAGAGCGTGTGGATGGGTGGTTGTAGGCGCGTATCAATTAATTTGGAGCGCCTATCAGCAGGTCCCATCAGCGCTGGCACCCGGCATCAATGCCGAACGCGACTCTCTTTTTTTCGCTCTCCCTCTCTTCGACCAAGTCCCAGAATCGAATGCCCACCTAGGGTCGGGCCCCTTTGGCGACGCAGTACCTTTAAACGCCGATGCCGCAAGATGGCCTCCCGCTGCCAGTGGCCATGGCTCGCCCCTGGCCCGGCCGCCATGCCCTTGTACTCGACTGAGCATCTGTCCGGGAGCCAAGGAAGATACGCTCGTCAATCAAAATCATGCTGCCTATGAGCGCGCTGGACCTGGCTGGAACCTTCCCGTTGTGGACGGACCTTTGTCCGGCTTGCGGCACGCCTGGGATTTCGAAGTCTTGAGGTGATCTCCAGAGGTTCTCGAAGCTTCTTCTATGTTGCATCACCACATCTCCACGTTCCCGACTTGACTAGTGTCGTGGTCGTGTCTGTTTCTCGCAACGTTGCTAGGGGCTCGTTCGGGGCATTAGCCCAAATGGTGAACGGGAACGCTTAACAGCGCGAGGCGCATCATGTCCGTCATCCCTGAGTCCGGAAATGAGGTGGCTTCCACCGACTAAACAGAAGGACTTGAGGCGCACCCACATATCAGAATATCTGGCGGAACATCGGCTGTAAAAGCGCTGTTCATTTCCACTGAACTGCAAGCGGGGATCAGGACATCGGGGCGGGACGAAAACTCAAAACACCGGAGAAGGGGTCGAGGCCGGTGAGCGTTCCGAGCAGCATGCATTGAAACCAATTTCGGAGAGATATGTATACTAACCTGAGGGCGATAGTCCCGGGGCATTATTCGTCTCGCCTCAAATGACCTGGCCATCGAGTCGAGTCGGCATTTTGCTCTTTGCCTAGCTTCATCTGGACAGTGAATACGCAGTTGACTCGCGCGCAGGGTGGCCGGCTGACGCGACTGACATCTGGTCTTCCTGGTCCAGACGGAACCGGCATTTTCGTGTACGTTACCAACACTGCTTGACCTAGCGGCTCCTAGCGCGCGTGATGGAGTAAAGTGGAGTGTTCCCCCGTCGTAATCCAACCCGGCAGTCGGACCCGCTGCCCCTGCCAGTTCCTAGCGTATGTATGCCCGACGGTTGTTCAACTTGCTCCTGCCACGTAGTTGAATAAATAGTTCGCGGTGCCGAGCAGAAATTGCTTGGGGTGAAACTGCGGCATGTGGGTGAGGAGAAGCAGTCTTGGAATAGGCGATAGACGGTGTCGTAAACGCCTTGTTGTTGGTTCGTAGTTGCCCGTTTGTTTCGAGGAATCAAGCCCCTTACGGCTACCATCCAACTTCTTATCCACATTGGGAAAAATGGTCTCCGCACCGGACAGAAGCCTCAAAAGTGCAAGTGCAGTTGCGTGTAATCATCCCTCCCCTTACCCCTCTTCTTGACTTCTTGCTCTACGATGACTTCCGCCTTGGTGCCTGCCGCACTCGTCCTTCTGGTCGTGCTTTTCGTCTGGCAGCGGAAATCCAAGGCACAGGCCGGCCCTCTCCCCCCTGGACCCACACCCGTCCCAATCCTGGGCAATATTCTTGACCTTACGGCGAAGGAGCTCTGGTTGGTCGCCACAAAGTGGGCGAAGCAGTTTGGTAAGGACGCGTCCTCGTCATCCCGCCCATCGCAATTGCTTATGTACATTTATAATTAGGCGACGTTGTGCACGTACACATCGTCGGCCAAGGTCTCGTTTTCCTCAACAGTCCCGAGGCCACGATGGACCTGCTGGACAAGAAAGGCTCTATTTATGGGGACAAGCCGTCGCTCGTAATGGCCGGCGAGCTCTGTGGCTGCGATAACATGGTCCGTCTCCACTTTCTCCGTTTTCACCGCAATTCCGACTCCGGCTTGTAGGTCGCTTTCACCCGATATGGTGACACGTCCAAACGCCAGCGCAGGCTCCTCAATCAGGCCTTCGGTGTCCAGGTTATCCCGTCTTATCATCCGTTAATTGAAACGGAAACACATTCATTTATCCGACGCCTCATCGCCGACCCCGGGAACTATGTCGACCACACCCGGCGGTACGCGGGCGGGCTCACCCTTTCTGTTGTATATGGTTACGAAGCCGCCGGGAACAACGACAAGTTCCTGAACCTCGGGGAGGAGTGCGTCGATATATTGTCGAACAAAATCGCGTCTGGTGGCGGAATCGTGCGTGTGCTTTTTCTTGATTATTTTAATGTCTTCTGATTTCCGATCCTTACCAGTGGCCTGTGTGCGTGCAAATCTCGCTATGTTTACGACGCGCACTTACGCTCGCTTCTTTCTGACAGGGACATCTTTCCATCACTGAAGCATCTCCCGTCTTGGGCGCCAGGCTCCGGTTTCCTGGTCAAGGCTAAGAAGTGGAAGGCACGGATGGACGAGTGATTATCCTCGTACTTCACTTTTCACCATTTTTTCTTACAATTAACCCAGATTCGTTGACCAGCCTTACAACTTTGTCAAATCCAGCTTGGTAATTTTTTTTTTGGTTCCACGGATCAACATCGCATTCTGATCGCCGATCTTTTTTCAACCCATAGAAATCCGGACGCTATAACCCCTCATTTTGCTCGACTATCCTCGAGGATGAAAAGAAATGCACCCCGCAGTTCGAGTTTGACCTTAAGAACACCGCCAACTCAATGTACTCCGCCAGCATGGACACGGTCCGTCATCTCAGTTGCCTGCTTAAAAAACTTTCGTATTGAAGTTCGGCTTTTCTTTATCAGACCATCACGGTTTTCTGCCACTTCCTGCTGGCGATGGTTCTGCACCCTGAGGCATTCGCAAAGGCGCAGCGGGAGATTAACTCCGTGGTCGGACGTGACAGACTCCCGACGTTCAGCGACCGCGCTTCCCTGCCCTATGTTGAAGCAATCTTAAATGAGACCTATCGCTGGGGAGTGCCCGTTCCGCTTAGTACGTCTGCCATTCTACATTCAACTAATTCATCACTCAACCTGACTCGCATTTAGGTCTGCCCCACCGATTAATGGAGGACGACGTCTACCGCGGCATGTTCATCCCTAAGGGATCTCTCGTGAGTTGTTTTGCAAAAATATGTATGGCACATGGATGTTCATCATGACATTCCGCTTTAGGTATTCGGAAACGTCTGGTATGTCATCCCCATCCTTCGCGGAGTTCTAGAGGGCGTTTCTGACATTTCTGTGATACAGGGCTATAACACGCGACGAGACCCTCTTCCCCAACCCCGACGCCTTCCTCCCAGAACGTTATCTGGAGAAAGTGGAGCCGGCGTTGGCGAAGAAGCGGGATCCGCGCAGCTATGTATTTGTGAGTGCCTCGGTCTCTTTTCTGTGGAATTGAACAAACCTTAACATCTTTCGTTCTGTTAGGGTTTCGGCCGTAGACGGTGTCCCGGGGTTAACCTCGTCGAATCGTCTGTTTGGTTCTTGATTACGTCCGTTATCGCGACTCTCGACATTTCCAAAGCCAAGGACATGTTCGGCAACCCCACCGAGCCCGTCGTCGACTTCAACAATGCCGTCTTCAGGTAACGCTTCCGATCGATTGAACCTACAACCAACTGACTCATTCCGCGCTCACAGGCAACCCGACCGCTTCGAATGCGACATCCGCCCACGCTCCGAGCACATATTAAAGGTGCTGCGCGAGGCCGAGGTTGCGCGGGCATAATTTCCGACTTCCCCTCCCCTCGACGCATTACAAATTTTTTATCGCATATTTAAAGAGCGATATGTACTTCTATGTTGCATAGTCCTACTCTGCTGTCAGGTTACAGACGTCCACTCGTTCTCCCATTATCTCATCTCTCATCCATCCTCTCTTCTCTCGTAACACCTCACACAGTTTTGGGTGCCCAGTCGGATTAAGATCGCATTCTTTTAATCCTTTTCATCAGCATAGCATCATCATCTTAGCGGAACGGAATTTGCATACCATACCATACCATTTGGATACACGTGGAATTTATATCTGGATTCAACTTTTGGATCTTCTTTGTGTCGAACTGTGAGGATCGCGAGCGATTCTGGATTTCTTGTTAGACTTGTGTGGTTATGCTTGGCCGCGCACCGCGACGCGTAAGAGTCACCTGATGCTGACGTCAGCGGCAATGTGGCGGCTTCTGCAAAATGGAACCGGCAACTCTTGGGCAACTTTCGCCATGAACTCGGCGTCGGGCGACAAGTCGGCTATGGACTCTTCTGTCGCTGTTCTGAGGTCAGTGACGCCCAGCTCGGTGCCTATCTGTGTGCGGGTAGTTACAGGCTCCCCTGAGGCCTTCCAATTGGCTTCCGGCGTTCACGACACGCCGTTCTCTCAGAGTCTCAGGATATTTTCCGTCACAATAGAGCCCTCTACTATTTCTCATCTCTTTCAGCATCTGCCTTCTCTGTGCAATACGGCTTGAGGAGGGTCGGGCGGTGGTCGGGCGCTGGAGAAGAACCACGCTGTCGTACGCTCAGTGTCCGACAGTGTCCGACGTCAAGTAAAAACGGCCAAAGCCTGACAACATCCAGGCTCTCGAGCCACATGGCAGCCGTGCGTGCGGGAACCGGCATCTCAAAATGAGCACCAAGAATTCGACGGCGTTGATGGTCTATTCAAGGATCAGTATGTCTAGTGGGCGCGGCCGTCACCGCGAGCGAGTCTTGTCCCCACAGACCTATTTCCTACCACCATGGAGTCCGTTCCCGTCCTCCCCAAGTTCGACAACACCCTCGGCGCGCTCCTCATTGGGGGGCTCGCTGCTACTGCGTAAGCGGAGGCCTGTGAAAGCTGACTTGAATGACGACGGCTTGTAGTCTATGGGGCGTGACTTGTGTGCAAACCTTCACTTTCTTTATGAACGAGACAACGGACCGCACAGCGCATAAAACCCTAGTACGTGAACGTGTTGGCTATTGTCAATACCTTGCGTTTGCTCATTCGTCGTACTCAGGTCGCATTACTTTGGTGCGTCGAAACCTCGGAT
Organism: Mycena crocata; assembly: GCA_029281795.1. Taxonomy (NCBI): domain Eukaryota; kingdom Fungi; phylum Basidiomycota; class Agaricomycetes; order Agaricales; family Mycenaceae; genus Mycena; species Mycena crocata. The sequence goes on along the minus strand of JARJCP010000051.1, from coordinate 418,334 downwards.
GATTATTATTTCCATTCAGACCGCCTCTGTAGGGTTTTGGACACGTTTGACACCGTTTTGAACGGCCACATTCTTTACTTTTACCTTGTTACCAACTACCTCGCGCCTCAAACTATTATATACCCCGTTTGGTGCGGAGAACCCCTCTTTTTCTTGCGCGGCGTACTCACATATTCACGCAGGAGTGTCATCGTAAGGCATCTTTTGTACGATATCCTGTTCGAATTATCAATTTTCGAGAACAGATTCACGTTGCGGCCACGGTGAGTCCGCCATAAGCTCGCGCAATGTGTTCGATTTCTAAAAAATTCTTCCTAGTCGATTTCGAACTTCATCGTAAGAAGGCATGTGCTCGATTTTTTAGCTACGATCTACCGTTAACCGGTCTGCAGCGCGTTTGCACGCCGCGTCTATCGGCGTACGTCCTCGGCCACATAAATGCTTCAAAATTAACGCGATCAAACCACAGTCAGCAACGGAAATATTCCGGGGACAATTCTGATTGTGCGTATCCTTCTAATAACGGCGTCTTCGTAACGTGATGGTTCGGCATTAGGTTGCCCTGTCACTCTTGGACCTCTGTACGGCTTCATTTTAAAAAACTCTTGATAGCGTGCTGATAAGTTTGTTTTGAAGCGTGCGGCGTTAGTAAGTGTACAGCATGAACGGCATGCCAGAGACTTAATTTCGTCCCCTTTAGTCATCACTGCCAAAGCGTAATATTCCAGTTTACCAGGGTGTACTTATAATAATTTTGACCATGTTGTGACCCAGGTTCCACATGAAAACGTACCTGGAGCTTGATAAATTATCTGTGCGTGAGGCCGAGCAGCCATAGAGGTCGATGACTGATGGGTTTCTTCTGCAGAGCCTCATGTATCTCAATTTCGCGGCTGGTACTGGAAGCGATTTGAGTGTTGCTCTCGCTATGTGTTACTTGCTGCGCGGATCCAAAACAGGCTTCCGACGGTTCTTGACCATTCTGTGGATTTTATTTTACTCGATACTGATTATCTTACATAGGACGGACTCACTCATAAGCGTACTCATGATGTATACCGTCAACACGGGCCTGATCGTTGCGTATGTAGTAAAAAGACCGCGGGTTTGGTGTCTAAGATTTCCAACAGGCTCGACGCAAGTGCCGGGATGTTCACCTACATCTTCATGCCCCATAATTTCATTTTCTTGGGTACGCGTTGACCACTTTGATGCGTATCCTCTTAATGTGCTCTAGGCTTTTATCTTCTGCTGAGCAAACGTGGGTGTTTGCAATATCAATCTTCGTTCATCAGATCAATTTTACCATGCGATCCGCAGTGTACCTCAACTCCTACCTGGCCATCCTCAACGCGCGGCCGGGTCTCCGCGTACAGCTCGACGAGCCAAAGTCAATACATCTGTCCCGGATTCAAAGCACGATGCGCTGGCGAAACGAAGTCGGTTACGATCCGGAGGTTCAAAATACTGCCATGGCAGTTACAGTTTCGAAAGTACGTGATGTCTTTAAATTTGAACGGCCTGGATTTATTTGTTGGCGCCATCAGAGCGATGGGGATGCGACTTTTGCTAATTCCCCGGTGATGGAAAAGGACAAGGAGTACGTAGAACCGACCGGTGTCCCGATGGCATATTGAACCCGAATGCTGCATATTTCGTTCCTTTGCAACACATATTCGGACATTTTGTATTAGTGTCGAATCATATTGGATCGTGGGTCGCGAGGCGATTCTTCGGCTGTCGTAGAAATCTCGTGGTTCTTAAGTCCCTTGTAGTAATACAAGACAATCTCGCATATTGGACAGAAACAACAACTTCCAAAAGGGGAAATTGCAATTTGCATGGACGGTCATCATCGAAAACACAATAATAACCACGATGGTCCAGGCGAATACAAGGCGCCGCGCCCGCTTGATCCCGCACACACCTCCCTGGCGACTCTTGGTTCATTCTACAAGCTCAGAAAGCTTCAACTCATCCCTCCGGAGTCACTCGAAATCTCCGAGTCGTTTCGAACTCTTGGTCCCAACCCAGCACGATCTGGCGTGTCGAGCTTGAGTTTCTCTCGCTCCATATACCATGTCTTTAGGCCGCAGGTACGCCAGCGCCATATCTCCCATCACCTTCCGTCCTCATCATCAGTAATCATCACAGCGCTCCGGATTCAGCCGATGACGATGCTGGTCTTCAGTTCGGCTCTATGCCGACAATACAGGTTACCCTGGGTGCTCTAGAGCTTGAATTCGACAAGCAACTGGGAGAGGTCGTGGATAACCTCTTCGGCGACGAGTTTGCCAGTCTTGAAGACCTGGAACCTATCACTACGACGACGACACCTTTAGATGTCTCAGATAGCCGGCTAGCAGGTCTTCTGGAAACTGGCCTCTTCAGAAAAACTGCGCCTGTTGTCCCGACCGCGGGTTCAAGTTCACAAGTTCAACATAGGTACATATCTCCAAGGGTGTTTGAAGATTTCATCCTGACTTTGCCGCACTGTAGGCCTTCGGGTGACGTCTATACTGTCCTCAATGATGGGGACACTATCACCAGAACCACCAGCATCGGTCGTGGTTCGACCTCTGCCCTCTTTCAGTCGAACGACTCATCGAAATTGACTGGCTCTGGTTCGGAGGACCAAGATACAGTCACACGGTCGACAATGCCTGCATCATCTTCGGGGTCTAGCCATCGTACTCGAGAGCCAACTATGCGGAGTACGCTTCTGGCAACCGATGAGACCATCACAAGATCTACAAACGCCCCGACGAGCCCGACAGGACCACCACCAGGGACTAAAAACCGATTTACAGATGTTCTTGAACCCATCACGCGATCTGCCCTGTTTTCGGGCGCACCTTCCACAGAAACAACGCCACGAAAATCCGCGTTGATCGCACATGTTCCGACTTTCGTCGAGTCCATTGATCACAACCCTAGATTTTCTGCGGACGTGCTTTCTGAATCCTCGTTCGTTTCGCACTATAATATGCCGTCCCTGAATCCAGGACAGCCGCATCATCCGCGGACGGTTGAAAATGTTAATGACGATATTGACATGTCGTCCGACTTCCACCGAAACACGTTTGCCGGATCTCATACTCAAAATGTAAGACTGCTCTAGATCTCGTCATTGAACTGCTCATGCTCATGGTAATTGTGATAGACTAGATTTGATGTACCCGGCTGCCCACAAAACGCGTCCATGCTGCCTTGTATGCCGGTGTCGAATGCGATGTTCAATTTTTCGCCTCCCTCTCAGGGTTCATTTTTCGCTTCCGCCGCAGATTTCCTGCCTGTGGACGAATCCGAAGCCGTTTGGGCGGCGCATAATTCCTCAACCTACGCCTCGCAACTCGAACCCCCACTCGATTATCCCTCGCAGCCTGATCCATCCATCTTCGAGCTTATTGAACCCCAAGTTTCCTCTTATCCCGTCGCGAATCAGATCCCTTATATTATTCCAGGGGTAGCCGTGCCTGATCACGTTTGGGAGGAAGAACGCGCTCGAGAGGAGAGGCGTGATCTTGAGAGGAGATGGAACACGGCCACAGAACCGCCACGACGAGCTCGGGTTTTCGCATCCTGTTTCTCCAGGACTTCGTTGGTCTCAAGGCACGAACGTCGAGGAAAGAAGATACGGGAAGGGCTGTCGTTGTTGCGTACAGCCAAAGGGCAAGTTCCACTGCTCGTGAGTGAATTAAACATCATCCGAATTCGTTCTGACATGTATACACAGAATCGCAGAAAACCAATGCAAGAGAGACCGCCTTCTCCCGCATTCTCATGCTCATCAGACGGGTCCTCAATTTCGGCACGATCCTTTGTTTCTGGGTCCACTTCAAGCTCTTACTACCGCAAACTCAGCTCGCCTCCACCTTTTGCTCAAAGACTCCATCACCAACGAAACGCCGAGGAACGTAGTAGACAACCTGCTGGTGTTTTTATATTTGCCCTGCAGTCATTCTCTTGGCTGTGCTCGAAGAAGGCTTAATACGAGGCAACAGAATGCTGATATATTATGCACACAAAGCCATAGTCCACTATTAACTATCTTATGAATAATCATAGAATCGATTCTCGTTCAAAGGTGAAAATTGCTGATTTCATGCCTAGCCAAACAGATGGTCAATCGGGTGGCATACATGGAGCAAAGACGCACCATTCAGTGAATTTGCGTTTGCCGTCGACCACCGAGATTGTCGCAAACAGCCCATCTGTTGCAGAGGCAGCGAGGGTGCCGTTTTTATATCCGCTGAGGAGACCCGTTGTGACGGCGAATCCCCCCGCGTCGTTCGTGTTGGGAACCACCGTGATTGAGGTGAATTCAACGGTCAATACGTTGTAACCGTCCGCCGCAATCAATTGGTTGATACCGCCGTACAGCCCCATGAGTGAGGAGTAGTTGTATTTTAGGAGGCCAAACGATCTAAAAAAAGCCGGCATTCAAAAAATTGGGCTACCAGAAGCAATCGAGAACGCACGCGACGAGAGTTTTGTCAAAGTGTTGCGCATAACTGCTATCCCAGCCGGTGTGGTTGGGGAAAATAGCTGGAGAGTCCTGATTAGAAGGAGATATTGGGGTGGAGCTAGGCCATATTTACAAACAACAGCTGCTTCGAACCATTGGGTTAGATCTTCATCTGCGCGCGCTATGGCAGGATTGGGACGACCATCGTCTGGCAACGCGAGAATAATTGTGAGAAAAGCAAACATTGCAACTGAACGCAATGAGTCGACAAGTACGCTGTGGCTGTCTGGCAAAATGGACTAACCAAAATTAAATGGCACAAAGAAACGCATCGTGAGAAAGGGCCCGAACTAAACATCGGATAAGTTGGGCTACGCTGAGCCTTTATACGAGGATTGGATTCCGGAAACGGTCTTGTAAGGATAGGTTGCGGTTGGTAGGCATGCGGAGTTTCAGACCATCACGCATCAGGAAGTCCCGACGTATGCATCAAAGGCGTCGGTAATTCAGGACCCTGAGCTGATAGCTAGTAGCCAGGGTTCCGTTTGAGCTTTGAGAGGTACCGTACTCACATGGAAAGGGAAGAGGGGATATGAATTTACGAGACATGGTCTTTCAGACCTTAGGGAGAAAAACTGTTTACATACTATTTTGACTGGCAAACTAGGAAACCGGCCATTTGCCTCTCATAAAGTCAGGGAATTGACTTATATCTGAGTTTCGTGTCGGGACCTTCAACTTTTCAAAAAGTTAAAGGACCGAATTTCAACCAGAAGCGACGGTCGGATCAAAAGCTACGACACCGATGATCACTCTGTTCTTATTTGGCACAGCTCCGACCTGCTCCGACCCAGCTACGAACCCAGCTCCAACTTGGTCTATCTCTGCTAATTCTCCATCTTTGTGGGACTTCTTGGGCTCATACTACTCGCGTGACTCTGAGTATCAATCCCTGGCGGTATTCGGTATTCCTCCGCGCCATGTACGTACTAGAGTCTCGCCATAAGCCGACGTTTGGCTCGCCTCCATTATTGGGTCACAGTGAGCCTCAGTGAGCGCTAATCAAGAAATCCATGCCAGTGAACCACAGCACAGAACGGCGGAGACGGTGAGCACCAGCGACTGCCACGTCCCACGGTTATAGCTGCTCCTTGCAGGAATTCAGGGTCGAAACATTCCGAATCGGCCCATCGGGACCCCGCACGACACCGACCTCTCTACGTCTGGGACCACGATCAACTTGACTCCACCGACAACAATGTCAAGTCGCGAGTGCTTGCTTCATTGTCATCTTAATGCCTGTGGCCTGGCTTGAATCGGCCTGCGTGCCCCTTGATCGTGAAAGCTTCAACCTCCAACTTCTCTCAGGCGTCTAAATAAAGAATAAAGTGTTCTTCATGTATACCGGTGGTTACAACGGAGCGACAAGCGAGGACGGACCACAGTCGTCTGTCAAATTCTAGCCCCTCTCAAGCATCAGAATCAGCCGTAGCTGCGTATCGGTGGCAGCCCCGCGCATCTCGGTCTTTCGCTAGTCTCGGACCAAACTCTCATGACATCCCAATATGGGAACCCTGTCATGAGAGTCTGGGCTTATCCCAGGAGAATAGCCGTACCATTGCGCTATCATTTTTGATGGAAATTTCCCACGCTGGCAATCTGTTCTCCTGTACATTCTCAAAACACTGAACGACTCTTATCATGGAATGGTGGGGTTAGAGGCTCAAATGAATATGTTCTCTCTATCGGAAATTGGGGGAAGAGGCATGGATGAAGTCGAACATCGATGTGTGCTACTTCTGAGTTACTGGGGGCACTGCCACAGCACACATTGAGTTGAAAAAATAATTTTGCATAGAAGGAGCACTGGATTTGCATGGGTGATTCTTAGGACACTTTGAAAGTGCTCAGTTATTCATCTGAAAGTATATCTTGTTCAAGTTTTGGAGAAAATACTTGGAAAATACCAGAATTTGCCTCTGCAGATCGTGGGAAATTTCCATCAAAGATGATAGCGCAATGGTACGGCTATTCTCCTGGGATAAGCCCAGACTCTCATGACAGGGTTCCCATATTGGGATGTCATGAGAGTTTGGTCCGAGACTAGGTCTTTCGCCTTTTTGGAATACCCGTCTCGGACCGCACTCAGACCGTGCGTGCGTAGATTATTCGTACAGCTTGGGAAGTGGCGACCGAAAACAGGTGATTCATTCAGCATCGCTCAAGAGGCCCTACTTGAACAGCGGTGTTTTCGAGTTCATCCTTGATTTCCCGGACATCGCACTCCAGATTTAGAAGTTCCCCTCGCACTTTCCCCTTATACGGCGCACACCACGCATCGGCACGCCGGACCCATGAGCGACGTAACACTGGTACCTTCACTGCATCTGGAATGAGCAGATTCACACCTCCATGTTCTTATATTCATCCCAACGTTTCATCAGCTGGGTACACAGTGTGGTATTCGGCGGCAAGAAGATTCGCGTTCGAACGGATCAGCGTGACTGGCGTATAGGAAGTCTGATTTTATCTGTTCTCCTGAAATTGTACAGACGGCCTTGCCATTTTCTCCGAGGCGTTCACACAGGAAAAGTTCCACCGGCGCCAATTTTTTGCTGGTTTTTCATTCCCTATTCCGGTTTCGACCCTTCCCATGCTTAAGAGTCGATGCAAGATCCACTGTGCACTCTCTTCTCAGCTTTACAATATTAATGATTTCTGCCGGGACACTCATCTGGATCTCTTGCCTTCCTCTCTTGAGACTGTGGGTCCATTAATATGTCACGACAGCTTCTCTTATTGATGATTTCATCTCGCTAAAGATTCATTTGCGTCGCATGTGGCTTCGGAATCACCAAGGCTGAACTGTTTCCTGCCAGTGCCGCACGCGGGGCCGGCCAAATCATGCTTGTAAATGCCTCCCCCACCTGCGCTTTACGATCCTAACAGTCTCCAGAATATCACGGTGCCCAGCCTGATGTTCTCAAAAATTGTGCCAGCCTTCACCTCGCAAAATATCTCCGTGCTCGCTATGTGCTATGTCCTTGCAAGTTCGTCGCTACTCTACGCTCACCTTGCCACAGGCCCGCTTGTCCTCATCGCAGTCATATATCAGTTAATGGGAATAGCCATTGCATGGACGACAAAACAATTGTTCTGGGTTCCACATCGGTTCAGGTATGAAAACCATCGTTCTATTGTCGCTTCTCACACCAATCTCATCAGGTGGGGGATATTGGCGGCTGGCGGCTGGGGAAATTACGGCGACATCCGTGAGTCCCAACACGTTTAAACCCGACGTCAGCGCTGAACGGATTTTTCATAGCGACTTCCATCGCTATCAGTATAGCCGGTGCGGCACCTTTCAACGGCAGCTCTGATCAGACACTCAGTGTCACTTACATCTCTGGATTGAGCTTATTCTACATGGCAAGAGTTTGGCTCATTGCTTGGTTGCGAGTTCGCTGAAAACCAGCGGGGGTGGACAGATAACATTCTTTCCGTTGGGCGGCCATAAATTGATTGCATTAGATTTCAAGGGCCCCGATGTTGAACCCGAGGTTCTCCGCGCAGCTGCCCGTCAAAGACGGCGCGCCGTTTTATCAATTGTTCCACAAGGCATCGTTCGACGCCTTACATTCGGAGTCTCGACATCCGTGGCAGTGGCTGAAGCTGACGAGCGCGGTCAAAATTTGCCTGTTATCATCATCCCTGAAGAAGGACCCACGGAGACGGAGGCGAAGACCGATGGCCATTCTACCCAATTGATGGTGCCTACGCCTTCTAGCGATTCACATTCTGTGGCATCCAAAGAGGACGACACATCAGAACTGGCGATACCTGAACTTTTGGGGAATCAAACCACAACCCCACCCTCCAGACTGGGCAGAATCTGGTGCAGACTTGTGTCTTTTGGGCGCGAGCTCTTCTCTCCCGCATCGTTAAGCATCATCCTATCATTCCCTATTGCCCTGATCCCCGCGCTGAAAGGGCTTTTTGTGGAAGTGCCATCACCCGCACATCCCATCTGGCCCTGATGGCCGCCCACCACTGTCATTCCTCTTCGACACCGCCAACTTTATTGGCGCGGCTTCGGTTCCTCTAGGGTTGATTTGTCTTGGTTCCGCGCTGGCTCGACTTGAAGTTCCTCGAGGGCGGTGGAATCAGCTTCCCGTCGGCGCAATCCTGAGCATGGCTTGCGGCAGAATGTTGCTCATGCCTGTCCTTGGTGTCCTGGTGGCCAAGGGCCTTACCCACGCCGGCATAATACCGAGGGACGACAAGGTGTTGCAATTCGTGTGCATGTATGTCCCCTTTCATTTTTACTTCAATGTACCCGTGCTTACGTATCCGACACAAGTATTTTCTCCTGCCTTCCTACTGGCACAACACAGGTATTTCTGCGTTCACGTCTATTCACGCTTTTAACTGTCCTCAGGTTTTCATCACACAAGTCTACAGCGGTACCGGAAGTGCAGAACATCTATCGGCATTCTTGATTCCTCAGTACACCATCATGTTTCTTTCCATGACGGGGCTCATTGCGTACAGCCTAGAAAATTTGTTCTGATCAGACCGGCAGCTAGCAATTACATTAGAAGTATGGATTGTATACACCGATTATATTACGCGATGTCCGGGTTTCGGACTGAATGACGAGGTTGTTTCAGTAAAGAAAGGCTCGGTGGTGGAGCGTCACACCCACTTCCATTGCGAGGTTCAATAAGCGGGTGCAACCGGGAGGAGTCGGTTGGATTCCGGCTTAAGCTATTATTCCTCTATCTCGCAATTTTTTTTTCATGCACAGGGAATATCCTGCAAGGATGCATTGAGAACACGGAGGCTTGATGCCAGAGCAGTTCAAGTTTTCTTCTCCTTCTTCCTTTTTTCTCTCTTTTCTTTCTTTCTGCTGACCTGAGCAACTGCGCAGATTGACTCGACTAATTTCATGAGAGATTAAAGCCACGCATAAGCTGTTGCAGATAAGGAGGCTAACTTGAGACTGAGGCTTGAAGGCTTGGTGGTGGATGATCCACACCCACTTTCCCTGTCGATTCCGGGATGGAAATTATTAGTGGTAGATGGTGGTTCCATTGCCTGCGCCATTCATTCTGTAGACCCCTTTTTTTGACCTGGATAGAAAATAACATGGTTGACATGGGACATATAGTGGTTGAATTTCAATCTTGACTCGAATTTGGGATGGTTCAAGTTAACTTATGATTTGGGTCAAGAGTCACGGTCTGGTTCAACTGATTTCTTGAGGGCTGCACAGGAAATCTTGCGGATAATAAGTCGTTTTAGGGTGAGGATGGCCGTGGTAAATGATTTATACCTGTTCTGTCAGGTGCAGCGTGGTTCAAGCGGGAGAAGCCGGTTCAAATCTGGCCTGAGCCATTATTATGGCGAAGGGTGGTTTTTTTTTTGGTTTCCCTCAACCAAGAGATGGTTTCAGATACTTTCTGTTCCTTGTTCGGACACTAAGTACTTCCTTCGGCTGTAAACAGGTCAAAAGTTGTTTGACTTTTTTCGGTTGACTTGACTTGACTGCATTGAATAACCTGACTGCACCGTTCAACTCGACTCATCTCCTGAGGACAGGAAAAATGTTACATATAACGACGTTGATCTTAGAACAAGGAGGGCTCGGTGGTGGATGGTCCATGCCTACATCCTGTATAAAACCTCTGGGAGAAGTCGGTTCGAATCCGGCCTGAACCATGAGTTTATCCGTATGAGTTTTTTGTTTCCCTTGTCAAAGAGATGGTTTAGTTTCAGATTATTTCTGTCCCTTGGACTTCCTTTGGCTATAAGCAGGCCGAAAATTTACAGTAATTTTGCTTTTTTGGTTGACTTGACTTTGACTGACTGCGCTGTCTAACCTGATTGCACAGTAGACAGTAACTCGACTGATTTCTTGAGAGCCTTCAGAGAATACAAATGATCTTACAGATAATGAGGTTGATCGTGGAGCAAGGAGGGCTTGGTGGTGGATGGTCCATGCTCGCCTATACCCAGTCCAGCAAAAGTACGGGTGGGAGAAGTCGGTTCAAATCCGGCCCTGAGCCATAAACCTTCCACTTGAAGAGTTTCTTTCTTTTTCTTTTCTTTTTTTGCTGCACAAATAAGAGGGTTATTCATGTACAATATTTTTACATTGATTCAAGCACAATTTGACAGTCATACTATGCTGGGTACCTCCCACCCTTGTAGGTAAGTTAGTGAGCAATTAGACACCACAAATACCAGCAAGAATGAAAAAAAGGACGCCAAAAAGGAAGCAAAAAAAGGGAAACCCCGAGGGGGTTTCACAGTTCTCCCTTTTTTCTTTCCCTTTTTGATTTCACCAATCTCCCATTTCAATGAGTTTTGCACCTAGGGTTGTCGTTTCTTCTCTTTTCTACCCTTTTTGTATCCCCAAGTTGAAAAGTATGGCGGTCACATTACACATCAATTATTTTCAAAACAAAACCCCTGTTTCTGTACATTTTGACCTGTTTTCACACATCTTTCAACGCTTTATGAAAAAGTTTTCAAGTTGTAAATATTTTCGTGAGGACGAGGAAAACAGAACTGAAATCCTTTCTCAAAACCTTTTTTTTCTAAACTTCCCAGAAAAAAAACTTTTTCGGAAAGACAAAAGCGGAAGGTCACATGATACATCACGTGGCGTGGTAAGTAGGATACAAGACCAAACATGGACTTCCAGCGGTAGTTTTTGAGATTTCGCCCTGGTCACGTGCACCCGAAAAGGGAATTTGCGTGTCATGTTTGCCTGAGGCCTCAACTCGGCCGAATCATTGTGACACCGTCACCTCACATCCCCACACCCCACCACCACCACCACGATGCCATGCCGTGCATTCATGTTCCCGTCGCCCTCATATCCCGCTCGCTATGTTTCTCATCTCTGCACCGGCTCCTGACTCTCTGAGCGCTGTGAGTCACTGCCGTGTGGGTCGGGTCCTGCAGTATGACTGCGTATGTAGTATGTGGTGTGCCACCGACCTGCCTATCCTCCATGTACGCGATGCGATGGCTGTCCCCTCACCGGCTCTCCCGCTGGCTCCACTGACGCTTATCAACGCGTCCGATCCTCACACCGTCGGAAGATGTAAATTCGGTGATGAAGCACGCTAAGTACGCGCGAGTTGTCGACTCGTTGGGCTGCCAATCGGCAAAAATTGCTGGGTGTCTCACTCCAGCCGTGCCGACAACCTGCTAGCACAACTGGAGTCCATCCGCTTGTCGTAGTCACTACATAGTTAAGCATGCATTATTCCCTGCCATGCTGAGACTTCGAATGAGGCGTAATGAGGATTTTTGAGGGCATTCATACACGGTGGCAAGACTCCCTTGACTTGGGCGGATTTGTTGAAGCTGTCACAGAGGCCGGTCACCTCCAGCCGTGAGTTTCCCATTTTCAGCGAAAAACCACTACATGACACGCGAATTTCCTTATTGGGAGCACGTGACCAGGGCGAAAAGTAGGCAACTGCCAGCGGTTGCAATGGTCTTGTGAGACACACTAACAATTGAGATGAGGTGTTTGACAGGCTACTAAATGTCCTAGCACCCAAGGTCTACTACCAACACCCAATATTTGTTGGATACTGGAGTCACACAAACTCCATGTACTGTACCATTTCGACCAAGTGTTCAGTCACTGGTCACAACCGAGCCCAAATTGAACACTTTTCAAAATTGTCACAGGTTTTGGCCATTCTGGATCGAGGTTTTTGAGCTTTTCCGTCTCGAAAAGGGAATTTTCCGCTCTGGCTGCTCCGGAATATAACCCGAAAGGGAGATTTGAACACTTGGATTTTGAACACTTGAGGTCACAGGTCACACCCCATGAACACTTGGTCAAAATGGTACAGTATGTCACAGTGACTACGGCGCGGCGCCCTGACGGGGCGTGACTCTGGGCGGCAATGGGCGGTATTCGATGGTACTCATTCGGACTCATATTCCAGGTATCGCAAATGGTATATAAGTAGGATATTTTTGTGCTAGATACCTTGTCGGGATTGCAGCAGAGCAAGCCCAATCACATTTCTGCTTTGTCAGCTTGTCTGAATCTCACAATATTCACCCATTTGGATTTATGGGGGTTCAAAAACAGATCTATGTACACAAGGGCTACTGAGTGCTTTCCAATGGGTCTCTCACCCCACCGCAACTTTAACACATGGTGGACTGCTTGTATAGCATTTTGAGGTCTCAGGATACACTGGGAGGTCTATAAGGGCTCATTTTCATGCAAACTTCCCAAAAAGGTATATGATCACATGATGAGATCACTTCACCCAACCCGAAAAAAAAAATCTGCGAAAAAAGAAAAAAGTTTTTTTTTCTCTTCAAGTTTTCTTTTGTTGAGGGTGAACTGCTATATTTTGTTGAACAATGAAAAGATGTTGTTTTTTTTTTTTTTTTTTTTTTGGAGCGTTTGGGATAATGAAACTCAGTCTGCAAAGCATTCGAAACTCATCCGCTTGGTCTACTGAAAAATTCCAGTTGTTGCCGGGGAAGGTGTCCAGGGAGGAAATGCCATTACGCACAAAACCATAAAAAAGTGTGGGACTCCAGCTGTAATTTATCATCCTATCCCATTATTATTTCTTCCAGATTTTATTGGCTGTATACCCACTAAAACCCCCTCAGTGTATGTCCAATCATCCGGCAAAGAGTCTTCATCCTGAAGTAGACCGGTCCATGTTCTGAGTACGAGATCTTTGTTGAAGGCAAGTTTTCCAAACTTAATTTTATTGGTGAGGATACGATCTCGCTTGAGGGTGTCGTTGACAGATTTCAGCCATTTGTTGTGTATCCCAGTCTCCATTATCACTTTGTCCGGATTTTCAGAACCTGGTCATTTCGAATGTTCCATATCAGGTGCCATGATGTTGAGATCAACATGGCGAATAGCCTGTTCATTTCAGGTCCAGCCGACCTTGATTGAGGTGTAAACTTGATTAGGTTACATCCCAGAATTAAGCCCCAGTTCATCTGGGGCCAGTTGGGGTATTTCATCTCCCACAATTGTTGTGTAAGGTTCCAGATCAGCTTTGCACCGGAGGCATCGCACTCGAGTGCAATGTGCTCCAAAGTTTCAGGTACTTGGCATGTCGTACAGATGCCGTGTATTTCGGAGTTTTCAATGTGTAACCAAAAATCACCTACTCTGAATGTGTTGTGTATGCTTTTCCAAAATAACTCTCGGTGAACCCGTTTCAGTGTCATTGATCTGACTGACTTCCAAATCATCTGATCTGTTGGGGTATAGTTCGATACCTCTTGTATCGAGCATCTAATACGATCTAAAATGAAAAGATGTTGTGAAGTGTGAAAAAAATGTTGTTATGAAGTGTGAAAAAATGTGTGAAAAGGCGTGAAAAAATATAGAAACAGGTGTTTTATTGGGAAAATAATTGTTGTGCAATGTGACCGCCATAGAAAAGGGGGGAAAAATCCGGAAAAAAACCGAAGGAAAACAAAAAGTAGGAAAAAAGGGAAAGAAAAAGGGAAGAAAAAAACGACCCTAGTCTCGGTTACCTTTTTCTTCTTCTTTGTCCTTTTCAAATGACTCTTCTAGTGGGAAAGATACCAAAATTGTTACGGATAAAGAGATTCATTTCAGGATGAGAGAGGCTCAGTGGTGGATGGTCTACACCCACACTCTGTGAACACAAGATGTAAAGCCGGAGTACAAGTGGATTCGAAGCTGGTTCGATTCCGGCCTGAGCCATGGTCTTTCAGACTCGGTTTTTTTTTGAATTTTTTGTTTTTGTTTTGTTTTATACAGGCCTTAATCCTTCCCTCCGTTCAGCTGAGGATGCGTTTACGGGTAGATTTTGGAATAGTTCTCTTTCCAGCGCGACTTGAGCTGTAACCGCCAGCACACAGTTGAACTGGCAAAGAAGATGATTCAGAAGTCGACAACTGAGTAACAATTATAATTGGATGGATACCATTGAGCCTCACACTCCCAGCACACGCGCACCGTCGACGTCGCAACTGGGCCTCGCGTGCAAGGCAAAATGAACGTTGAAAGCAAGTTGAACACGGTGGCAGTGCCGTGCCGTCCTCCCCGGCTGAAGAGACGCTGTTGTCCTCCAGCTGCAACACGCGCAAATAGCCACATACGCGCTCGTCCCGCCATCACTCATGCATGCGCTGAATCGGGCATACTCTGGAATTGAACTTGTGCTCCGTGGCTTGACTGGTTTATTGAACGAAACAGACGAAATAATGAATGAAAGAACGCGCTATTCGCGGCCGCGGCTTCGTGTCAAGTAGTGGTGCGATTCAGAGTCAAGTGGACACTGAGGATGACATGGACGCGTCCACGATCGGGACGTGCTTGACAGCCCGAAATCCCGAATCGGATTTGGGGTTAATAAATAACTTGTCTTGCCTTTTCTCTCCGACAGCCACATTTCTCTTAGCCTCTCTGCACATCGCCGCTTTCTCTCGACGTCGACGCGACAGCTTTCTTTCTTTCGTCGACACGACAAGCTAGCTTTCTTCACACCTTGGACTCGACTAGAACCGCTTGGACACTCCTGGGATGACCTTCGCGGTGCTGCGGGCGCTGCACGGCATCGTCGGCGACGCGCTGGACGACATCGAGCGCGTCTATGCGCAGGAGAGCGCAAATGCACATCCCCAGCCACCCACATCTACTACTACTCACACGCACGCGACGCAAACGCACACCAGCACCCACTCCAAGACGCCGTCCTTCTCGCGCGCCTATGTCAGTCCGCCGCCATCTCCGGGTGGTCCTCCACCGTCTTCGTTCTCCTCCTCCTCGTCTTACTATAACACCACCCCATCTGTCGACTTCCCCTCGCTCGACGCACCATATGCGCCCAACTCCGCGTCCGAACAGCTCACGGCGCACCCCGCCGTCGTCGCCGCCATCAACCGCATCGTCGCCGCTGCGGGCCAGCTCGCCGCCTCCGTCCAACCGCCCTTCCTCTCGCTGTGCGATGCGGGGATGGGGTACCATCTCCCGAGCTGCCTGCGGCTGCTGGAGGCCGCGCATGTCCCGGAGGTGCTCAGGGAGGCGCAGGGGCCGGTGCATGTAAAGGAGATTGCTAGGAGGACGGGGGTCGGGGAGGCGAAGCTGGGTGAGTGCGCCCTTCATCCTATTGTTCTGCCGCTCGTTATTCGTTGTTCTTGTCCTGTTATTAGTCTGCACATTGCTGACAATCTCGCACATACAGCGCACATCCTCCGCCTCCTCGCGACGCACCACCTCCTGCGCGAGACCGCCCCCGACGTCTTTGCCACCAACCGCATCTCGTCGCTCCTTGATACCGGCAAGAGCGTAAGGGAGCTCGTGGCGAGGTGCGTCTCGTTTCTCTGTTCCGTTGCGTCTCTTTCTCCATCTCTCTCCCTTTCTCTGTCTGCCTTTCTCGTTCTCGTTCGCGACTCTGCACTTTTTTCTTTCATTTCTTCTCTCGATTTCCTTATTTTTTCGTGCACCTGGCCCGCCCATCGCGTACCCGAAATTCCCGCCCCGCCCTCCTTCTTTCCATATGCGTCCTTGCTTCCTTTACGCCTACCCCTCCTGCGCTTCGATTACGCGTACGCTTCGACGCTTCCAATTACGCACTTGCGTCTGCCATCTTGGTTTGGCGCGTGATTGTCTTTTACGACTTTTACGGATTTCGGACGTTCTTCTCCAGGACGCGCTTATTTCTTGGGTGACGGCTGACACTGACGCGCTGACGTCCGGGCTTGTCGGGGGCCGATATGGGAGGTCGGTTTTCGGGTTTTCAGGTTTCTTTTCAGGAAGGAGGGTATCGCCATTCGGGAGGATTTTCGCCACTCGAGTTTTTTTCTTCAGGGCGGCAGTGGATTTTTATTTCATCCGATTTTAGGGAGATTCCCTTTTTTCCCTTTTTATTTTCGGGTTCGGCGCTTGGTCATTTTATTCGCACTCTTGAGTGGAGGGGTCTTGCTCTTTCTTCCTAAATCGTTCGAAGATTTATTTCTCTCTGTTAATTATTTTCTCTCCCTTTTGTTCTCGTCTGTTATCTCTTTTGCTTCTTCTTTCTCTTCCTCGTCTTCTGCTTTTCTGGCGAAATGTGATAACGAACGATTTACTGATTTTTTTCTTTTTTTTTTGCGCGCAGCCCGGAACGCAAGTAT
Source organism: Mycena crocata (assembly GCA_029281795.1). Classification (NCBI taxonomy): domain Eukaryota; kingdom Fungi; phylum Basidiomycota; class Agaricomycetes; order Agaricales; family Mycenaceae; genus Mycena; species Mycena crocata. The sequence goes on along the minus strand of JARJCP010000051.1, from coordinate 401,704 downwards.
GACGGCGACGCGGGCGCGGTGGCTGCTTTTGTGGGATTGTGGTAGGTTTTCTTTTTCTTTCTACTTGTTTCTTTTTCTCCGAGGCTCGTTTGCGAGACGCGTTCCATCCTTGGGAGGGAGACTCACAGTCTGCTCCTTTGAGAACGAGAGGGGAGAGACGATAGAAGAGAGAGTCTACTCATGCACCCAGCCATCACGCTCGCTTTTCCTTGCGTATGTGAGCAATCGAGAGTCGGTGGCCGCCGGTTTTCTCTCTCTCTTTCTCGCTCTCTTATTTCTTCTGAACCCTCTTTTATCTATTCATTCGGACCCAAACTAACCACACCCTCCACATGTACAGCACGGACGAGCTCGCCAAGTCGAGCGCGTACCTCACCGAGGCGGTCTTCCCCGGCGCGGCGAGGGTGTATCCCGGGCTCGGAGTGGGGGTGACGCTGGGGTCTACTCCTACTTCCACGCCCACTCACGTTACTTCTACGCCGAAATCCCCCTCCAGTTCCTCTGTTCCCCACGTAGCGACTCCGCATAATACGCCAGCGGGAGGACGCCCAAGCGCAAGTGGACCTGGCGTCGCAGCGACAAGTCCTTGTTCGAGCGCTAACACAGGCGCCAGTACGAACGGCAACGCAGGAGGAGCAGGCGCCGACCCCACGCGTGCGCCGTTCAACTACGCGTTCGGGTGCGGCGGCGTGGGGTATTTTGGGTGGTTGGAGGGGGAGGGATTTCCTGGTGCGTCTGTGGGTGGGGGTGTTGCCTCCGCGAGTGGGGCTCTTCCTCCTTCAGGTACAAGCCCGAGTGCCAGCGGCGCGAAGGATAACCCGAACCCGAACCGCTTCCGGCTGGAACGCTTCGGGCGCGCGATGGCGGGGACGGGGAGCTGGGAGGCGCCTGGGGCGGTGCTGAGTGGTGCGTGCCGTTTCCTTCCTTTCTTCCTCAACTCGATTCTCTCTCTTGTCGCTTCTCTGTGCTGCTCTCGTCATTGACCTCGCATCTCCGCAGGCTTCGACTGGGCGTCGCTCCCGCGCGGGAGCACCATCGTTGACGTAGGCGGCGGGATCGGGTCGACGAGTATGTTGCTGGCGAGTGCGTTTTTGGAGGGGGAGGGTGGTGAAGAAGCAGAGGGGGATGAAGAGGGTACGTTCGTTTCGTTGGTGGTGGTGGTGGTATAAATCGCATGCATGCTCACAATGACCACAGACAGCCCACCCGCGCCGGCGCTGCGCTTCGTGATCCAGGACCGCCCGGTCGTCGTCGAGATGGGGGCGCGGGCGTGGCGCCAGAAGTGCCCCGAGCTGCTCGAGAGCGGGGCGGTGCGGTTTATGGGTGAGTCGCGGGTTTTTACGTCTGTCATCTCCGTTTCCTTTTCAGGAATGTTGCTGTCTTTTACATTTTTATCGCCTGCCACAACACTAACTCCACCCCATCTCTCCCCCAGTCCACGACTTCTTCACTCCGCAGCCCATCACCGACGCCGCGGTCTTCCTCCTCCGTGTCGTCCTGCACGACTGGCCCGACGCGTTCGCGCAGCGCATACTCCTGCGGCTCCGGGAAGCCGCCGCGCCGTATACGAGACTGGTGCTCGCAGACTTTGTGCTGCCGTTGGCGTGTGTGGATGATTTTGGGGTGGAGGAGGAGGGGGCGAGTGGGAGTGGGAGTGGGAGTATGAGTAGTAGGGGGGATGGTGGAAAAGAAGGGGAGGGGGAGAAAGGACGAAAAGGAGGAGACAAGGAGAAGGAGCCGCAGGTCGAGGGTGCGGAGAAGACGCTCGCGCCGGCACCGCTGCTGGCTAACCTTGGCAAGGCGAGCGCGAACGCGTATTGGATGGATTTGACGGTTCGTTTTGTTTCCTCCCTCTTCGCTCTCCGTCCTTCCGACTCGCCCGTCGCTGTCATTTACGCCAACTGCCGAGCTCAAGTTGACTAACATGCGCTCCAGATGCAAGTGACGTTCAATGGGCAGGAGCGCACACTGCGCGAGATCGTCGCGCTCGCGCTATCCGCAGGGTGGAAGGTGGTGCGCGTGACTAAGGCGCCCGGCTCACTCTTTGGGCACATCGTCGCCGTACCCGTCGCGGTGCCCGTCCCACCTCAGCGCCGCGCGCGCGCAGGCAGTGGATCCGCGTTCTTCGAGATGGGAAATAGCAACGCAACACATGGCGAGGCAGGGCTGGGGATGGGGATGGGCGGGACAGAGCGCGAGCAGCGCGAGATGGAGATGGGCATGGTGGAGCGCGCGAGCAGTCGTTGTGGGACGCCGACGTTCGGCTCGCGCGTGGATTTGCCGTCCGTAGCGGAGACGCGCGCGCGGTTTGGGGGCGCTGTGGGTGTCGGCCGGCGGGCGTTTGGGTTCGGAGGCGCATCATCGGGATCCGGCTCGCGCGGCCCGCCGCCGCCGCCGCCGTTGAAGCAGGCTGCGGTGCTGACGGCGCCACCCGTAAGGAAGAAGAAGCCCTCCCCGCTTTCTGTAGTCCCTCCGCCGTCGTCGCCATCGCCGAACTTGTATCGCCCGAACGTCGTCTCTCCGCGCCCTCCTGTGCAGCAACAGCAGCAGACGTCCCCAATGGCGCGCCGAATGTCGCAGGCGCCGCTCTTCCGGCCACAGACGCAGCAATTGCATCCGAGCGGCCCGGCGCCCGCCCCCCGGCAACCGCCGCCGCCGTCGCCCATGTCCCCCCGCCATCCGCTCAGCCGTCGCTCATCGTACGCGCACCTCTCACAGACGGTGCAGCTGCAAAGCAGTAATACACCCCCACCCATACTGCAGTCCCAGCCTCAGCACCACCCGGCGCCCACGACGCACCACACGCTCCGCCACGTCCCGTCCTCGCCGGTGCTAAAGCATGGGCCGCATGCCCATCAACACACGCAGCCGAGCCCGCCATCGCCCGTGCCATCGCGCATCCCCGCACTGACGCGCCGCGCGTCGCACGCGCAGCTGCTCCTCCCGCAGACGGAGCTGCGCAAGCGCTCGGGTAGCATCGTCACGCCTGCGATGGTGCGTGCTGCAGGGGGCATCGGCAGCAGCAGCAGTAGTAGCAGCAATTCGGGTCTGGGCCCGCTGGGACGCGGGAGCCTCCTCTTGGCTGGGCGGCCGAGCGGGGGTGCGCTGGACTTTGGGCGCCGTCGGCGGGGGGATGTGGATGTGGACAGTGAGAGCGCGGACGACGACGAGTTCGCGTCGAGGCGCGCGTCGCCCGCGCTCCTACCTGCGCGCTCAGTACTGGCCGCGGCGGCGCGCATCGAGCGCGGGATCCCGCGGTCGCCGTCGCCGGATCCGTAACACCAGTTGCTTTTTATTCTTTCAAAGTTTTTCTTTCCTGGACAATTTCTCTTTCTCACTCCGTCTTTTCTTGTGCTACGCTAAATTACTGTACTCTGGGTTTTCAGCCTCGTGTAGATGCTCGCTGTGTATGTGCGTTCGAACGGTGTCATGTATTTCGATTGTCTTCATTAGCGAACGTTAGAATTATGGATCATTATTATTATTTTCGTTGGGGAGGGTGGTGTGAAGCGAGAAGAACTCTGAGGTGAGCTATGTGCACTGTCCCTTGTATGATGCGCGGCCCTTAATCTTGGTCTCGAAGATGCTCAAACTCTCATTACCGTCCTGCCAGGCATATACACAAATAAATTCATCTTCGACCGGTCGACTCAGTTAGTGGTCCGAGGACGCTTCAAAGGTCCAAAGAGGTTCATTTTCTCTGGCAGCCCTTGTCAAGATGTCCCACCGACTACGCAACAAACAGCGTCTCTGGCGTGAATGACTGTTTATTCGCGACTGGTTTATGTAAATCAACTGTTGTACCCCTTGGACTTCCTCCACAGCGGTGTCATGGCCTGCGCGACGATGTTCCCCGCTGTCTCTAGCGAACCCCGCAGTTCGTCGTCCATGACAGTCACCAGCACGCCGCGCGCCTTCCATTTATCTGGGTGAAACATGCGGTGCACCTTCTCGACGAGGCTGTTGTACTCCGTGACGTTCGCCGCGAGCTGCAGTTTCGCGCGCGCGAAGAAGGCCTCGACAGCGTCCCAATTGATCTGCTCGATGTCGTCCAGGTCCAGTGGATCCGTGAGCACCGGCCATGGGACGACGCCGAACGTCAGCGGCTGCGCCTCGGAGAACTTAACCTTGTCGAACTCGTCCATCTGGAGTTTGAGGCGTTCGAGCGCGCGGGCAGGCGTCCACGCGCCTGAGCCCCACAACGCCTCGTCGCGTTTGTGGCATCGCGCCTGCTCGGCTATGGTCGCGGCCTTCCAGCGGTTTTCCCGCTCACGCTTTTCGCGCGCCTCCTTGGCCAGGCGCTCCCGCTCTTCCCGCTCGCGCTTCTTGCGCTCCTGCTCCTCCTTCTCGCGCTGCGCCTTCGCCGCCGCCTCCACGGCTGCTTTGCGTTGCCGTTCCGCCTCCTCAACAAGGCGCTTGCGCTCCTTCTCTTGCGCCTGGAACTCACGCATCTTGCGGCGCGACTCCTCGACCTCCGCCGCCCGCCTTCGCGCTTCCTGCCGCTCGCGCTCCGCCTTCTCTTCCTCCTCGCGCTGCTTCTTCGCGGCCTCCCAGAGGGGCCGGTCGGCCTCGAGCTGCATGATCTTCAGCCGCGACTCGGCCATCTCCAGCAAGCGCTGCGTGCTCTCGAGTTGTTCTTGCAGAAGCGCGCTTTCGGCCTGTGCGGTTTTTCGGAGACACACTTCTGCGTCGTAGAGCGTTTGCAGGGCGCTTGAATCGGTATCGGCTCTGCCGTTTGTGGCTGGGGTAGATGATGGGGGCGGCGTCCCACTGGCCACTTCCGAGTCGCACTTACTGGGAGAATTCGAATCCTCAGGCTGAACATATGCACATGCATGTGAATCACCCTTTCCTAGGTAACGCTCGGTGGTCCCTATTTTCGTATTACGCTTCTTGTCGTTTTTCTTGAGGATGCGGTACGAGACGGAGAGGGCGCGCCATTGTATTTCGACGCCGTTCATCGCGTGCATGGCCGCGGAGGCTTAATCATGAATGAGTATATAGTGTACAGACGACGTGCGATTACCTTCGGATGCAAGCGCGAACGTGATGAAGCCGATGCCTCTACTTTTTCCGGTTTGAAGGTGGGTCAAAATATCGGCGCTGTGCGGGTTGAACGGGATATTATATGCAGTGCATTCGCAAACACCCACCTTATTATACGCCCGTACTGCGCGAATTATGAGCCTCGTTAAATACTAGTGACGGGAACACTCACCTCCGCAAAATGCGTCCGAAGGGCGGGCGGGTCGAGGTCGAAACTGATGTTCTACGAAGGAAATCAGCATAAAGACATTGGGCATGTTTTGAGCGCACAGAACAGAAAAGCGAACATGGATCGTACGCATTGAGTATCATTTTAGGTTCAGTGGCCGCCAAACGTGCTTCAGCGTCTCTTGCCTGCGCGTCATCCCAAAATTGCACCAGACCCCCGGCGATGGGGTCAATGCGCACAGAATAAATCGGTCCATAGGGACGGAGGAGGCCGAAGACTGCTGCCTCGTTAAATATTGCGGGCAATGACTTGATCACCCGTGGCGATATCCCAGCATCCGGCGCTTCAAGGGTCTTGAACGTCGAGGTGGTGTGGAATTTGAGGACGACCAGGGGATTTGTGGAGGGTATCGGCCGCTCGTTGAGGGTCGCTAGCGCCTTTTCCGCTATATATCCGCTGATCAGCATTTCCGTCCTTCACCTTTTTTTTGGACAAGGCTAGTAAACACACCAGAATAGAGGTCGGGAAAGTCGATGCGCGGACGGAGAGCACCGCGGTTGCGGCGGGTTCTTGCTACGGTTGAAGCTCACAGTTGCCTCGGGATGCGAGGCTGTGAAAATCTCTTTTATATGCGCCTCGAGGACGTGACTCGGCAAATGCCCGATGAAGAGAGATGGCGTTTTTAGATGAGGGTGTGCCGGAAAAATTGCACTCCCGTTCGTGGAATAACTTGCGGCCATAGATCACAAAGATAATGCAGGAGAGATCGGGCAGAAATCGGATTTTGGTGGCGCTCTTGGGTAGGTTGAAGATAACGTCAAAGAGAGGGGCGAGTTCGAGGCTCGCACGTAAAAAGCAGTCAGCATCCAGCCTAAGTTTGTTTTAGGTTCAATGCCGGTATCCCTGCATTGGTTTTCATGAGGATCAGATGCGTTCCGAGCATAATCGGTCTCCATCGGGCTCGTTCCCTACCGTTTGTGTGTTTGGGATGAAGAAAGTTTCACCGGCAACTGCCGAAGCGGAATTTAAACTTGTCGGCATCTCCGGCAACTCAGTAACCCAGTTGAAGTTTCGTTCAAGTTCGAATATTCATTTGTTTTTCACAGCTCGTAGTGGACGAAGAAGGGCAAATAAATCAAAGGATGGTTCAAATTCTAATTTCCAGTCCCGCTGAACCGCACTAACCGCCGGACCGGCGTTCCATAATCGAACCTTAATTCCAGACTGATGTAACGCCTGACGAGGGGATTAAAAGCAGCCGGATCGTACGTTTCCATTATCCCTCACCACAAGCCAGGACTTCACCTTGGTCAAAATGAAGCTTGCCAGCTCTCTTCTTCTCGCTCTGCTCTCCGCTGCCAGTACTTTTGCCCAACACACACGAATTGGGGCACCACTCAATGGAACGAGAGTCAAAGCAGGCTCCCAAATCACCGTGGAGGTGGATCGCCCTGTAAGTTGCCCTTTCGCCGGCCAGCGACGTTCTTGACTCCCTCCTATAGGATACCCTCACTTCCTCCACCGAAGTCGCTATCGTTATTGCCTTCCTCAACTGCTTCTCGCACCCCTGTCCGTCGCCCATGGACGAGCTCGGTAATATTCTGTACAAAGGGAGCTACCATCCGCAGTGGCACGACGTTCCCCGCAAGCCCCCGCACCAGAATTTTACTGTGACCGTACCCAAGTCTGCTTCGACTGGAGCAGCGCAGCTGAGTGTCGTTCACCTCAGTCTAGCTGGGGTAGCTTTCTGTTCTTCTTGACGGCGTCCAGCTTAAACTGGTTCTAGGCTGTCAATTTCCCCTTTTTCGAAAGCCATAACATTACGCTTCTAGTCAAATGAAAAAGAAGTGAGGTACACAACTGATCAATGTAAACGAAATATGCAAAATATAAAGTGAGCCGGGTACTAGCCCATTTTCTCGTGCCAAAGGGACTACCCATACGCCATTCAATGGGGCCGCAACAAATCTTAGTTCTCCGACTGGAGTGTTCAACTCTGAGTATACGACGTCAATCTACTCATTGGATTCAAGAGCCCTTTGATAATCATACAGTTACAACGAGATGAAATTAAACACCCCACCGTAGTACCACGGTGCGGATCCTGTGAGACTTTGTGATCTGACGGCGACTGGCGATTAAATTGAACGGGATAGCGGTAATCGTTTGTTTTTGGAGTTTGCTGGCTGGCGTCGCCAGGATCTGCCTCTTTGCCCTACTCTCTCCCTGCCCTCGTGGTGCAGACGAACAGCAATAAACCATCAAGTACCACCACCTGTTCCCTGTCGATGTGCAGTCCAATTACGACCGGCGTTCAAAACTGCTCGGCTCTGCAACTACTACGACATTTGTTGCGGCTTTCAGTAACCTCTTCTTGCCGAACCTCTAAGAGTTTCCTCTGAGTCCATCCCCTTTCCGGTGATATCTCAGCTGGAAAGTCACGCCGATCAGAACGGGCTTCGCGCTGGAAAGTCCATGAACATTCTCTCTTTCGTACTCCCCAGATTGTTTTCCGTCTTTCATCGCAGCGTTAGTCCAACTATAATTGGATGCAGCTGTTCTACCGGCATGCAATATTCGAGATCTCGTTGCCGGAGTAGCGAAGGCACGTGTAACGGAAAGTTGAACCGTGGGAACATATATTGAAGAAATCATAGCTGGGGGCAGTTTCTCAAGAGGGCGATGTATTTTTTTCCCCGGAAGTGAAAGGGGCATGTGTTTTCATGCAGCGGAGTTGATATCTTTTTTGGGATCGTAGGCGGTTCATGAATTTACCTCGACCGACAAAGGGGGATGCATTTTTGGGTGTGAAGTTCGACTGTTTGTAAGATTTTGAGAAATAATGAGGGGGGGCCTCTTCCTTGGGAAATTCCAGGTGCTCACTCTTTCCAAAATGGTGGTTTTCCACGTTTCCCGAGTAGTGTGATTCTTGGGAAATTCACAAGACATAATAATGTTACAGTATTACCCCCATAGGCAGGGCACTGCCGCCAATGTTTTGCTTCAACGTTCTTCATGCAACTGAAACTTCGTTTTATGTTGTGCAAGGGTTATCGTGATTAAAACAAATGCAGTTCATATTAGAAGGTCAAACATGCGTGTAGCATTATCTAGGGTATAAATAAGGAGAAACTTTGCTCCGAGATAAAATGCACATGACCCGGTTTAACCAGTCCGCCTCCTGAGGGGAGATCCCAAGACAACAGGAGAAAAATCGGCAGAGGAGGAAGGAAGGAAGGAATGATATATTGTTCCCGAGGATGTTGGAGAGTGTTCCGAATGGTTCGATGTGTGAATAGATTCAATATTGGTAATGGAGGGCGTGGAAAAATCATTCGATGCAAAGGAAAGTGCGCTGGACATCGGGGAAGGCATCCCGGTCGTGTTCGAGTCGCTTTGGGCTCCAGAATGGTTAGAGAGCGTTGAGATATTAGACGTCGAGGACAGCGCACTGGACACTGCCATCCCGTCTAAGCCGATTTGGGAGCCGGAAATGATCGAAAAATGATAGACGGACAGGCCCGCTTCGAGCCGCGCCCATCCAGCGTAAATACGCCCAGACCGGTAATCAATTGTGCATCTCCGAGTGAGAATACGAGAGGAAAGAACATCTCCGTGAAATGCGCACGTATTTTCTCCAACCTGTCCCGTGCGAGTTCAGGCGTTGTCCCGGGGTATCGACCGATGATTGCCAGCTGCGCACGGGTAAAGAGAGAGGCAACTTTCAGGTCCAGGGGATAGGAGGATTCGCTGAGGTTAAATGCAAGCGCCCCAATGGAGCACAGCACGGTCAGCCCGGACATCGCCAGGAAAGAGATGATCGCCTTGCATGAGGAGGTGAGGAGAATTCGGGCGCGAAAGGGAAGAACGCACCCCGATACCTGCCACATCCGGATCGGGACTCAAACACTGCGGGCACCCATTCCTTTCCTCCATCGAGCTTGTATGCCTGCTTGGTGGTACTAGTAGCCTCCTTGAATTATCCCTGAGCCCGCTGACTTGTGAGGCGAACAACGAATCGGGATGAAGATGCTTGGAGTTGCAGTATGCGCGAAAATTCAAGAGGTACTCGTCGGCCACTACTGTGAAAAAATACGTAACGTGTACGCCTCTTAATATCTTCCTGCAGGCTAGTACGTATTAAGAGGCTGCTTCCGGTTCGAACCCAGACATCGACGGCCATTTTTGGTTCAATACAGCCAGACGCCAGGCACAAAGAGTGAGATTTGTGTGTGGGATCCAGTCAATGAACCGAACTTGGCGAGAGTTTGCGGGGGCTCCCGATGTTGAAGTCCGCAGGATTGGGTCCTAGTAGAGTCTCCTGGATAGTGTCGACGAGGGAGGGAAGAGGTGTACGTAGCAGGAATTAGTATACAGAGAAATGAAAGTCAATCATAGGTAGCAAGAGTTGTGACAGAGAAAACCAAGATAAAATCGCGGAATCAAACCGTGACGGGCGCTCTTCGTATCTGATAATAGACAGGTCCCCGGCCCGGATTTGCAATTTGCACAATTACGAATCAATTGTACGTCAGCAGGCAAAACGATCCAAGAAAATTCATTCAGTCTATGCAGTAAGGACGGCACAATAGTAAGTGCAAGATGTAGTCACAGGGCAGATACACCGCTACACCCCGCGATAATGGTACGACAACAGGCACGGCGGACAATCAGCTGTCACTTGCGCTTTGAAAGGTTACAGTCACTCAGAGTGTCACTTGCATAAAATTGCTGTTCCCTTTGTTCTTCACAAAGGGCCACGCAGATGACAGTGCAAGTGACTGTAAACCCTCAAAGCGCAAATGACAGTTGATTGTCCGCCGTGAGGACAATACCCGGGGAAGGAATAACAAGACAATGATAAGAGTACGACAATGCGGTAAGAGCAAGACAATGCTGGCAGTCAATAAGCGTATAGGGGTGAGGCGTAAAGGGGGGTCACTAGGATGGTTAGAAGGTTAAGGGGGGCCGCCTAGCGACTCCGAAATGCGATGCAAAACACGGGGAGGCAGTCGAGCGCCCCCGTAAACCGAGCCTCTAGTCGGATATCAAGGGAATGAGGTATATGTGTTGGTTGATGTGAGGGAAAGCGAGGGGCGAAACTGGTCGAGAAGGAAGCTCAAAGCTCCGCAGGTGTGTCCTCGGGGGACAAGGCCTCGTACGCCTCGAGTGCGGCGTTGCGAAGGGCACAGATCTCGTCGCAGTCCTCGCCATCTTCAGATTCTTCATCCTCTTCCGTAGCCTCGTCGGCGGACGCGCTCTCGTTGGAAGCGATGCGCGCGGCGATGGCGTGGTGGCGTGCGTGGATGTCGGCGCTGGCGATGGCGCGGCGGTTGGGCTGGTCGGTGTAGCCGTACCAGAAGCCCATGTCGCTGAGGTGGCCGGCGGACTTGAAGAGTGCGTTCTTGCCGGTCGCGTAAGAGTCGGGCGGCGAGCTCGCCTCGAAGCAGCCTGAGAGCGAGAGAGCGATTCAGAAGAGGGATAAAAGCAAGGGAGTCAGAGACACTCACCGAACCATGAAGCACGGTCGACATAGCCGGTCGAGTCCATCCAGGAGAAGGCCTGCATCATGAAGTCCTTGGTCTGCTGCTGGGAAGGCTTGGAACCGCTGGTGACGCCGAGCTCGGTGACCCAGAGCTTGTAGCCGAAGCGCGAGTGTGCGCTGGAGATGAATTTTTTGAAGCCGGCAATGTCCTTGTACGAGCCGTACCTGTAGCATGACTTATTAGTCTTGAATTTAGAGTATGAGGGGGAAAACGCACCAGTGGACAGTGACAAAGTCGACATGGCCGCCGCGCTTCTTGAGCTCGGACAAAAAGTCCTTGGTCCAGTCGAGGTTCCAGGCGACGGCGGGGCTACCAAGCTTGACGCCCTTTGCGGCCCATGGGTGGATCTCCTTCATCCACACGTCGGCGGCGTAGGAGGGGGACATGTCGCCCTGGCTGGAGATGTCGGGCTCGTTGAAGCCAAGAAGATGCTTCGGCGTCTTTTTGTTCATCTCAGCTTTGCGGCTGTTCCACTTATCCCATTTCTGAAAGCGAGAATCAGATTTGCGACGTTTGAGAAGGTGAAAAAAGTGCCGGACCTTGCTTCCCCAGAACATCGGGACGTATTCGTTCTTGGACGGCATTTGGCTGACGGGGCCATCCTGCCAGTGGTGGTACCAGGTGACTTTGGGCTTCCCGCCGATAACAGGGGCAAAGTCGTTATTCGTAGCCCACGCAAGACCGCGGGCGGTAGCTTGTGCTGTGGGGAGCACGGAGAGGAGAGCAGCAGCGCTGGAAAGGACGGCGGGTAAAAAGACCATGGTGATCTTTCAAGGAATGTGGGATGTAATGAGTGTAGGGTTCGTCGAGGCGAAGGAGATGAGGGGAAGAGGAGAGAGGGAAACAGCTGGCGGTGATGGGCGGGTCACCAAGCATATGCTCCCATCATTTGTCTCGTCAGAAAGCCTTGGCGCAATTTCCGGGTCTTTCTTGTTTCCGTCAAGTCTCAGTACCCCTGTGGTTCCCGACAGCGTTGTAAGGGACTTAAATTGCAAGATGAAACTGCATTTATCGTGAAGGGGTGGAATCGTTTTTGAGTGACTGGATGGGACGAAGAATGGTCGGCCGGTGATCTGTCTATTTTTAGAACAAGAGGTTGGATTTCGGTGCTTCGGCAGGCCCCCGAGGCCGGGCACTACCTATAAAGTTGCTCCGCAGTAGAGTAAATCAAGGTCTGAAGATAAATGACTCGTACCCTGGCCCTAGGTGTAGAGTAAATCGGGCCAGAATTGGTCAAGTCCGTCCGGCGCAGAGTAAATCGCGCTCCGCGCGAGATCTTTTTTTTTGGTACAAGTAGCCTAAGGACGCTTGAAAACGTCTCGACATGGCTGGCAAAATTACTTCCCTGTCAGTTGATGGGTGAATTGGCAAGTTAGGAAACGCAGAAGCGGCCTGGAAACGGCAAATTTATTATTTCGTTCGGCCTTCGGGGGGAAAATTTGACATCTTCCCCCAAGGGTTGCTCCAAATAGAGTGAATCAGCGGTCAGAATCGAAATTTCATAGAGTAAATCAGCTGAAATTTTCCGTAAAAAGCGGACCAACCTTATAGGTGGTAGTCCTGCTTCGGCGGCCAAGTCCACATAGAATTCGAAATGGGTGTAACATTGTATGTTCAAACATCATTCTCGTCAGACATGAATTTAGTGATATTCTAATGTTTAACAACCCTTCGGGCCCCTTATTGAAACAAACCGGGTTGTTGAAAGTCTTCTTATTTTTAAAATACTTTTGTTCTATTTCCTGGCTTTTCCGAGTTGCAACCCGGTTATTAATCGCGTGAGACATTGGGCGCCATCACGGTGCGCCGCAGGCTCCGTCTACAATAAACGGCACTGCTGTGCACCGTGCACTAACCCGAGTTGGAGGTGTATTTCGGTCTTTGAATAGAAATGTAAACTTTTGTGAAATAGGGAAGTGCATGCCACAAGGTTTGGTTTTGGATTGTTTTGGGGTAATGTCTTGGATGGAAGCGCACCTTTTGGCCGTAGTCGGAAATCTCCGCTAGAAAAGAATACAAGACAAAGAAAAGCGATTTCAGACGAGCGACATTCAGGTGTGGGGGTCGAACGTTAGGTCATGTGTGACCCGCGGGCTGCGGCAGAACGCGTCGCCATTAGGCTTCCGCCGGTGATTGACGTGAATTGTGAGATAGCCGAGCGAACTTGTCATTCGGCCGATCGACCCAATAGCACCCGACATCCCACTCGCAGGCTGCAGCCACCATCTACTCAGCCATGTCTTTTTCCCGCTTGCGCTTGCGCTTCCTCTACTTCTTCCTGGGCTTGGCTGTTGGCGGACCCCTTGCTAATGAGCTGAGGGATCGGGATCAGCCCGACCGCCCGGCCGACTGGGAGCAAGAGCGTGAGCGTGCCAAACAATTCAGTCGGAGCACTGGAGAAACCGTGAGCATGGAACCAAATTCATCATCACTCGGTTACTCATCGCTTTCAATACAGGTTGACGAGCTGTCAGAAGCGACGTTGAACACTCTTCTGCAGGCTACTGAAGCGCTGAAAGCGGTATCGATCTCTCATTGCATTTTGATGTTTCATTTTCCCATCTCCTTGCAGAGAATGGCAGCGCACCGTGCCTGGCGTGAGGAAGAACATCGGCTTGAAGAAGAAGAGCGAAGATGAAATCCGCCTCGTCTCGTTTAACTCCCCACTGTAAATAGTTGCAGCGTAAACTGCCCTCCAAGTTTCCTCCCTTTACACTGTCATACATGTAATAACAGATCACTCAAATTCGGGGCATCATGAAGTTGGCCAGAGACGGGAAGCTCAAGGTAGCATTTTTAGTTTTTCACGAAGTACTGTATTTTTCGTTCAAATCGACACGGGGTGTGACCCGTGACGGTTTGAACCACATTCAACATCGACCCTTGGTGACCGTGACGAAAACGCAAATTTCGACAGAAACGACTGATTTTTTCGCGAAAAACACCGTCCCAGACGCGCCCCAGTAATTGTCACGCCGGGCGAACTGACAAGTACAGTACTCGGGTGACCCGTGGCACTTGCTAAATTTCGTAATCGGCAGTGACGCGAGACTGTTGATTTGAACTTCAAAGTGCAGTACCGAAAGTGAAAGGGGGAGAAAAACAATCTCTTCAAAGCAACTTCAAAGACAATAACTAAGTATCTTTAAACTGAAATAGAGAGCGCCAACTTCGCATTCGCTATCCACCCCCAATCATCCTCTTGCGGAATTCCTTCTGCAAGTTTTCCATAGCCCCCCGTTGTCTCGCACTGAGAGAAGGTTCCCCCCACCAAGTTGAAACACGTTCCTCCCAGTTCCACCGGATGTCGAAGCTGCGAAGATTTTTTATGCGGAGGAGTTCGCGGCAGAACCGATAGTCGATACTTTTTGGCAAGCCTGTCGGAGTCCATCGCGCGTACTCATAGAATCGGAACTCCAACGTGAGGTGTTCAAGGCGCATCTGATGGAGCAACAGGAAGATGCCTTCCCATGAGGGCCCGTACTCCGAGATGAAGTCAGGGCAGTGGCAGAGGTGGATGTTGCCGATGTCTGGCAGGGCGTACCGTCCAATCGCCGCCAGGAAGACCGCCTCGAACTCGTATGTCGCAAAACGAAAGCTATTGCGCTGGTGAAGAACTGGCCGCGCTTCTTGGTAAATCTGCCGACATACATGTAGCAGCGCAATCGGTATTTTTCCTCTGGTACCGGGGGTGCTTCTTTTCGATACTCAGCGAGTTGGAGTGCTTCTTCCCCTGGAAAATTGGCGGACTTGTAGCACCAGGACTGGACGTAATACTGGACACGGGGCTCTACGGTTCCCTTGCTTGCCCTCAACCTGATAATGTAGCCGGCTAGCAGTTGCATATATATATCCTGCCGCAATTCGGGAGGGAGGCGGAGGAAATGGCAGGATTGGGATTGCTCGACGGGACGGCGGCGATGAATGTCGATGCGTTTCTTTCGGAGAGGAGGCAGGCGGGGTTCTCTAGATTCCCAACGCTGATAATAACAGCTGGCACCGAGGCAGGGCATGCAGACGATAGCGGCGAGACCGAGACCGCATATAGCAGCCGTGTCGAGTATAGCGACTGCGAGCGATTGGGCAAAGGATGGTTTATCTGTTTAAATCGATGCTCTGAGAACTCGCTATAGACAGGCGTGTTTCAGCTTACCTCTGTTTCCGTACATCGTAGTCGCAGAAACGACAGAGGAGTAAAAAAGGGGCAGGCTGAAAGCGGAAAGTTGAAATCCTTGTGTGTGCAAGTTGAACAAGCCGGTTGAGATTTCTCAGGATTTCTCGCAATCCACAAACAAATCGAAGCAGAATTTTGCCACCATTTTTTGAACCAAGACGACTTTATAAACCAAGTCACAGAAGTACGCAGCTCTAAATTTTATTTATTCAGCATCATCGCGACTCGCTTAGACTTGACTTGACATCATCCCACGGTGGACCCTTCCCTTCACTCCTTCTGACTTGCTTCTGACTCGGACTTCATCTTGATCCTCCCAAACTGTTCGATTGTAGCCAAGCCATGCCCCCTCCCGTCGTCCAGCCTCTGCCCAACTCCTGCCTGCTCTCGATTCCAAACCTTGCATCCGAACTGACTCTCTCCAGCCGGTGGGAGTATTCAGACAACGGCGCCATCTGGACTGCTTGGGCTGGCTCATCCATAAAATTCCACAGCAACAATCTTTTATCGTCGCTTTTTATGAGGGTAGGGCCCAATACGCAGCGAAAAGACCGCTGGAATGGCGGCACACCCATGTTCGCCGTCTCCATCACCCGTCCTGCGCCGCCAGGTTCGTCCTCGGAAGCTCACTCGGGCCAGGTTGTGGAAATTAGAACGTTTGATGCGGAGCCTGGGACACTCGTACAGCTCTGGGACCACCCAATACAGAGCTGCTTGGTCGAGATCGTCCTTATAGACTGGGCCTCGATCGTTGAGATCGAGGGTTTTGTCTCTGCCGTACGGGGACTCTCCGATTTTTATGGTCAGCTCTAATCGCATCACAGGATCCTAGGCATGTTGAACCGACGGGGCTAGTCGCCGATCACCAGATTCTTTTCATCGGGGACTCTATAACCTGTGGACTGGCCTTGGAACCATCCGATGGGGGAGAAGCTATTCCTTGTGGAATATTGGATGCATTTCCGTTTCAAACGGTATCTATTCTGAGAGAAAAATATTCTTACCCATTATCTGTCGATGTCGTGGCGTACCCGGGCGTCTCGCTCGTAAGCATTGCTCAACAGACCGACGACGATTCTGGCTCTAGGGTCCTGCCCGGGATGGTTGATAGATTCTTTCATGTTGGTCCGGTTTCCTCTGAATCGCATAACCCGCACTTACTCATTGCCGCAGACAAATCCCTGGGAAACCACTACCTGGACTCCCAGAGGAAGCCCGAACTTCATCTGTATTGCGCTGGGTGAGTCTGATGCCATTCTCTAACTTCAGAACTCTCTCGAATCCTTTTTCTAGGCACCAACGATGAAGCAAATGATGTCGAACCCCAACTATTCCGATCCACTCTCGAGCACTTCATCAAAACACTTTCAAAAACGTTTTCATCTGTCAGGATATTTTACATTGTGGTGCGTCCAAATATAAATAATTTATCTTCGATTTCTGGTAGTAAATCAACTGCGCAGCCCCCCTTCCGTGACTTCAACGAGCCCGGCGCAGGTGCAATTCACAGCGACCTCGTCTCAAACCCCCTCGTCGTCGGCGATATTGACATCAGAGTATGCGAAGACATTGGTTCAAATATGATGGCGGAGCACACTGTCGACGGACTGCATCCAAATCTCGCTGGACATACGCTCCTGGCAGACACCCTTGCACAATTTTTAGACTCGCATAAACCGCCGCCCGAGCCAGAAGAAGATTAAGAGGTGATACTGCACATTTCAAACCGATAATATATGTCGCTGATATTGATTCGAACACCTAGGACTCCGAGTCGTAACATTCGACCACCAAGATACGCAGGGATTCTTTTAGAATTTATAGATTGAAATCCTTTGGAATGCCTGCGTCGTGCGATCACAATCCCATCATCCTCCAAACGCACGGACATGTCGTAATGTGTTTGAATTGCGTGACTGTTTCCCCACTCTCGTAGCTTGCCAGAGTTCCTGCAGGTACGAGCGACGGCGTCTTAGAACATCGATTCGTTCTATTTGAGGTCCATTTCCAATACAAGTCCGTTAGCTGAAAAGATTTGACAGCTAAGACTAGCTGGGAGATCCACGACGCCCGCGCCGTCGATGCTGGTATGCTGCTCCCAATATTGAATGAACTTGACTCGACACGCTTAAACAGCTAACGACAAGTGGACCATCAACGATATACGCTATCTTTCGGATTCTAAGACTCGACACCAGGCCGTTGATCTCAGCAGGGCTCGATCTTGAATCCAACGAATTGGATACTTATACAACGACAAATGGACCATTAAGGCCGAGGACCCCGCCCTTCCGACTCGGGTGGTGAGTTCTGTTTCTGGTACAATCGCCGGAACTTAAATATCAATGCCTGGTTTCCAGTGAATTAATACGTTTGCGATGCTGTTATGTAAAGCTCCCTAGATACGCCACTGTTGAATTAACACGAATACATGTCTCCTTTTTTGAAGAATGCATGTTTGAAGCCGGAGCAAGCAAGTTGAACAATTGAATCGGCATGGACACAAAATTAATGCAGACATCCGACAGCGGCGGACAATTGGGATCCAGGCTCATAAGTGCTCTAAGTCTCAGGTTGAATGAAATGTCAGTTGCCAATCGATGAGTTTTTCCTGAATTCAACCTGCCTCACGGTGATCGGCCCGATTGGTCCGAGTTTGCACATGTTTCGCAAGAGCTTCTGCGGCACCTTCTCTCGACCCTTTCCTCCATCTCCGACATTTTCAATGTCTGGCTTCCTCCCATCCCTCGAAACTTTTGCGAAGGTATATGCAGTCATTCTGAGCTGATGCAGCGCTCAATCTTTACTCAGGGTACCCTTGCCACCGCAGCAACGTTGTCCACAGTCGGTAGCTAAATTGGGCCGGCGCGTAAGACTTGCGACAACTAACTGTCTCCAGGCGCAGGACTACTATACTACGGCCAAAACTATCTCATATATCCCTCCGCGTTTCCACCGGGCTCCAGGACAGGTGAGACTGCTTACCGAGGAGTCGTACGAGTAGCTTCATTGTGCAGAAGACGTCCCGGTCCCATCAGCTTATGGTTTGCCATACGAGGATCTGGAACTGAAGACCCCCGATGGTATCACACTACGCTGTTACCTGCTCCCACAGAGCAAAGAGCTGTCCAAGACGCATGCTGCTGCGACGCCCGTGGCAGGCGAGGATGACGTGACGGAGGATGAGGTGCGTGGCAGGCTTTCATTTGACGAATTGGAATCCATGCCGCTTCCAGTTTATCACGAGCCGTCCTACTATAATGATGTTCCACGGCAATGGAGGGAACCACGGCCATCGAATCCCTCTGGCCAAAGTCTTTTACCTGCGAATGCGGTGTAATGTTCTAATGGTTTCGTATAGAGGGTGCGCTCAGAAGATGTTTTATACCCTTCAACTCAATTGAATAACCTTATAGG
Organism: Mycena crocata; assembly: GCA_029281795.1. NCBI lineage: Eukaryota > Fungi > Basidiomycota > Agaricomycetes > Agaricales > Mycenaceae > Mycena > Mycena crocata. The sequence continues at coordinate 383,352 of JARJCP010000051.1, read as the reverse complement.
TACGGCCTTTCGGATGGTTCGCCATCGGAAAAAGGTATTGCCCTCGGACCAGAGAGTATAGTTGTATTCCTAAATCTTCCTAGGCCTCCAGACAGACTCACAAACGGCCCTTGATTATCTCCTTTCTGATCCCTGTCTTTCCAAGACTCCTATAGTAACTCTTCCATTCCAACCAGGAGCAAGGACGGCTGAAATCTTTTCACCAGATATTATACGGGCAATCAATTGGCGGCGCCGTCTCGATTGATCTTGCCAGCAGAAACCCTTCCAAGGTAGAGCAGAGCATCTTGTCTACATACGCCGCCACGCTCATTCAACGTACTTGTTCCCAGATAACCGCGCTGATATTAGAAAATACGTTTACCTCACTGCCGAGTCTCGTACCACATGCACTTCCTCTGTTGGGTCCCTTTTCCTTCCTCTGTCACCAGAAATGGGATTCGGCATCCAAGGTCCCGTTAATCCCGGCCACAACACCCATTCTCATGTTGAGTGGCGTCGCGGATGAACTGGTCCCAAAGGAGCACATGCGTGCTCTCTTCGAGGTCGTGGCACGACGTGGGGAGGCCAAAACGCCCGGTGGCTCGGACCTTTCAAAGGGTTTGGAGCGTGCGAAATACATGGAGTTTGAACTGGGCGGTCATAGTAGGCACTCTCTTGTCGCTCAGTGAACGACTGCTGATGACTACTAGATGATACCTGCGTACAACCAGGCTACTGGGCTGCCGTGGCGGATTTCATCGCTGACTTGGGTGCCAAACCTGAAAAATCGGAGACAAAACTATAATTTCATGTGGACCTTCTTGTTTATAGTAGGTAGTTTATTTCTGCAGGATGGATGGATGATACATGCAAACTTCAAGTTATCGCGTAAGGTCATTCTAGACATCGGTGAAGCAGCGAAGGGCACACCTTGACTGATCAAGTTTTTACAACTCACCTGACAGCTAACTTGCAAGCTCGCTTCGAGAGTGCGGACCGACCGTCACCGACGTAGACGGGGAAGGTGAGGAATTAAAGGAATGCAAGCTTGAATTGGGACCGTCGACCGTCATTTTTCATCTCTGAGTTCGTCACTTCGCTTGTGATGTGATGAGAGCAAATAGCTAGGGAGAAATACTTGCTACACGACGCCAGCATCCATGCATATCCGCGTTGAAGCCGCAGCATTGGCCAAAATAACTTGGTGTCAATAGCTTTTCGGACCCACCAAGTCAAACGCGGCGTACCGCTCCTATGACAACCTTGGCTCCATCATTTCCCACATCTTTCTACCCTATTTTCTTCCTGCGCTCACCCGGGATCGCTCGCTGCTGCGCGCTCACGTCGTTTCTAGGCGCTGGCTTGGGACTCTTTTTCTTCAGCGTCTCTGACTCACGCACACTGCTCTCCTGTCGGCTCAGGTCGATATCCTGACCATTAGCACCCAAACCGCAGTCCAGGAACGCTTACATCTCCCCTCTCTTTTCTCTCTGGGAAAAATCGTTTCGAGATTGCCACTTTCGCCCCAGATGTGCGCAGGATTCCGTGCTCAGCGATGGATCTTGGAGCCCTCGACCTTGTTCTTACCAACGGCTTTGTCATTGACAAACCACTTGACGTCGAAATCTTGGAGAAAACACTTTCTACTCTCATCCAAAAGAAGTTTCCTAGGGCGGGAGCGCGGCTGGCCTGGTTGATGGCGTAAGTTTTGTCGCTCCTTTGCTTGTTCACTTCATCTGAATCCTCCAAGATATACGAATTCCGAATTCCACAAACTTTCGACCACCATACATACACCTTCAATGACATTCACCACCGAAAACTACGCCGAGGAATATCGATCCTCGAACCGGCCTCAAATTCCGGCATATTCCCCGGGGGCCTTTGCTCCTTCAGTCCACCCCGTGCCAGAGTTGCAACCATATTTCAGGAGCGAAACATGCCCAACGACCCTTGAGGGCTTCCTGATTCCCAACACAACACACCTCTGCTGCATGTTCACGTCACTATTTTATTTGACTTGACGTTGGTCGGAGTCACATCCTCGCATATCACCTTCGACGCCCTCGGAACTGGGGTGTTTCTCACAGCATGGACCCGGGTGGTACATGGAGAGAATATTGAATCGATCCCGGGAATGGAATGGGATTCGGCTCCCTTTGAAAGCTTCAAGGGAACTTCAGTGTCCCATCGCAGAGGGTGGTTCAACCTCAGTTTTTTCGGGAGACTGAGCTTCATCCTGCGGTTTGTGTATCAGATTTTGGGGGATCCCAAAGAAGTGCCTGTGCTTGTCTGCATTCCGAAGCAATTTATAGAAGACACAAAGAACAGTGCAAATGACTCTTTTATCGCCAAGGGATCTAACGAATGGGTGGGGAGTTCCGACGTATTGATTGCGTGGGGGTACAAGGTACGGCGAGTACGTTCACGTTCAAAGCTTCATCGTATCTGACTCGTGTAAAGCTTGTTTATGGTCATCGCAGCCCCAACGACACTACCCCCGTCCACATACACTTTCCTATCAATCTGCGCAATAGCCCCATATTTCCCGGACACTCAACTCTGTCCACTCCATATGTCAATAACGCCGCCTTGAGCGTATCGGTTCCCCCAATCTCCGTCAAAACATTCCGAAACGAGTCACTTGGAGATATTGCAATACGCTTTCGTAGAGCTATTCTGGCGTACACCGCTGACTTGGCTGGAATGCAGTCCGATATTTGCTTTCGCTGCTCTAACCCGTTGAAGATGTTGTTTCCGTGTCCACCCGGTGCGGAATACCGCATTACGACGAATTGGCGTTCGGCAAGATTCGGCGAAATGGACTTTTCAGGCGCATGGCATGCGCCCAGAGTCCTGACGGCTTCAATGGTACGCGGGCAAGAGTGGTCTTTATGATCGGTTACACCAACTCAGGCGAAAAAGTTCCGTTGAGAGGAACCGGGGCGATTTTAAACGAGGGATCTGAAGCTTTTTGGATGGTGCAGTTCCAAGGCAGAAGGGAATTAGAACATATCCGCCGGATGGGCGAAATTCAGTTCATAGGGACTTAAATATGTATGTGTTCAGTTTCGGTTGAAACTTGAAATTCCGTTTCGAAACAAATCTTCGCCTGCTGAGGGTATATGGAGAAATTTGGCTAAACTGTACCGGTAGCACCGTTGGGTTTAATTTATTCCACGTGCTAATGTGGTCCCTCGGTCCATTCGACCTGTTCACCGTCGATACTGCATGGGGTGTGACCGACCCGGTGATGGCAGCGAGTCGGATATTGTCCAACATGTGGAAGGTATACAATTTACGATGCGGTTGCGATGAGGCCGAAAGTACTTTCAGGGTCGCGCGTCGCGTCCTTGTTCCAAAGAGTTCTAATTCTTCTCAGTAGACACAAGTGAGTTCTGCCCTTTCTTATTTAACATCGCAAACTTGATTACTGGTTTCAAGGTGGTGGAGAAAGCTTTTGGCAGGATGAAGCACTCAATACTTCGCATTGATTAAATTTTCCGCGAGCTGGGTCCTCTGCGCCCCTTCCTTATGCGTCTGCGGGTTTTACTTGTTATCATTTGCCTCGCGCCCGAGACTCGAGAATCGAGATCGTATCGCTAAGAAACGAAGTTGGTTGAGGCACAGGGTGCTTAAGCTATGCGTATATGATGTATATGTCGAGTCAGTTTCCAACTCGCTCTTGGGCATTTTCTCGTTCAACGGAAAAGCTTGGTTGAAAAAAGCCTGATGTGATGGCATCAATTTGATCTCAGATCATTTTCGGCTGCCTTTCTTTCATTGCACTTTCATCGTCTTTCCCAGACAATCGATCTCTTCCGTGCGACAATGGTACAGTGCGCCATAGCGGGGTGCACCCAGGAAGGTATGTACTCCCTCCCGCGTCTAGTCTTGATGCGAACTTTCGTCCCCTCCCGCCTTCCTCAGGGATAAGTCAATGCGGAAAATGCAAAAAGCGTTTCTACTGTACTGCTGACTGTCAACAAAAGGTAAAATTCTGCATATTTACTCTGTCGCCTCCTCACTTTATGAAAGGACTGGCCTGAGCACAAGAAACAGTGCAAACGCCCCAATGCTTCTCCGACTCCCGGGCCAACCCCGACAATGTCCCCCTTCGGCCAGATGTTCAACATGTTTAGCGGCAGCTCCACCCCGATGTCATCAAACGCCGTTTTCTTTGATCCCATGTTCGGGTACACCGCAGACAAGCCGGAGCTCGTCTACGCCGACCTTGTAAACGCGTACCGCCTCCTCCGCCTTGGTTCGCACTCGACTGCTTCGGCTGTGCCGCCGACGGTCCAGAATATGGAGTTCAGCGAGTGGATGGAGCGCATCACGCGTTCGGGCGTGCTACCGAAGTGGTGGGACGCGGATGTGAATGGTGCCGGAATTGATACCTACTCGCATGAGGATGCGTGGGGCAGACTGGACCGAGTGGTTTCGCGCGACGAGATCTGCGATAGTTTGGTCAAGCGCGCAAGGGTGATGAGTCTGGAGATGATCATTGAAAGGATCGTGACCAACGCATGATGAGAGGGTACGTTCGTGCATTTAGGAACAGTTCACTTACTCACCTTGATGTCAGATGGGATGATCTATGGATACCAATTTTTGTTCGATTTCACCCCAAATACTAGACCCTTGAAAGGTGGCACACGTCCTACACAGACTAAGTTCGACCCTAGGCCACGGTATTCGCATAACGCGACATGTGGGTCCAGTGCGGACGAAGAAGGCTGTTACTATCACTACCGTGAAGACCGATCACCGAGCGTTGAAGCATATAAACAACCTGAAACCACAGCATCTGCAAATTTTCTCGCACCCCTACAGTTAGATTTCCCTCCGTGTCACTTCAGCCATGGGCATCTTCGGTGCGCCCAGGTATCCCGTGGTCTCAGTGGATCAAGCTGGAACCCGACTCGAAGACTCAAAGAACGCTATTGAGACCAAGACCTATGACTATATCGTCGTCGGCGGTAAGATCATAGGTTGTGCTCGTTACCGCCCATTTATCAAAACAAGGTGGAACCGCTGGATGCTGTCTGGCATCGCGCCTCAGCGAGGACCCCTCGATTTCCGTTCTCGTCCTTGAGCGTGGAGGCGTCCACGATACATGGTATTCAAGAATTCCATTGATCTCCAGCGACGTAACGAGCAATGCAACACCGATTGTGAGGTCGCCTTCAGCACCAATCACAACCGCAAAAGGGCAAGTTGTTGACATTGTTCATACCGAGACATTGGGTGGTGGTAGCAGTGTAAACCAAATGCTGGTTACACGGGGATCCGCTGGAGATTTTAACCAGTGGGCCGAGCTCGGACATCCCGCTTGGAATTATGATTCCTTGAAGCCATATTTCATTAAATCCGAGAAGAGTCTTAGCCAGCACTCGGATGATCGTGGTTATTCTGGTGCGTTAGCAGTTTCCGCTGCATGATGCAGCCATGTGCTGACCGTCTGCAGGGCCCTTGATCAATCAAACCTTTCCGGACCTCCCATACACAATCCAACGCAAGTGAGTGGAGTTGACAGCGCACGAAACTCACATATTGACTTCATGTGCCAGTATTAAGGCGGCTGCTATTAACCTGGGATTTAAGGATGTCAGCGATTTCAATTCTCCAGACATTCCAGTTGACGTGTGTGCTACCTTGGACGTGGCAATCGACGACAAGCTGCGTCGTGTGTCCTCATATCACGCCTTCCTTCCGGCCGACATTGTCCAAACTCGACACCAGCGCCTCAAAATTTGCACAAACGCACTTTGCACACGCGTTGAGATCGATGGAGGCGTAGCGGTTGGAGTTGTTTTCAAGTCCAGCGACAAATCCATCTCCGGAACGTTTTACGCTCGTGTCCGGAAAGAGATTGTTGTTTCCTGCGGGGCTATCGGTTCACCCCAGTTGCTACTCCTCAGGTGCTTATTACTCACTGATTCCCGTCCGAAATTCCGGCTGAACAACATACAGCGGTATCGGTCCGAAGCTGCACCTTGATAAACATGGTATCACGAACTTGAGCGATCTTCCTGGAGTCGGCGCTCATCTTGTGAGTATACATCTCTCTGATTGTAAGCTGTGCCTGACATTCGTTACTACCTTCAGCAGGACCACATCGGACTGCCGCTCATGTACAAGGTCCCCCTCACAGACACGCTGCACCACAGCGAAAACAGCACCTGGAAGGGGATCCTTGAACTCGTGAAGTACATGCTCGGTCGTAAAGGCATTATGGGATGCAGTGTGTCCCCGATGGCGATTTTCGCGCACTCCACTCATTTGGAGGACACCACTGCCGTAGTCAACAGTCCCGTTCCATCTACCGCCGAGGGCTCTAACCGACCTGACCTGGAAATCATGAGCATTGCGCATTGGTGCTCTGAGCCCCCACCGTACAAAATCCGAATTGGTGTATTCTCCCTCCTTCTGTGCCTTGTGCAACCAAAATCTGTCGGTTCCGTCCGTCTCGCCTCTTCCGATCCTCACGCTCGCCCACTAGTGGATCTCGGATTCCTCAGCAACACAGAGGATTATAACCCACTTCGCAAGGGCATCAAGCTCGCATTGCGTTTGGCCGAACAGGTTGCTGCGCAAGATTATCCGATAGAGGACTTCCAGGTTCCTTCTTCCGAACACGATAACGACTTGGATGATTTCATACGGTCTCATCTGCGCACATCGTATCACTACACCTCCTCCTGTCGTATGGCGAGCCGGGAAGAGGGCGGGGTGGTGGATGATGACCTGAAAGTATACGGTGTAAGCGGATTGCGTGTTTGTGATGCCTCCGTCTTTCCGCGCATTGTGTCCGCTCATACGATGGCGCCAGTCATTGCAGTCGCTGAACGATGCGCTGACCTAATGAAAAATCAGAGTCATTAAAACGACATTAAATAAATCGCTTCGTACTTTTTTTTTTTACCTCACGGGCAATGCGATATTTTCCGCCGATGACAATTAAACACATCAACCACAAAAATTTCATAATCCAGAACCTGCTGCAGAATATTTCGCTGGTAATTTTCAACCACATGTGCGCATGTTTGGCACATGTCATGCCGAAACGGCCAACGACTAAGTACAACCGGAGAATCGTCATGATGCTTTTTGACTAATATGATCCGCAAAAATATGATCCGCAAAAAATTGTCCACGACGCTCTCTTCGTGTCTTCTCGTTCTACGCCAACAACATGGGGACAGCCGAAGCTGAAGCTGAATCGCTGAAATCCGTAAAGCCTTATCCGCGGGACTTTGGATTTCTACCAGTTCCGCTCTCATGTCGGGTCGACTCTTCCTCCGGAGAACCTGCACCACTCGGATACGGCACAGTCATTGCCTTTGCCTTTGCAAGCACCTTCAGTGCGTCTTGAAACAGCTATGTCGGGGAAAATATGTTCTGAATTTGGACAGCGGGTACACCGGCCGTTTACTTCCAACATTCTATGTTCCTGACCCTCGTCGCGTAGCGATGAATCTCTATTATAATCAGCCAATTCTCGTTGAACTGGCACGCGAGTTCAATGTAGATGATCTCGGCGTCTCCCGAATTCCGGTGCTGCTCCAAGCTGGGTATGTGCTCCTATCCACTATTCGTTGCAAACCGATACGATTATTACCAGTTATGCGTCGGGCCTCCTCTTGATTACGCCACTCGGGGATCTCGTCCGTAGAAGACCGCTGCTTCTGCTTCTCATCTTCGCATCCGGGTCGTTAACAGTCGGGCTCGCCATTACCCGCTCGCTGGTTGTGTTCGAAGTGCTCTCGTTCCTCGTTGCGTTGTCATCGGTCACGCCGCAAGTACGTGATTTTTACAAGTCAGAAGTAGAGACTCATGGACGTTCCTCTAGGTTTTGATACCTCTTGCAACTGACCTCGCTCCTGCAAACCGACGGGCGAGCTTCATGTCCATCGTGTTTTCAGGGCTCCTCATGGGCATTCTTCTTGCTCGGGTCCTCTCCGGAATCATCGCACAGTACTCCAGCTATCGAAATATATACTGGATGGGGACGGGAGGTAGCAGTCTAATACATTTCGCGAGTTGAACTGATTTCCATGCAGGCCAATATCTGATCTTCATTGTGCTCTATTTGATAACCCCCGACACGCCTGCGAAGAACCCTGACCTCTCGTACTTCAAGATATTCCAGACCATGGGTAAATTCGCCGTCACCGAGCCCACGCTGATTCAAGGGTGCCTCATGATGTTCTGCACCTCCTCGATTTTCAGCGGTTTCTGGGTGACCATGACGTTCTTGCTCGACGGTGCCCCGTACCATTATTCCACGTATGTCGATTCATTCCAACCGCGTCTATCTGAACTAATTTTCCCAGCCTGGTTATCGGTCTTTTTGGGCTTGTGGGCATGGCGGGAATTGCCATGACCCCTGTGTTTGGGAGGTTGGTGGACGGGCTCGTTCCGTGGATGGGGACCCTCGTGGGCATGCTTCTCGTCATCGCGTCCCAGCTCATCCAGACGTTCGCGGGCGAGCTCCACATTGCAGCCGTCGTAATTGCCACCATCCGTGCGTGGCCCATTGCTTCCCAGATCTCTTCACAAATCTTCCGTTCATAGTGTTAGACTTTGGTGCACAGGGCTTGCAGGTGTCTGTCGTCGCTGGTGTATTTAGGTGATGCTTTTCACTTCCTTGTACTAGGCTGGTCGCTAACACGACATGCACAGTATCGCCCCCGAAGCGCGTGCCAGGTTGAACGCTCTGCTCATCCTCTCTGTGCGTAGACCCAAAGGGACTTTGATAAAAGAAAAATCCTGACTGTACCTCACAGATCTTCCTGGTAGGGTATGTGTTTATATGATGTTCCTCGTTGACACCGTGCAGGGGCAAGTGACCGGCACCGCCGTGGGCACGAAGCTGCTCGCAGAAGGTGGATATAAATTGAGCTCCGGCATCCGGGTCGCGTTTGGAGCGTTTGAGCTCTTCATACTTCTCATGCGAGGTCCCCACGTCGCCCGAAAGACCTGGATTGGATGGGAGGGAGGTATGGAGTTCAGGAAGAAGGACGAAGCGCTCGTTGAGACCGGGGAATCAAAAGTAGAGCCCGCTGAGAGCAGGGATTCAAAAGTAGAGCCTTCTGCCTGACGTGCTATTAGATTCAGGCAACACGAGAACTTGAAGTCCATCCGAAGAAAGGCTTTTCCTGGGCGGAGGTCAGAGACTGGCTTGTACCTAATTTGGACGTGCTCAAAGCGTTGCATTCACCTTGCTTCGATATTTCTTCGCCTTTACTACTTACCAGCTTTCTTCTCCATAGATTCGATTCATCGACCGAGTCAGACCCTCTCGACCCCCCGTTTCAGTTTATGCAAGCGCAAAGCGTCAGTGATGAACGCACAGATCACGATTAAAAGTACGCAATCGAGCTTCTTTTGAACTGTCCTCACAGAATTTTTTGTCACGTCGGATGCAGTAAATCCCTGAAGTGCAGAGTGCACGGAAACCTTAGGAACTGCGTAAACTCCGTGAACTCCGTGACTCTCCGTGAACTGCTGACCAAGCTACTGACTCGTTCCGCCTACTATGGCCACTGAGATCAAGCCGTTGTTGGCGGCACGGTGGGTATATATAGAAAGCGCGAACAAGGCTTTAGTGTGCCAACCTGAGATGCCCCGGTTCGGGGGACCCCCGAGGGAGGGGAGGGGCATCGAATGGTTGGTCCTCTTCGCGCACACAAAGAAACACTGTTGTCTATTATTCTATCCTGTGTACATTACAACAAGCATTATATATCGCCTGAGGTGTCTCTGTGTGGCCCTCCACCTAATCCCCATCGTAATATTACTGGCAGGGCCTATATAACGCCGGGTTCACGGGGTTCACGGGGTTCACGGGGTTCACGGGGTTCACGGTGAACTCCGTGAACTCTGCAATTTACCGGTATGTTCTCCGATGAACGTCGGACATCGTTGTTTTCCCCGCCTCGTGATCATTGACCTGGTTTTAGACGTGACATATAAAAGCTCCACCAGCAGAAGCATGCTCTCCACTGTCTCATGCATCTCAGTTCAGTATTATGTGGGGCCATCCTCGTCGTCTGTGGCGTTCACGCTGTTGGTGTGCGTCCGGGCCAGATAAAAAACCTCGTTACCTTTGGGGACAGTTACACAGACGTTGTGCTCACTGGTATGCCACACAATCACACTTATTAAGCTCCATCCATTCAACGAATGAAATACTCTTTAGGCGACGCAGCAACTGCTTGGCCTGGTGAGTTCCACAAGCATCTATCACCCATCGAGCGCAAAGTTTAAGTATATCGACAGTTTACGCGGCGGACTATGCGCACGTCGCCCTTCATCCCTTTGCACGCGCCGGGGCCACATGCTCCAACAACCTCACCTTCCGCCCCTTCCCCTCGCTATTCGAAAGCCAACTTCCGCTTTACTTTACCGAAACGGCGAACGGTTCTCTTCAACTTCCGTCAGAGAACACAATCTACACGCTTTGGATTGGCACGAATGACCTCGGCGTCTCCGCACTGCTCACTGGAAGCGACCCCGGCGTCACTCTCGTTGATGTTACCGAATGCATGGTCAACTGGGTGAAGGTTTTGTACCAGAGTGGGGCGCGAAACTTTATTTTTCAAAACGTGCGCCCCTGCTTGTTTTCTTCTCTAAGCTGGTATCTGAACCTTGCTAAACCAGATGATCCCCCTTGAGTTGACGATTTTGTACGCGGCAGACTCGTATCCCAACAGATATTGGGTTTTTGAACGCAACACAACGGAATGGAGCATTCTGATGACGGAGATGTCGCGCTCAGGAAATAAACTCACGCAACTCATGCTGCAGGCGCTCGCACCCAAGCTGCCTGGGGCACATATTGGTCCGTCGCTATCAGTCTGGTCGTCCAGACAGCCACATTAACCCAGGCACGTTTTTGCAGCGCTGTTCGATTCACACTCGCTCTTCCAGGACATGATCGATCACCCCGCACGATATCTCAACGGAACTGCTCCACTCAATGTCACGGGTAACCGTTAACTGAACTCGATAATACTTAACTCATGAATTCTGCCCAGGCGCTTGGAACGCCTGCATCTCGCCTCTGGGCGGCGGCACGCTCGAGTGCACCGTTGCAAATGGGACTGATCGGGATAGTTACTTGTGGTGGGTGTTGTGCTCTTTCGTGAAATTTCTCGATCTTTAATTTCGAAATCCAGGGCCGATGAGCTCCATCCAAGTGAACAAGCCGACCGCATTGTTGCGCGCGAAATTGCGTTAACGCTGGAGGGGAAGAATAGTCGGTGGGCGACATGGTTGAGTTAAGGTGTTAGTGTGGGTTATTGTTGCAATTTCTTTTTAAAACACCTCCAAGATATTTTCTGGTACAAGGAAACTAAACGAGTCAGCTTGCTGATTGCTCCTGTTGGGTAGCTATTCAACTCAGTCCTCCCTTTACAGTCAAAGCACGTTGGTGTATATAATAGAGAGGACAGTGAAAGAGTGCGGGTCGAACCAAAAGACACTCCAAGGTTTCAACTGGGCGGAACACATTCAAGCCAAGCCAGAAGCCATGGCCATCGCTACGGGCGAACGTCCATACTCCGAGCGCAACATTCGGACGGACATGACGGAGTACCTCCCTGAGGAGGAGGATATCGGTATGTACGAGGACAAGTGGTGGCTGTGGGCATACAATTGAAGGACCGTAAGTTCACGCCGCAGCTCAGAAATTGTGGTGGGGTGAGGTCGGTATCGTCACGCCAACTTACCCATGCAACGCTGCTAGAGGATGGTGCGTGCGACGGGCGTGGAGCTTGTGAATATTGCTCGTATCTGTTAGTGTGAGGACCCACAGGAGGACAGGGACGGGTAAAAGGGCGCGACACAAGGGGCCGCACCGTATGCATGTATAAATGCGCAGTGTGGGGCGTTGACGGCAAGCCGGAGGAAGGAGGCGGAGATGCTGAGTAGGACGCCGCCGCAGGATAATGTTTACTGTTTGAGGGTGAAATGGAGAAATCGGATCCGGAAGACTCTCCCGTTGACATCGCAGGAGAGGAAGGAAACCGAGAACACTGTTTCCTGCCTATGAATACGGGAGCTCGCCGGCTCAAAGACGCGCAACATCGATGCACCGGGGGTTTACGGATCGCCAGCACGTTTAAGCCAGACAGCACGACGACGTGGAGGAAGCGGTTAATGGTCAGACGCAGGGGGTTCTTTGTCAATGTGATGTTCGCGATAATGCCGCGTGAGGGCGCCATGGCTCGTCGTGTTGAAGCCGCAGTGACCCTCAATGCACTGAAATTGACGTTTCTGGCTGTTTTAAACAGGCATCAAGAAGTGTTTATCGGAGGGGTGGCAGGCGTACTGGGAACTCCGCATGAGGGCTGGGGGCATGCGACGGAGGCCGACACATGGTGAATATGGGCCATTTGTTACGCAGGAACTTGCGAATTGGGAGGACGCCACGAAGCCCCACGTCCCCCCAATGATTTTATATCAAAACACACCTGTGCCACCCAGAGTAGAAGTCGGTTGGCCTATTGTTCCACAGATTTAGAGCAGCGGGCCCTAGTGCTCCTGATTGGGATATATGTGAGTCAAAGCGCCATTGCGGTATCCAAAGCGATGGTGAGCGAGGTCCATCGGTCTCATCGGTCAAAGGGTTCACGAGAGAGGAATAGAAGAGAACTTGAAGAGAACAAAGTACTTAAAACAAAGGTTGGATCATGTTCGGTGTTTTGATCCGGGATCAAGCCGGTGACGGGATGAGGGCCGACGGGCCGCGGCAGAGATTGGGCCTGGCGCCAAATGGTTCGCATCGGATTGGGGTAGTATAGGGTAGTATAAATGGTTGGAGGCTAGTCACGGGCTCAAGACACCGTCAATTTCTTGGATACAGCACTGGAGAGTATATCACCGGGAAACAATATGAGCACAAGCCCCGTAAGCTCTCCGCATAGAACGGTTTATGCATATCCACTTCTAATAGTCCCTTCTTCCTAAACTATGTAGCGTTCATAAACTTCTGTTGCGTCTCTTCCTCACGCTTTTTTGGGGGCCGTTTGGAGCTGAATCAATGAAAGGAAAATCGGAGCAGATACAGGGGGCTCTTCCCAATTAGGAATGTGGTTGAATTTAAGCTTTGCCACCAGTTTCAACCATACAATTCGATTTGTCTTTGTGCATATCCTTGACCTTGACCGTGTCTGAGACAAACGAGTCTCTCCGATTTTGTCGGGGATAGCGTGGGGTTTACGGTAACGTCAACCCAGATATATATCAAGGGTTCAGGAAGTCAGTCAAGGGTTTGGCGCGTGGTCTCCGTACACGTCGCAATTAGAACGGTGGCTTCTTTACTTCTCCCTCTATCATGGCCCTTCTCAGCGGCGCAAAGAAACTGTTCCAAAACCTTTACATTCTCATCTGGGATGTAGGACTTACATTGATTAACCTCGTTGCGCCAAAGAAGAAGATCGGGAGCGTCGTCCCGCAAGGACTTCCAGGCGCCGGTGGTAAATGGCCACAGTTTGTTCCACCCAAAGAGAGCGACAGCCGTTCTTGCTGCCCAGCATTGAACGCCCTGGCTAATCACGGTACGTCCAATACCAGCCAACTTGGAGAATCAGTCTGACTTCTGGGATGTTAGGCATCCTTCCTCATGGTGCGCTAGCTAGTTCACCATACCTGACGAATATCAACTCAATATTCGACTTCAGATGGCATGAATATAAAATTCTCTCACATGGCACAGGCCGTCCACGAGACATACAACTTTGCTCCAACATTCTCGCGGTTTGTCCCAACCTTCGCCGCTAATATGCTGCACAGAAATTACAAAACGGTGCGTTGACTCTGGATTCTGCAGGGCATAGAGGAGCTAATTTAAACACACGTAGGATTCGCTCAACCTATCCGAACTGAACTTGCACAACGGCATCGAGCACGATGCGTCCCTCACGAGTGCACATCAACCCAATAATTGATGCGATCCAAACTGACGTATGTGTTTTACTGTAGGACAGGACTTCAGGGACGATCCGAACCAGGGAAAACCTTATCTCCCGTTCATCAACGAGCTGCTGGCCTTGGCCACTGAGAAAGACCAGAATGGGAACGCAATACTCACCGCGGCCGACTTGTCAGCGTACTCCAGCACACGCCGCGCGCAATCCAAGGCGACGAACCCGGACTTCACGCTTGATACGTTACACAAGCTGTTTGGTAGCTCCAAGTAAGTCTTCATGGCCGTGATATCCTTTGGGAGGTGGTGGTTGACATCTGAAGTACAGCTCCTCAACCCTCATAACAATCTTTGGTGGGAAAGTCGCTGATCTCGAGCCATTCCTGCGCGAGGAACGTATTCCGCAGGGATGGGAATCCAAGATTCGTTCGCGTATGGGGTTGACGTTCTTGACATTCAATAGCATTGTGGCGAAGGTGGAGAAGGGCATCAAAGAGGAGGGAAAAAAGAACGTTTGATCTATCAGTGGTGGAAGACCAGAACCAACCGACAACTAGCAACGCGAATCCCATTTCCCGCTTATTATTCGTGAATGCTTTATTATTGGTACAATTGAATACACTTTGTGTGAACGGTATCAGAACCCTAGAATTTAAACATGCGTTTCAACAAACTCGCGCGTCGCTTTCGGACAGATTCCGTGTCCGATGATGTATTCTCCGGCGACACGGAACTCTCGCTCTGTCGCCTGGGGTGAACAGAGGTGGGCTTGATGATTTGCTGACCCGAAAATCTTCCTTCTACATGTTCTGGGAATCGTGCGCCTCCGCGAGATTGAGCTGCGACCCATCGCAGTGTTGAAGGAGAAGGCGGTGGCGGTGGGACGTTTGGAGACGAACGAATCGCAGTCTCCCTACGGCGCGATTCAACGTTAGGCACGATTACAATCGGCTTCACGACGTTGGGTATGAAGGGAGAAGAAGGTGCGTGCGAGAGGGATTCTCGTCTCGCCTTCTCACGTCGCCGCTTCCGTTCTGTTTCGTCCAGCTTCGCATACATCCACCACCCAACGACCGGCCGTACCGTATCGTTTCTTCCGGTGGGCGAAACAGAGGTATTGCGGCTGGATGAGAAACCCATTCCAACCAGCCCGGCGACGATGACGCTAGTAATTTCGGTGCCGTTATCATCGAAAATAACGTCGACCTCGGCGTATCCAGACGGAACGGCGTCGGTGCTGATGACAGGGTATTCTGTGTGGTCGAGCGTAAGGTGGGGTCTCGTTTCTTGGAGAGGTCTGGTATACGTTGACCAGAATCGGCGCGTTGACAATGACTCGGGAGGAGCCCTGGACTGTACTTCCTGTTGAGTTTCCAAATCAGCGACGTGACTTCAGGATTTTAGGAAAAACCTGCAGTGTTCAATCTTGGTCCACACCATTTCCCCTCAGTCGAGAACACGCAGAATGCTGTGATCCAACCAGACCAATAGTGGCTTCCACTCCCCTCAGATTCGCCGCAGGCCACCTTCTGCCAAAAATTAAAGTTCTCCGGACTGTTAGGTTCATCGAACGCCTTGACAAATCTTGAAACGACGGGGAATAGAAGGTGGTACCATGCTATGGTCTGGAGACCATATTCCTTCAACTTCTCCAGTCGACGCAGAAGAAGCTCCCAGTCATGCCGTTCTCCCTCGAGAGTCACCCGCGGAACTCCGCACAACGCAACCATCCTATAATCGAAATACTTCTTCATCGTCGCCATCATTAGCATACATCCAACCGTGTTGTCGCTCATCGTAGTGGTTGAGAATTTGGGCAGGATCCACTCTCGCAGTCCGGGGTCGACCACGTTCCTGTGTATCAGCTCCGCCATCTGGCGCGAAAGGGCGCCGAAATCGGGCGGGGAGTCGCCCCCAACCACGAGCTCCCGTTTGCCTTCATGCGCTACAAAATTCGCGCGCAGGAGCTCCGCGTTCGCGTTGACGTAGAAGCTGAACTGCGAGACGATGGCGAGCCACACGTCATCTGGGCGAAGGATCAACGCGTAGTGGTGGCTATACGCGCTCATCACCGTGTTCACGAATCCGTTCTCGTTGGGAACAATTTTGTACACCGTGTCGGCGCGGGCAGAGCGCCCGCCGATCGAATATTGCATGATTCTGTCCAACTGCGCGAACTGGTTCGGGCAGGCCGCTTCCAGAATTTGGCTCGACGTTACAGGCTTCACGTCTTTGGATGTCGCCAGATGGGTGGAAGGGCAGAAGGTTACTGGCATCGCGAGCGAGCCAGAAGGGGGATCAAGTTGCAGAAGGGCGATAAATTGCTGGTAAGTAGGCGCTTGCAAGTATAAGAACACTCCACGTGTTGGTTTTATTTCTGCCGAAGCCTGAGTTCTATCATTGCGAACATTTGATCCACGGTTTGTGTGAAGCGGTGACGCTCAGTCAGCCAGTCAAGGGACAGCCTACGACAGGTACACTGTCCGCAGCATTCTTCCAAAAGTTCCCGAAGCAAGAACCAAGCGAAATGAAATGGAGGGCGGGGACCACAACGGAGAACGTGCTCCCACACAATAGATAAATGAAACGGACAGTCCGACTTGGGAGGTTTTAGGGAAAGGGTCTCTCGTTACGTAATGGCATGCGGGCTAAAGGGGCTGGAAATACAAGTCAGTTCAATGTCGGTTTTTTGAGGCTATGGGAAGAGAGGTATAGACTCGATTCCTCAAGTTCTGCAGTGGATTGCCATGTGCGATTGAAAACGAAGGCAGACCTATAAGCGATGCCGTGCCAGGCCCGAAGGGTTCATCGATACATTGACGTCTCCATTACGGCAGGTTTGGTTCCCAGGCAAGGGATCGGCCCTTGGGGAGATGCAGTGCCACCTGCCTCAACAGTGTGGTTCAACCTTCGGCCTAAACCGGGTTGTCATCGGTAATTTCCGGACGGGCTGCACTTTTGTGGAACCGCGGCCAATCAGTGCTAGTGGACTACAAGTAGTCTCGTCGAGCTACGACCTGCTTACTCGGTCTTCAAATCATATTCGATCGAGGTAATCGCAGGAAAATTATTGCCCTCGATGAGCTCACCATTGCTCGCGAAGAAATTGTATGCTGAAATTTCGTCAAAGGCCCAGGAGGAGGTAAGACTGCTTATAGTAGACAATCGGGCGTAATGCTAATCATTCTAAAGGATGAATACAGCACACTGGTTTGGGGGAACTGCATACCCGCTTCTTCGCACCCAGTTCAACAAGTCCAACCAAGGTTAAACGCACTGCGCCTAGCCAACAACAACATCCTGTCTAAATTACCATATATACCTACATAAATACAGTTCCCCGAGCCCTAATATATATCGTACATAGGTAGATGCACTCGTTAGATCGTACTCTTTTAGATTTTCGTCCAGCTGTGGTCTCCTTCCCTGCAGACGTCCTCCGAGGCTGTGCGGGAACCATCCATACTAACAGGCAGCCGCACCCGCTATTTACTCCCGAAGTCGGGCCTCCACGACGCCCCGCACCGCCCTCACCACCGCCGCCACATCGACGGTCTTCGCGACGTCGACACGGACGTACTGCATACCGAGCATGTGCGCCATGTTGTGAAAGTGGTGGTTCTGCAATAATGGACATTAGCATTGCGTAACAACGGGGCGGAGAAGAGAAGTAACAAAGGCGGAAGAAAGGGAGCAATGGTCGGAAAAATGGGAGAGCGGGAGAATGAGGCGGTAATTCGGGAACACGGTAAGACGGTAAAACGGGTAAATGGGTAGACGGGGAGAGCGAGTCGTAAAATGGTGGCAGGAAAGATGGCAGAACGGGAGGACGGCAAAACGGCAGCAAGGGAGAACGGTAGTACGGTAGCATGTGAGTACGGGAGAGTGGCAAAGCGGTAGGTGACGTGAAAACAAACCCGAGCAACAAGACGGAGGGAAGCGGGAAGTGAATTGAAGGGCAAGCGGATATAGGACGGTGAACGGCAGAATAGTATGCGGGTGCACGGATGAAAGGCAGCAAGGCAGAACGGTAGAACGGCTGCACGGATGGGCCGACGCCACCATCGACTTATGGCAGCGCATGCCACCCAACAAAGTATTGCATCCAAGAAGAATGAAAAAAGGCGAGAAAGAAACTCACCCCTGCTGCTCCAGTCGTGACCAGCTCAACGACGCTCGCGCGCCCCGTCGGCATGAACAGCGTAAGCCCCAGTGCACCCGCATGCACCCCCACCACGACGTCCGCGCGGCCCACCGTGCCCAGCTGCGCCGCCAGCGCACTCGTCGTCGGATCGAGCGTCGCAAACCTCAGCGCGCGCGCCGTGCTCCCGGATGCACGCCTCGCGTGGGCGTCATCGTCATCGAAGTCACCGCTGGCAGTCGAGTTCCCCCGTGGTCTGCTGACAGACCTGCGCGGCGCCTGATGTGCATGACTATCGTCGATTCCTGCGTCGGCCGTTTTGGCGGCATCGTCGTGACTCGGAGAGTCAGCGGGGGCTTTGTCAAGCCCCAGCGCGTGCGCTTCACGAGCATGCATCCGCACACCCCACGCACCCGGCACCGCATCGGCGTCCGTGTACGTGCAGTCGTGCTCGCCAGCCGAGTGCGATGAGGTGTCGGAACCTAGCAGGGAGTGCGTCAGCGACCGATCTTAGTTCCAGAAAGGAGGGGGCAGAGATGCGAAAGACGCGAGGGGATCATATAGCTAGCACCGACACACCACACACCCATGTAACGATAGCACGCTGTACTTAGCCTCGACGTCAACAACGCCCAGCCCATGAACGTGTATGTATGTAGTCCCAATGTCACCGGCGGAAGAGAGTACAGAAGTGCACAGACAGAGAGAATACAGACGCGTAGACTCACTCGGTGTGACCACCCGACATAGCCCAGCAAGTCCGGTGCGAAGGCCCGTCACGAGCGCGCGCTCGTTCGCGATATGTCGCGCCTCCTGCCACGGTGTAAGCTTCTTGTTCTTGTGCCTGCGGGAGGAGCGTTAGTGTGATCAAATAACAGGACGAGGAGGGTAGATGGGAGACGCAAGAGTAAAAGGAGAGAGGTGGTAATCGAAGGGGATGATGGGAGGGAAGCAGTATGTAGCACGAGCGACGCGGACAAAGGATAGAATATAAAGATATGTGCGAAGCGTAGTTCGCAGAGAAAAAAACGTCCACACACCTCGTAAACGCATCGAACTTCTCCCTCGACAGGAACAGCACCTGTATCGGACGCTTCCCCTGCTGCTGCTGCTGGTCCTTCGTTACAGGCGCCCGCCTCTCCACCTCTATTGATCCATTCCCACGCGCCAACGACTCCCCCCGTCTTACCAAATTCGCGCCCCCACCCAACCCCACACCGCCAGGCAGCGGCTCGAGCCCCCACGTCCACCGCAGCCACAGCCCCGCGCCCCACACAAGCTCGCTCGCGCACTTGTACTCCTTGCCCACGCCCGTCGCGCTCAGCAGCGACGCTCCCGCGCCGACGGAATGGAACGCCGTCGCGAAGCAGGTTGGCGCTGTGAAAAAAATCGGGATCTTGTCAGTGTCCGCGGGAGCGTAACAAGATGAAATGATGATGAGAAGAAAGCAACTCACCACCGCCTTCACCGAGGGCCTCTGCAGCCGTCCGCCGCGGAGCCCAGGCGCCAATGCGATCGTATAGAGGTGCGAAGAGCGACTGGGTCGGCAGGTACTCGTCCTGGAAGACGAGCTGCAGACCAGCGGTGCCACGCAGCTCCGTCTCGAGCTGGGCGGCGAACTGCGCGAAGGAGTCGTCGTGCGCTTCGGTTGTTGGTGAGGAAGCGTACTTAATGTACGCTGTGGCAAGCCCACTCCAGATGGCCTTTGAGGCGCTGGACGACCACGAGGATGATTCGGAAGCAGCGGCATGGCGCGAGAAGAGCGTCAGCGCGAGGAAGGTCGTGACGAGGTCCTCCCCCTGAAAGAAAGCTGCGTCAATACATGTAGTAGTAGATTTCGAGAGGGCTACGCACTACGTGGAACGGATTCCAGCGGTCCTGGCGCGGGACAAATAATACGGGGTGTTTAACCATTTCGCCACACTGCTTTTCTTGGGCATCGGCCTCCTGAAACTCGACACCGAGAAACATCTCCCGCCCCATGTCCGCCTTGAGCTGCTTCCCGGCGTCGGTGACGCGGCACTGGCCCGTGAACATCCCACGCCCGGAGAGGTCGCCGCCCCAGCCTGGGGTGTGCGCGAGGTTGCGCGAGCCACAGAAAGCTTGCGTGTACGGCCACCAGTCGTTTGGAGGCGCGCGCACGGGGAAGCATGTTATGCTCGCGTCCACGGCATCTGTTCGGTTTCGCGTTAGTAAAGGCAAACTTTGTTGCTTATTTGAACAATTACTGGACGCGGGCTCGCAATACGGTAGTGCAGCGTCTAGGTAGCCATCAACCATGCGAGTGCCGAGTTGACCGTTACATGTGTCGAGGCCGCGCGCGCGAATCTCTGCCTGAGCGCGCGCGAGGAAGAGCCGCGCATGCAGCACCGGGTGCGTATCGCGGAAGAATGGGCTTGCAGAATCGCCTGCAGCGGTATATGCGTAGTCGCCGTCTCCACCTGGATACGGCGGGACCACTGAGCCGGAAAAGGACGAAAAGGACGAGGAAAAGACGAGGTAGACGAGAAGAGTAGAGCTAAGGGCAAGCGCAGAAAGAAACAGGAGGAGACGCCGAATACGAGTTGGAGGTGCGGCGGGGGTGAGGCGTGCCAGCAAGGCCTTTGTGTTATTAGGCGGGTATCCGTTTGTGTGGGTATTCCCGTTCTCAGTCGGGGCCTGCGTAGGCAGTATCGTGTAGGATGCACTCATGCTGGGCACATCCCACAGCAGAGGAGAGCAGAGGGAAAGGATAGGTGCATTATGTCATGCTGTGCCCGACGCCATGGCTGTTGCTGATCTTTCGGTCTCTTCTCTCCGACGGTTTCTGTTGTCTTCCCGTTTTCAACGTTATAAATCGGCGGCCACAGATGCGACTCACCTGGTGGAAATGCCGGTTTAATTTCTCAATTCTGGTGAGAACTCGAAGCTGGATTCCATTTTTAGCCCTGGATCTCCGTGGATATTCGCACAGGCGACAAAAACTCCTTCGCTCAGGTTGGATGACTCGAATATCCAGTTCACGTCGTTCGTCGGAGGGTCGAAGTTCTCGGAATAGTTCTGTTGCAACAGCTGGAAGCGAGATGGGACGAGAAAAGAGCTGTGCATCGTGAAATCTGTCGAAGATGAGTGGTTCTTCAGAGCGAGTGGCACTCCAAATGGCTTACCAGCACGGTGGACTCAGGCTGTGATAAGGCCGCCTCGGAGGCAGATAGTGTTTGGGAGTAGGTCTTGATTATCTGGGCAGTATTGCTTGATCATCGAGGAGTCTGTAGTCCAGCGCTGGCCAACGAAGGCTAAGTCGAGGTGCTTATAGTATCTCAATTTTGAGGATCAGACGAGTTGAAGGGCCGTCATAAAGCCCTGGCGCTACGCGTCCTTCTCGGTCGGAGCCGCGCTGAGGTCGTTAATTTTAAAGAGGTGCCGATTTGAAGGTGAGACGAAAGGGTGAAAGCTGCATACCTGCAGAAAGGACTCTTTCGTTCAGATATGAGGAGAGAAACGAGGTTATGAGTGGTCACTGGTCAGTTCATCAAGACTCAAGAGAGACCAGGGCTGGAGAATCTGAGATGGCCCGGCCACTTGAAGTGTAGACGCGATATTACGCTGTGCTTGTCTCGTCTGCCAAAGGTTTGGAATCTGACCATAACAATCCAGAAACAGAGCGAGTGCCGTGGAGGGAGAGAAGAGAGATTCCGTATTCCAATAACGACGCGTCGCGGAGTTTGAATTTGCAGAATCCTACGTAACGGGACCGCGTCGGAATATACCTACCTACCTACCTACCTAAAAAAGGAAGGAAAATACACAAAAAATAACCCTTATTCGAGCGCAGTAATCAGAGCTTAGCGCGGGATTCTGGCTCTTGCATGCAAACGTTCGCAAATCACACCCCAATAATTCAGGGATACTTCCATTTTTGAGAAAAACGCGCCCACGTGACTGCGTCTTGATGACGCAAGTCTAGAGTTAGACTCTTTCCGCTCACACAATGAATTCAGGCATGAGGTGAATAGGGAGCCGTAAGCGTGAACGTTGAGCAAATGACGCAAAACTTCCAGATTCTTGATACAGTCCAAGATTCCAAACGGAAAAGTTGTCAATAAATTAAGCCCAATTGAGTGTGGAAACTATATCTAACGCCGTGTCGAAGCATCTAAATCTGAACCTTGGCCATCTTGTACAGCTCACCTCTGTCACCAGACTCGTCGACAAGGGCGCGTAGCATGCCATGCGGGTTTTCAAGCAACACTTTGGGGCTGTCGAACTCGACCTGTGATAGCGTTTAGCAATGCGAAGTCTATCCGTGGGAGAGAGGGCTCACAATACGACCGGCATCGAGGACCATCTAGCGCAAGTTAGTTAGCACATCTTTCGATCGAGTTTATACGGGGACGCACGATTTTATCCGCGTCCATGATAGTTGCGAGGCGGTGCGCGACGGTGAGGAGCGTGGTGTCGCGGGGCAGCTCGGTGCGGAGTGAGGTTTGGATGACCGCGTCGGTTTTGTGATCTATAAACGATCAGTCATTGTTTTACCCAATTTTATTATTCGTACCGATGGCAGACGTGGCTGGAAAGCAATTCGATCAGTAAAATGTTTTGAGATCTGAATTGAACTGACCTTCGTCTAGAATCAAGAGCTTGCTTCCTCGAACAATTGCACGAGCTACGAGAAATAAATGAACAAGATGCATCTCCCGTGATTGGCGAAACTTACCGAGCGCGATAATCTGGCGCTGACCAACAGAGAGGTTGTTTCCACCTCCAGCGATCTCGCTATCCAACGTGAGCTTCCCATCCTCCATGTCCTCTTGCAGCGATGAAAGGCCGGCTGCGCGCAACGCGTCATTCAGGGTTGCGTCGTCGAATTGCCCCAACATGTCCAGATTGGAACGGAGGGACCCGGCAAGTAGTTCAGGCTGCGGGGAAGGTTAGGAATTGTCAGGAAATGGAAGAAGTATACTACTCGCCACTTGAGGGATGATAGTGATGTTTGCTCGGAGAGCGTCAAGATTGAGGGAGGAGGTGGCGAGGCCGTCGTAATAGACCGTCCCATCAGTAAAAATACATCGAAGAAGCGACAGCGTCAACGAGCTCTAAAAACAGTGCCTTGAGTATCAATAATCCGGCGTCATGGACAATACTACCTTTCCGGACCCGGTTCGACCAACTGTGAACCGCGGTCAGAAAATGGCGCAGTGGCAGCAGCATTCGGTAAGACGCACCCACTCCGACCCGCTCGCCAGAACTGATGTTAAATGAGATGTCATGGAGGACCTCCGGCCCCTCCGGTGAGTATTTGGCGGACAGATTTTCGACATTGATGGTCCCGCTTGCGGGCCAGTAGGCAGGCGGTTTCCCAGAAGAATTAGCTTTTGGCTCCTGTTCGATTTCGAGATACTGTTGGATCCGTTCCAGACTGTATTGATATCAGAATAAGGAGGCATGAATATTGTTGAAAATAATCGTGCCTGTTGCTTTGGACCTCGAATTGGTTAAACAGCCGGACCCAGTGGAGGATGCCGCTGGAGAAATCCAAAGCCTGTTCGCAACTTAGCAACAAGGTGTGGTTTAGATGACTTTATTACCATGACTAAGCTAAAACCAATATTGGCAGGACGGTGGCTTTGGAAATAAACCAGATAATATGCCAAAGACGCAGCCTCCTCGGGTTCAGCATACCCTCCGAAAATTCAGAGGGGATCAACTTACAAACAGGGCACCGAGAAGATCTTGGGGTGGACACGAATAAGTCAGGAGTTGAAAAAAAATGAATTGAAGAAAGACTAACTCACCTATGCGCATAGCCGCCCATCGGTTCAGGTTCGCAAAAGTACGGGACACCCTGGAAATAATTGCAAAAATCTATCTCGTTCATAATGACATCAAATATGTGCATACCTGGTCAACCGATTGATTCGGTCAATCGAGATCTGGATCAGGGCTTTTTGAGCGCCATATGCTCGAACCGAGGCTATCACCATCTGAGGTTGAGATATACCAGAAGCGTCATCAAATCTCACCAAGCCCAGCCAACGTCGCTCCGATACTACAACATCAGTCAGCATTTGCATTGAAGCTCTGCAATTCATGAGAACATACTGTCCAAGCACAGGTGCCTTGGCGTTGCTCATCTCCCGCTTGACGCTAAGTTGCGATGCCATGTAGATTCGCCCACACCAGGCTCCGAGAATGCCGACGAGCGCGCCTGGGAGGAAGAATAAGGGAGTAAAGAGGACAATAGCAACCAATGCCATCAGTTGTGAAAGTGTCGTTGCTGCGATAGACTCGGTCAGGATTGGAGTTCTTACTAAGCGAACGCTTACAGATAAGATCCCAAAGGCTTTCCGAGAGGGAATCGTCGAGGACATCAGTATCCCCGGTGCATCGCGCAATTATGCGTGACGTGGGTGTTATATCGAGCCATCTGTATGATGTTAGAAAATTTCTTGAAAAATAGAGAGCAGAAAACGACCATACCTGAATGTGGTACCGAAAATGGATTGCACCAGTCGCGTGTGTATGATTTTTGATGCCCTGAACGAACCGAGGGCAAAATAAACGTAGGAAACACAATACAAGATGGTATCTGCAAGTAAAAGACCAGCTAAAAAAGGACGTGTTCAGTACCATGATTGATTGAGCCCGTAGATATATCTCACAGTAGATCCCAAGATACCTAAGTCATTGATCAATGAATGGTTCAAATTGGCATAAAAATGGCTCACTTGAATACTGGTACGGATGTTCCTTGCCCGTATTGGCTGGCCCAGTATCCCAGATACCAAGTTTCAAAGCGATTCGCCAATGCCGTCAATAAAAGAACGATCACCAACATGACAAACCATAGGACGGCGTGGTCCCCGCCCATTCCTTTGAAGAACATATCCATTGCGGTCCGACTGACGTGTCCGATCTCTATTTCCTCGGCCACAATCAGCTTGCCATCCGCCTTCTTCGGCTCATCGGGAGCGGGGAGATCGATCTGCTTTTCAGACATCTCAAGGTTCGCCTCGTCCTTGCTGACTTCGGCGGCCAATATCTCGTCGTTTACCAGCGCCTCGGAGATGGAGCCCTATCTATGAATCCGCCCATCTAGGCCCACGGAGACGACAAAGCTGGCCAACTTGCTGGCCATCGCAACATTGTGTGTCACGAGGATGACAGTTCGGTTTTTGATCAAGTCTCCACGAAGGCATTTCCTGACATTGTTAAATCAGATTGAGGAGGATGAGAGCAAATTATTACGCACTCAATGATCCATTTCGCAGTGTGGACATCGAGGGCGGCGAGAATATCATCGAGCAGAATGATTTGACTATCCGAATAAATGGCTCGAGCAAGTGTTACACGCGCTTTTTGACCACCGCTGAGTGTCAAACCCTGATGCTCGCGTTAATCATCATAGCGGCAAAAACGGTCGCCACAATACCGTACCTTTTCTCCAACCTCCGTTTCATCGTGCGCTTCGAACAATCCGAGATCGCGCTCCAAACAACACTGGTAAAGGACCTTTTTGTAGCGTGCAACGTCCATAGGAGCATTAAAAAGGATATTGTTCTGCAGGGATCGGGCTAAGCTGCGATGAATGCAGGGTTGCGGGACGCTTACTTTAATGGTATCATTGGTCACCCAGCTTTCCTGTGCGGCGTAGGAAACACCTCTGTCGCGCGGGAGATTGAACCACGATGATAGAGAGGAAGGCACCATGTGCATTTCGCCTATGCACAATGTTAATACACGAAAGGGTTGGACCAAAGAAACGCCAACCAAGCAGGGCCATGAGAAGCGAGGTTTTGCCCTGCCGATGTTATGAGGTTGATGCTCAAGAAGTGAAGGAAATCTTACAGCGCCTGTCGGCCCAACGACGAGATTAATACAGCCGGGTTTAAATAAGAGCTCGCCCTCAATCCTGAGAAGGTAATTTCGGCTGGAGGGTGTGGCCGTGCCGTCGGCTTCATCGTTGTTGGACCATGAGAATATCGCGTCGCGGAAGCCAATGAGATCCGATGCCTGTTCGCTGGCAGCGTAATCATCAGGTGTGGTCTCATTGGAGGCGAACGAGTCCAAGCGCTCAGTCTAGGCATTTCAGTGATGTCAAGGGAAATTACAGGGTTGAACGTGGCGGGCATACCTCATTGAGGAAGTCGTTCAGTCGATCGAGAGATACTTTGCCGCTGACTGCCATGTTGACACAGTAGAAGGTAAACCAGATTTGAGCGCGTAAGAGGTCGAAGACGGCCATGGAGGAGAAGACTTTCGAAGCCGAGAGTTCTTGCTTCATAATAGCCGTCTATGGCCGCGTCACTTGTCAATACTAGTACTTTGACACGAAATTTGAAAGTTGCTTACGCTGGGGAAAAAAAACGAATGCGACCTTCAGCAAAAAGCGCAGTCAGCCCAGAACTCACTATGTAGCTGGCGATGAAGCAGAGGAAGTCAATGGGGGCATTCTGGAGGAAACAAAAAGAAGAACCGACCATACGTCGCCACCATGGTGATGCAAGGAACGAGGAAACTTGACACAGAAGGAATGAGCACTGGAAACAACAAGAACATAACAAACTAAAATAAACGCACTTCAAGGTGCCGCTAGCAGTGTAAAGCACTTTGCGCCACCAAATCCAATTCAACTCCTCCTCCCGCTTTTCCGCGATCTTTTCGTTCATCTGTTTTTCCCAACCGAACATCCTGAAATAAAGAAAAGGCATGTAAATTTATAGACACGCTAAATCGATCAAAACACTGCTTCGTACGCACTTGATCATCCGAAGAACGTTCATCGCTGGAAAGTGAGTTCTTTAGTCGAGTATACGTACTTGCGAGAGGCAAAACATTTGCTTTCAGAGACCGTTTGAACCCTCGCATCTGTTTTTTGGAGTGTTTGCTTTTGGACACCTCGTCAGAGGTAAGCGCCCAGCACATAAAGAACAAAGATAGCTCACTAGACAGCAACTTGGCGACGTATCCAGGCAAGGGAAAGAGGGCTGCCATGACACTTCAAAGCCAGGTAAGCTCGCTCGTGCCAGGACTGATAAAGACGACCTACCCAAGCCCCACAAACGCGCTGGATCAAACAATAGTCAACCAACAATATTGATTAACGACCGGAAGCAGGATTACTGACCTCCAGCCGAGCACTTGATGCAAAAAGATGACAGAACCGACTACCTGAATTGGGACGAGAACCACGAGGAACAGAATGTTTCGTGCTTCATTAATGTGGCCAAGATCAACGGTCACTAAATTGTTGATCTTTCCAAGCAGGTTGGCGCTAGCTTTTTCGGAGGATGTTTTGGTTGAAGTGTCACCCTTATCGGCTGTATCGGCCTTGATACGGATGCGCAAGGAATGCTCGAACACGAGCTGCGTCACAATAGCCGTCACTTGAGCCATCATGTGCGTCTAAATAAAATGAGTCAGGTTGGGTTGTCCATCTAGCCATACTTTCTCACTCACGCCGACGAACATATCCCATTGGAAAGCCAAAGCGTATATGAGCGGTCCGAGCAGCAGCAAAAGAATCCAGAACCACGGTTTCATGAACGATTCTGCGGTGGGATCCTCTAGGTAACTAGAGAAAGTCAGTAAGATAAAAGGTCCTTGAAGAGTTCATACTTGAGAAGCCTGTTAATCGCAAGGGGGGAGATGAAGTTCGATAGCCCCGATATCGTCAACAAGACGGCCATGCTGAAGAACTCCCAGCGGAAAACCGACATGAGCCCGAAGAATATGTGCTGTTTCTTTCCGGAAGCAAATTCGTCCATGTGCTGGGATAACCCATCAGTAGCGACCCAAAGGCTCACGAGTTCACCATACCGGAAAGGCCCTGGTCTTCAATACTTTTGCGTGGTCGTAATCACACAAGGGAGGGAGCTGGTCGAAGCCGAGGTGAGGGATACGGTACGCGAGGGTGACGATACCATCGAGGAAGAAATAAAGGACGCTGGAAAGAATCGACGCCGTTTGTTCGGGGTTGGGGACTGGCATCGGATTCTGACCGCGAGTCAATAGGATCTCTGGTGGAGATGAACTGTGATACTCTTACCTTGGGATCCAGAGGCTCATAGTGCCTGGGTATGACGAGCGGGATGATCCCGGAGACCGCGAAGAGCGTGATCACCTTTGGCCATAGAAGCCGGCCTTCCCAGAGGTCCGCGGGAGCAAGTGCAAACGTCGCGAGCGGAAATATATCGCGGTAAAAGTAGACAGCAAAATTGGACACTAGGAGCGCATTGAGATGCCTCACGGCGACCTGGCCCCATTTCACACTGGAGAGGGATAGAATAGCCAGAACTGAGGCATAAAACTAGGGAAAAAATTGAGGTTATCGAGCCTTGAGAAAAGGAAAAGACGCACGTAGATTCCGCACATCGCAGACTGCAAATATGCGTGAGGGCTGCTGTTCCATGACGTACGTGTGTCTTCGCTTTCCTCTTCGCTCAACGCGAACGCGGCACTCGATAGGGCTAGCAGTACAAGGCACCCCATCAATCTTGCGAACCTGAACGCAAAGATCGTATTGCCGCCATGTCTTTCGATATGCTCCGCGATGGATTGACTAGAGTGGCTCTCAAAGCCCGCGTTTCTTGCGTCCGACGGTAAGCTCTTGCTCTTGAGGTAAGACACGCGGAGTTTTCGACCCATAGTAGATTCCCACAGGAGGTGTAAAAGGAAGGTGACGATTGAAGCCCCGCAGACGTAGAGCGGTAAAATGAGAGTGTTTGCGCCAGGGCTAGCAGGCACGTCAATTAAACAGGTGGGGCTGCGTCGAGAGGTCACTTGCCTGGCCATGATTGCCACTGTCAAGGTTTGTTCGGTGTCTGTTTGTGTGATATACAAGTTTTTGAAAGAATGTCCGGTTTGCAAAAGAGTGAAGCATCCAAGAAGCTTCTTATGCCCGCTATCCTTTAGGTAGTGGGTTTTACACCCAGCTCATTTCTTGATCGAAGTGCGATTTTTAGACCGGATTAGGCGAGGTAAAACCGGAGATACCTCCTTGATTTGATTCGGTTCCCTTACTTGGGTTCTACTCCTTTACATTTCATATACCCTTCCTCAACTCTTCCTCCCTTTGCTTTACTTTCCGCCTTCTCCCATGTTGCCGCCTACTACTAAGTTCAGTTCGCCTGTGACCGTCACAGGCACCCTTGTCGGTGTCGAATTTTGGTTAATGTCACGCGTCACCCCATGGTAGTGTCGAATTGGTCCCACGGTTCGAAAAAAAATGCAAAATTCCGCTGTGGTCTTGGTACCACAATTTATAACGAACAGAGTGGCGCGGGCAGGATTGTTTCAGTCAAATCTAACTGAAATATGTCTGAGTTGCGTCTGAGGGACCTGTTTTGAGAGGAAATCTGCGGGAAATGGCTTACAACTGGTCGGAAATTCTTATCTAAAGCAAATTGGTGAAATCCTAATTGTGTTCACCTCCAGCTTCAGGAATCTTCCTCAAATGCATTTCTGAAGCCGGAAAGATTTCGGAGGCGTCAAGGAGGTGTGTCGAAATTGTGCCTCTGGTCCCGGTCACCCCAGCCAGTTGTCGAATGTCGAATGTGGTTCAGATTGTCACGGGTCACGCCCCGTGTCGAATTGAACGTAATAGTACAGTATCGAAAAAATCCCCGTTCTTACTACTAGCTCCTCTCCCGCTCACCGCTATGTCTCAGTATTTTTTCGATTCCCTTCCGTCCCCCCACCCCGATGGTCTCCTTGTTACCACTGTCGCTCCCCCCTATGCTCGTTTCGGTTCTTACGCCTGGTATCATCGATGCTGCTGCGGTCTATGATCAAGTTTCAACTTGAACACATCATCAACTATTCCGATGTCCTTTGGGCTACCGCGGTCCCCCAGTCTATCCTAGATTCACCAACTTCTATCAACCCCACTAGTCTTTGATGTTTAGTGCTTTGCAGTAAAAAAACACAGTGTTCCTGCTGGACCTTTGTATCAGAACAGAGAGGCAGAGCATCAATCCGCCGCGAGGAGCGACCGGAGGTCGGCGACGAGTGGCGGGGCTGCTGGGGCCGTTCTCCGCTGGATTCGATGTGAATCAATCCACGGCTGGGGAGGATTTGACCTCCGAGTGAAGCCTACCCGACCTATCTTGGCTCTGCTGATTAGTACTCTAATTTGGCCGATCATTCTTATGTCGGTGAGGAGACGTAGAGTACGACTCAGAAGATCAGTTCCACAACCCAACCTCCGTGACTTGCCTCCATTGCCAACTTGAGGAAGATCCTGCAGTCGCAGCTTGTTTTTCAACCGCCATGAACATATGCAACTTTTATTATCAGTCTACTTATGGGTGCCCGAGTCCTGAGAAGTACTCATTGAACATTGTTTTTGCACCCGAAAACTGACCCAATATGCATTCCGGATTGAAGAATGTCTGGATGATTGCCTTTGAAGTATCAATAATTATACTTATGTACGTCTCTGTCTAACCTTCGTCTGGTTTTTTCCTCGACACGATAAATTTAGCGATGTCTCGCCGAGCAATCCCCGAGTATGTGGTGGTCCATTGAGTGCGGAACAATCCATGTGCAGATGTATGATTACATATAAATATTTGTTGCTGTGTGGAGTGCTTGAGGATATAGCGGGCTTTGCTGCCGGTACGGCGGGCTATTTTATTTATAAACTTGTCGTCGGTCGGCGAAGATTTGATGAGACAAATATTGATTGGCGTGGCACTGCCTTTCTGAAGCGGTTCCGGAAAATCAATTGAGGATGCTGTAGAGCAGCAGCAAGCTGTAGAAAAGTCCCGGAACAGCTCGGTCTCTGGCAAAATGCCTATCGAGCAAAAGAACTCGAGTGTTCGCTGCTGGTCAAGCCGTATGCCCAAATCTAATCAGATTACCGGATCTTAATCAGATTACCGGACTCGACAGTTTTTCTCTGCCTGTTTGACTGGTGGGTCATGCATGAATATTCCAAGGAACTCAGACGTACCATGCCAGAGACACAGTAACTGAAGGCTGTGAAACCGGTACGTTACTCCTGGGAACGAAGAATTAGCGAAAAGGAAAGGCGATGCCGTTGGATACACCATGATACAGCAACTCAAATGCCGAGAACGAAGGGAACAATAAATCGACAGCATTAGAGAAGAAGCTCAGCGATCACACCGCCTGAATGTTCAGTGAAGGGCGAATGACTCAGGCATACTTCACAGATGTTTAATCACAGCAGCGACAGCATTTAGCTGTACCGATGGAATTTGAGCTGCACCTGCATGGAACCTGATTTTTATTTTTGGAGAGTGGTGGGAACAGAGCGAGTGCTTGTATCGCCCATGATGAGGATAAACGATCAACACTAGGGCGTACCTATATATTCAAGCCCTGCAGCTCGAGGATTTTCGAATGCCCGCCGACCTTAATCTCATCAATAAAGTAATTGCCCACCTCGCGCTCACACCATGTCTCGGCAGCCTCCGGGATGATCCCGTCCGCGAAGTAACTCCGAATCACCCGCATCGCGCATTCGGTGGTCGGTGTGAGGTATGAATGGCCTGTGAAGAAATAGGCACCCGGTCAGTCCATTGGGCAGCATTACAACCAGAACGACTTACCCGCCGCACCCTGGAGTAAAAGACGGGAGGAGTTGCCCATTGTCTCCTGGACAATTTTTGCACTCGCATAGGGCGTGATAGGATCATCTGTATGTCACACGGTGTTCAGTGTTGCCTATTGCGAAGAGGAAGGAACACACGGGTATTTGCGACGAGCAACGTCGGAGTTGCAAGGGTTTTCTGTGCTGAGATCTATGCCAATTTCTAACTCACATAACTTGCACTCACATTAAACGGGCCCTGTTGGAAATAGAGGTTAGAAATGCACATAGGTATGAGCTTGCACGCACAGTGAAACGCGTGGGGCCGACCCCAGTACCCGGCCAAAAATGGCAACCCCCATGCTGTTCCATGAGATGAACACTGAGAGCATAAAATCGATCAGAAAAATACAGTAGATTGAACAAGATAGCCCACGTCGCTCCGAACCGTGGGTGCGTTTCTAATGTCACCAAAATAGCATCAACTATTTCTTCCGCCGTTGGTCCCCTTTCCCCCTCCTCATAGCGTCGGGCATCGCCACAAGAAATTGCCAGCCGTAGTAGTGCCCCTTGACCCGTCTCAGTATAGCCCTCGGCATCGGGCGGAGGGGACGGGTCGCTGTATTTGGCCGCGATCAACTGCATAATCGGCGCGCCATCGGCTTCGTTGATAGCGCTGGCCAACATCTGTGCATATGTTGTCCACATGGCTGGCATTTGGAGCACGTTAAAGAATGAGCCTAGTTAAAGGGCGCTGTTAATGGACAGTCAAAACGAGGGTCAATGTAAAACGTACTTCGCACACCACCCGAAGTAAGATATCCGGGCCGAACGTAGTTGGTCACCCGCATCGGATGTGCCTCAAGTTGGGCGATGAAGTTGTCGATTCGCTGTTCTATGCTTTCTGGGCCCTTATCTCCTGGGTCAGTCAGAGCGCAGTATTTCGGGCCTGCTTCGAAACAGTCTGAGAGGTAGAGCTGGTATGTTTTCCTGTGAATTCAGGATAATGCTCAAATACACAAATATCACACAAGTTCCACTCACTCCGAATCCGTGAGGAGAAGTCGGAGAAGAACTTGGGAGTCATAATTCTCGTTGCTCCAGCTGTGATCGCGTAAAATAAAAAGTCAAGTGTAAATGTTGGTTCCCACATTTCTCCAGGTACTACGCCATCGATGAGGATTTTTCCGGCCTTATGAGGAAGCATGTTGCCCAGATACGCGCCAACGATGGTGCCGTAGGACTATGAGAGAGTCAGCACAGGACACCTACGTGCATTAGAGTGCTGCTTACTCCGCCCCACTGTGTTACACGTATGAGTCGTATGATAGCTGAGAAGAAACACTCTTACAAAGTTGATCAAAGCATTTTCACCCTCTAAGACGCGGGATATCTCCTCCATATCATAGATGGTTGTCGTTGTACTCATGAACCCCAACATCTCAGCGCCCATCGTCTCTTCACAGAGAGCACCTTGCGTTTCTTCCAGGGCAAGTGCCTCCTTCTGCTGCTCGATCAACACCGCACGGCCCTCTCGTGAAAAGGGATTTGGGGGGACGGAGAATGTCGTCTCGAAGACGGTGTTGGTCTGAAACATCTGGTACTTGAGCGCAGAACCAAAACAGTTCACTTTGGGCAGGGAATGGCCAAGCCCTCGCTGGTCGAAAGAGATGATGTCGTGCCTGTTGCCCGTGAAATTTTGAATTCGGAGACCAGAGGTGAATGAAGCAGATCTTCCAGGAACCCCCGGACCTCCAAACTAGATTCTCAAGGTTCATTGATGTTCATTGCGACACGGATGTTCTTACATTGGTGATGATAATCCCGAGCCGTTCAGATTTCGCGCATGTCGCTGGGTAGTTCGTCAGCGCAAGTCTGGATGTTCCAGCGGAGGGGTTGTCATAATCTGTCGGAACACTACACCGTGTTATTTGGGGTAATGTAGATGTGGCAGACTGCAACTCACTCCAAGTATCCGCACAGAAATGAAGGATCCTCGTGACAAGGCTGCCAATCAATCGACGAGTGAGTGGAATGAGGCTGCATATTCATGGGTGAGTGTAAGAAAAGACAATAAGAAGTGGCCGCTCTGTTTACCGGAGCACGAAAATGGTTCCAGAACACCAAGCAAAGCAGGGCAAGGACGCAGAGTCTCGCCTGCGCGTTCCAGCAGTTCCTTGACGATTTCGCGGTCGGGTTGCTCTGGGGAAGAACGCAGGCTTTCTGGTCGGTTGTGCACTTCTCTGGGTTGCTCATCCTTACAGACGATGCAGCTGTGTGGCGAGCCAACCGTGGTGGTCAGGTCCAAGTAAGGAATCTTGAAGGAATCAGTCTATGCCGAAGGCTGATCTGT
Source organism: Mycena crocata (assembly GCA_029281795.1). Lineage (NCBI taxonomy): Eukaryota > Fungi > Basidiomycota > Agaricomycetes > Agaricales > Mycenaceae > Mycena > Mycena crocata. Next base: position 349,400 of record JARJCP010000051.1, on the reverse strand, counting down.
ACGTAAATCAACGCGATCACGTGCGTGTCGCGTTTGAATTCTCGACTCTCATTTGAAAGATCTTTCGTCAAGTCTTTCGCCAGAACTAATTCTCACAGGTGGATAATGGGCTCAGGGGTCTTTGTGCGGAAGAGTGGAACACCCACTTCCATTCCCCCGGTATGACCGCCGCGGACGGAAGCAAAGTGTTTCACTCCCTATTTTCACCACCTCAAAGTCTCCGTCACTCGCACATTCCCTCTTCCAAAACCCCACATTAAAATCACAACTACAATCTACAGCCATGTCACCCATCCGATACATGTTCTCAGCCCGGGAGGAGACCTCTGATTCAACCATCAGTGCCTTTTCTCAGCCAACCCAATCCGCGTCTACGGACTCCCATCCTCCCCATCAATACACACTATTAGCATATCTGCCGTGGATTGCTTTCGCCCTGCTCTTCACCGGCGTCGCCGCAGTTCTGCTTTTTCGTCGGCGAAAAAGGCTCGCCGAGCCCAAGATGCGACAGGTGCGTGCTCATTTCTTGTCCGCAAGGATTTTGCTGACTTGTATTCAATTGCAGGTCCGCTACTCCCATCTCTATGGAGACGAAGAATTCCGCGCATCGAGTGAGACGCTTTTGAACCCCGGGTGGGAGAAACGCTCCTCGTTGATCAGCGCGCCCGCTCTTGCCCACAGCATTCGGAAACAATGCGCTCCTGGGCAGGAGGACGCGGTATTCCGCACCACCAGAGACCAGAGGCGTGCATTGTACGTATTGTATAAGCAATTGAAGTAATCACCGCCGCCACAGCCATTCCGCTGGCCTTGAGGGCGGACGTGAATTAGTGGGGGAGGAATAGCTAGGGTAGTATCTCGAACAGACGCTAAATCGCAGCAATGAGTATCCATAAATTTGTACCTTTCTATATATTACCAGACCTCCATGCCATAGAATTTGACGCACTGAATATGGCCTGGTAATCTAATATCGTGGGTTGCGATACCAGCTTAAGCTCAAAGAAATCCAAGTATCAGACCGTAGTTCCACACGAAATATCAGTAAGCAGAAGAAGAATTCCATTGACCTCGGCGGAACCGATCTCTTCTCAGCAGTCCAAAAAAGATTTCTGTTCTCTCTAGTGCGTCAACACTGAATGTTTTGACGCCTTGTACTGCACCAGATCATCTAAGTAACAGGCTGAGGTACTGTCTGCAAGTCGACTCGAAATCCAGGAAGTAGGAGAAGAAGAGACATCGACGGCCGCCACATCCAACCCTGACGACACAGCCACCGATGTTGAATTTCGGGCCGGTCCGCGGTTCCGAACTTGACTCGAACACACTCACAATAAATCCGCAACAACGGCCACGTACAAGAGAAACGTGTACCACATCTATATTCTTATAACTGTAGAAAACATGGCAGGGACCACCGCAGCTACGAAAAAATGCCCACCACACTCTCACTCCGCCGCCTTGTCGACCGGTTTTATTCCAAGCCGCAGAGCGACATCCTAAAACCAGGGGGTGGGTACACAATCCCGCTGCTGGGTCTCAACGGCTGTGGTAAAACGACGCTCCTGGACTGTCTTGGAACTGGTGAGATGCGCTAGCAGGACCATGTACGACTTGGGTGAAAAACAACCTAAATGGAACTCGCAGGAAACCTCGTCGAATCCAGCCCAACGCCGTTCGGCCTCCGACTGGAGACGGCGAGCGTGCGTCTCCCTGAGCTCACCGATGAGCTGATGAAAATGCCCTCCTGGAACATGGCCGAATGCGGCGGGAAACGCCTCCCGCCCGCGTTCCTCGCGCACTATACCCAAACTGTTGGCTCGGACGCCCTCATCTGGTCTGCATTAAATTTCGTCTTCCGGTGTTACATCCAGAAGAATGCTGAGGGGAATTTTAATTCAGGCTGGTGGACAGTTCAGATCACGCGGGCCTTGACGAAAACCTGGAGGAGTTCGGGAATGCTATTGACCTCCTGTCGTATCCCGGCATGAAGAGCACAGATATGCCAGTTCTAATGTGAGATACGGGACCAAATCCGTGGCAGTCAAGCGACCCCGCACTAACATCTGAATAACCCAGACTCGCGACAAAACAAGATGCACCCAACTCGATGCCTATAGCCGAAATCCAGACCCGTTTCGCACATGTTACAGCAGGGCTCCAGGTCCTGATCGTCGGTACCACGCTGAGTCAGTTACAACACCCAACCGCAGGTCCTTTACTCGACGCGTTCCGCTGGCTGCTCTACTCCGTGAACAGCACCCGAACTGGGAACCCACCACCCTTGTCGCCGACGGACGACCCGCGCTCGCCCATGGCACTCGAACTCGCACTGGACTCGTGGCTCGAGCGCGCGGAGAGTGACTCCTCCGCGGCGCGCTTTTTGCAGCAGTTTCAGACCATGAAACTCCCCGCGTGGGACCACTACACCCACGTCCGCATAATATATTCGGTGCTCACCGGGTTTGGCCGGCATAAAGGCAAGGCGCACTTCAAGCTGTTTTATATCCCAACTCAGCTAACAATTTGAACAGGACGCGACATGATCCTGCACGGGATGGAGACGTACGCGGCGATGAACGAGCAGGCGCGCGCGCGGCCGTTCCACTTCACGCTGACGTGCTTCTGGATCCAGGTCGTGCATTTTGGCATCTCCGGGATGCCCCCCTTGCCGCAATCCCAATATACCCAGTCTCAGCTTGGCCTCGGATCTGATCACGCCGGATCCCTCTCGTATCTGGAGTCGATGCTCGACAGTGATGATCCCGAAATGATGTTCGACGCCGAGTCCATCGTGTCCGGGGTGCCGAGCGACTGGAGTGTTGTGGACGACGAGGATGATTCTGTGCACGACGAGGACAATTCTCTGCACAACGAAGAGGATTCTGTGGAAGAAGAAGAGCTGCCCCAGAGCGAGGACTCGGAGCCCGCGCTGGCCTACCCAGACCCGGAAGAAGACGGCGGGGATCCCGAAGAAACCGCCTCCGATCCTGGGTTCGTCCGGTTCCTCCTGTTGAACCCGTTCGTGGTGGACGAGCACCTGTGGACGGGGTACTACTCCCGCAACGTCCTCATGAGCGCAAAGGCGAAGGTGCGAATGGTGCTCCCGGATAAGCGGCGGCTGCCGAACCTCGTCGGGCGGGACGCGATCTCGTCCATGATCAAGTGAGGGTGTCGCGGCATGTATCATCGAATGTAAATACCAATACCATGAAGGAAAAAAATCAGGCTCGTCCCCTGAGTGAGAGGCGACGAACGATCAGAATGCATTCCCGTCCCACGGATGATGGACACTGGGGCTCGGCGGGGTTGTGGGCGTGTATTTTCGGCGAGCACAGGATGAATCCTAGATCGATCCTAGCTACTTTGGTTGACTTTGGACTAGTGGGGAATTGATGAGTATATACTAGAAGAATAGCAGTCTGCTACGTTGAGATGATAGGGAACAATTGAATGCAGCGCGGAAAAATGGCGGAACCCTTTCCCCCCGTCCCGTCTAAGGGCAACTGCGAGAATGAGATGATCATGAACCCGGATCAGCTCATCGGTATGGCGAATGCTGTGGGGTTTTGCCATTATAAAGTAGCTGACAATTGAATTAATTTTCGGAAGCACGTGGGAAGTGGCAATGGCGCGGGTCGCACCGTTGCTCACACGAGACGCGCCGTACACGGTGACTTCCTCGAGTGAAAATATGGATGATTATTCATGTCCAGGAATCGGAAAAACTGGCGTTTGTACGAAAAATATGAGGTTTCGTTGTCGAGGCGTGTTTTTTTTCTGTCTGAAGGAAGACATGGGAGGATCAATTGAAAGGAAGGAAAGGAAACTATAGGGAAAGCGATTCGGAACCCAGGTCGGACTTGGAGGGCATGGTTGTGTAGAGACAAGGTGGCTGATGGCGGACCTAGCTCATCAATTGATTTCGGGGAGAACGGAGTGACACAGCTCCCCCCTGGCGCACATACGTGTACCTAGATACACCCACACGGAGTTGCCATACCGGTAATCTGGGGCCGGTGGGAAGTGGGAGGACAATCAGCATTTATTTTTTGGGCTTTTCAGGGGATTTAGCTTTCAACGGTTAAATTGAACTCATGGCTCCTGATTTGTGATGATGCATGTGTACTTTAGCACGCATTCATTATGTGGAGCGCGTTCAACAGCCGCCGACAGTGGACCAATTGATGAATGCCCACGTCGTCTGAGTCTGCGGAATTAGCAGGTTCTGGCCTCTTATGTCGAAAAAAAGAGCGATCCAGAATATTCAACCGACAGAGTCTATTAGCAACTTTTGCCGAGAGGGCTCTAAATCCTCTGATTGGCTGCTCCGAAAATCTCGGAGCAAAATCTTCAAGGAAATTTGCTAATAGACTCTACTCCTCATAAATCTCTGTGCCATTTACGGGGAAAAGTGGAGAGTCGCGATAGTTGATGGCATCAAGATCAGCGTGCGTAACCACCGCCACCCCTGTCAATGCAACCTGTCCGTCACCCGTTCATTGAATCATTCAAGCTCTCTGACTGGTATTCAGCTTGCTCTCAAGTATCCCGCATTTTATTCATTCCATTTGGCGGCGAAACGGTTGAATTTGAAGGGTACCGTAGTACTAGCAAGAGTACTAGTACGCCGCAACTGCATCACCCCGATGGGTTTCAAGCTCTTGCTGTCCTCGGGCGGCGAGCATCAGCGATTCAACGAGTATCACCTCCCAAAAGGATTGATGCATCACTTCAAATATCCTTGGCAGCAAGGCCGTGTTCTTCGAGTCCCAAACTCCCGGACCTGTCTGTTTCGGGCATCGATGTCGGGGTATTCATCGGGGTTCGGTAACTGACCGCTGTCTTGGGTGGAGCACTTAGTTGGCTCCCCACGTCTCCCCTTCTCCACTTTTCGCTTTTCGTTCTCCCACCTGCAGGCCGGGTCCTCTTGCCTGTCCACTCGTTTCTTCGACCTTGCTAGCTTCATTTTTTCTTTGACTACGACCATGGCTTCCAAACGCTCCTCTGGCCTCGATTTTTCTGACGGCAATTCCGCTCCCCAGGAGTATACGGCTAATGTGCCTTCTGACCAACGCAACAAAGCGGAGCGGCTTCGCATGCAAGGCCTCCAAACCGCGACGGCTCCCAAAGGCCGAGTTCGCCACGATCCCACACGACCGATGAAATTGGGCGAAAGAATAGGCATTTGGTTGATCAATGAGGGGCGGCAACGAGTCTTCTTCGCCGTCTTTCTGATTCTCCATCTCCTCGTCGCCGTCTTCGGTGTCATTCATTATGGATTGAAGGACAATTTAACCGGTGCACGAGCGACCTTCGGGGTGACCTTCAGTACGTCCGGAATTTTTTTGGACCTCCTTCTCTGGGCTAACAACACTTTTGCAGCCATTGCGCGAGCAGCTGCTCTTGTCCTTCATGTCGACGTCATTTTTATTCTACTCCCAGTGTGCAGAAACTTCATCTCACTGGTGCGACGGACACCTCTTGGGGAGGTCATCCCTTTCGACAAGAATATCACCTTTCACAAGGCCACTGGATGGGCCATTGTCGTCGGAAGTCTCGTCCACACGCTCGCACACATCGTCAATCTCTACCGCCTCACCATTTCAAACACGAGTGCGAAGACGACCGGCCAGCGTGTCGCATTCTTCCTGTCAGCGAACTTTACAATTGGGCCGCTCATCACCGGGTGGCTTATGTGGATCTGTCTCGGTGTTATGGTCTTCTTCGCCATGAAGAAAAGGCGCAACGCGGCAGGCGGCGGATTCGAACGCTTTTGGTATACCCACCATCTGTTCATCCCATTCTTTATCCTTTGGCAATTCCACGGAATGTTCTGCATGATCAAGCCCGACCGCCCGCCGTACTGTTCTTATAACACCATCGGTGTCTTCTGGGTACGTTTTGATTTCGCGCCTAATTAACGCTTGTGCTTATTGACATTCTTCAGCGGTACTGGATCGTTGGCGGTCTCATTTGGATCTTTGAGCGCATCCTGCGTGAGGTGCGCTCGCGCCATATCACATACATCTCGAAGGTCATCCAGCACCCATCCGACGTGATGGAGCTGCAGATCAAAAAAGACAAGACCAGCCCGCGTGCAGGACAGTATATTTTTATCAACTGCCCTGAGATCTCCTACTTCCAATGGCACCCTTTTACCCTCACCAGGTTCGTTCTTTCTGTCTTGATATGATTTGATCGGACTGAAAACCCTTCGCGATTCCAGCGCCCCGGAAGAGGACTACATCTCTGTCCACATCCGCGTTGTCGGCGATTTTACACGGGCACTTGCCCGTGCCGTGGGCTGCGATTTCGAAAGCGCAGGTAAAAAGGGCGCGGCAGCTGAGACCGGCGGGAAAGTCGTCACCACGGCCGCCAACCCATCCATAAACCGCATTCTGCCCCGGATCATGGTCGACGGGCCGTTTGGAACCTCGTCTGAAGATTTCCTCAATTACGAGACTGTGATGTTGGTCTCTGCTGGGATCGGCGTTACCCCATTCGCTTCGTGAGTTTCGCGTAGATCCCTGACACTGAATATCAATTGACACGGTCTGACACTGACAGCATCCTGAAGTCCATATGGTACCGCATGAACAACTTGAGCCAGGGAACACGCACACGGCTCTCGAAGGTACTTGGCGAACCTCCTTTCTCTATAGTTCATTCTGAACTTCTCCCAAGGTTTATTTTACCTGGGTTATCCGGGATTTTGGCACGGCAGAATGGTTCCATTCCCTTCTACATGCGCTGGAAGAACAGGATTCGCAGAACAGAATAGAAATCAGCATCTATGTCACTGGCGGTGTTGGGGTGGACGACATGAACAACATTATTGTGCGTTGCTTTCTCTTCTATTCAGTTTCGGCCCATTTGAGCCCATTTATGTAGGTCCAAGATGTCGGCGCCGAGAAGGATGCCATTACCTCGCTGCGCGCACCGACGCACTTTGGGCGGCCCAACTGGGATCGCATCTTCACCCAGCTCGGGCAGAAGCACCCTGAATCGGACATCGGAGTGGTAAGTCAACCCTCAATTACACGCCGCTGTGTATTGATAGTATTCCCCTAGTTTTATTGTGGTCCTCCTGCTCTGGCCACATCCCTCCGCTATATGTCAACCAAGTACTCTGATCCTCGGGGCGCACGATTCTTCTTCGGGAAGGGTAAGTCCTTAATTAACTGCTCTTACCGTGTACTGACGATATCTTCAGAGAATTTCTAGTCTTGTTTACACCACGGACTTGAATGTTTTATGATCCGGTACTATCTTATGTGAAAAGTTAACTCCCTAGGCCTCAGGTCTCAGGGTTTGTATATTATTCGGCACAATAAATTCATTCGTCATCTTTTAGTAGAGGGCTTTCCAGTCGCCCCTCCATTTTTCGTGTGCCAAGTCTGTTGAAAATACCTCCGCGGCTGTCGGATCAAGCTTGCCAAAAAGAAATGAATTAATGAACACGGATCAATACTCATTCTCTCCCGTTTCCGACCACAGCCAATCCGCTCTACAAGTGGAGTTTGGAATGAACTAGAACATGGAGCGGTTTTCCGGGTTTTTGGAGTTATGCACCGGTCATGGGAACTAACAATGCCTTCGGGAGATCGGAAGGGTTGCTTCGGTTGCTTCCCATCCTTCGACTCCAATCCACGCCGTTTCGGCTCGTTTCGTGTGAAGACGATCCGGATTTTGAATTCGGATTGCACTCACGTCTTACCCAGACATTCAGCTCGGTGAGTGCCAGAGACTTCTAGCACTGTTCCAGCGCGGCCTCGGTTGGCCGTCCGACCTTTACCGCCGACGTTTCAAAAATGAATTCATTCTATTTAAAGTTTAAACCACAGCTTAATGATGTAATAGACGACTATAAAAGAGGGCGAGGATGGAGTGTTTACACTCATTAGCCTTCGACCTCACATCCGCCTCAAAATGAAATTCTTCACCTCCCTTGTCCTGTCCACCATGCTTGTGACGGCTGCGTTTGCCCAACGCGCTTTTATAGGCACACCTACGGAGGGATCGTCCGTCAAGGCTGGGTCGAACATCACTGTGGAGGTTGACCGCCCCGTACGTCGCTGTGATTTTTGGATTGCATTTATTCACTGAGTCCGCATTCTGTCTTAGGACACGTTGACTGGCTCTACCGAAGTCGCCATCGTCATCGGTATTCTGTCTTGCTCGCGATTCTCGCCTCAGACGTGTCCGCCGCCCACCGACATCATTGGGAGTGTCATGTACAAGGGGCAGTACAACCCCGAATTCCACACCAATGTGTCGGCGTCGAAACCTCCGCACCAGAACTTTACCCTCACAATACCAGCATCAATGCAGAAAGGTCCGGCGCAGATCAGCCTCACACACCTCAGCTTAGTCGGGGTGGGTTGAAAGTCGTAACTGTTATTTTGCAGCTCTAACATTCGTCTCGCGTCTAGGCCGGTCCATTCCCGTTCTTCGAAACTCAAAACGTGACTGTCAACGTGGTTTGATTTCGAAGAACAGCATATTACCCAAAGACAGGTTGCAGGGACACTGTATTATACGAGACGTGCTGCATGCTGTGTACTTAATGAATGAAATCCTATTTGAGTGGTGATTAACACAGTACACACCTGAGAATTGAATGACAGACGGATTGCTCTTCCGAGCATGTCGATTACTGTAAACGGCTGCTAAGGGAGAAATGGAATGAAAGGCAGAACCTCATATGAGTACAGTATAAGGCCCCAGATTGGTATCTAAAGGTAATTCGAAGCTGAATTCAATGCTTCAACCCGTCGGAAAAGCAGCTGATGGAAGGACAGAGAACATACGCAACGAGCCGGTTTGTTGAAGATTCTGCATAGCTGATATGTACAGTGGCGGCAAAAAGTAATGAGCGCGATGGTGCAAGGTCATTCCTCAGCCGAATTGCGCTCATTAATTTTTGCCGCCACTGTATATATCCCTGCCTGTGTGGTTCGACAAGACGCAGTCCACGATCCAGTGTCGCCATCGAGACTTGCCAAGAACCGATTCCTTGAACAACGTTGGAAGATCTTCCAAGGGTAATGTTGCGCCGCGGCGAAGGGGTGACGCAACAAAAATAGGCACTGCATATCAGGCAAGCAAATCGCTGGTTGAGAAAATAAACGGACGAAGGGAGAGCGATAGGCGAATTGTGAGTCAAGGAGAGTGGAAAGACGGAGACCACATACATTTTCATACGGATACGCGTCCCTTCCCACATGCCTACATGAAACCTTGAAACTTGGCCCGCGTCGGCGAAAAACGATGCGCAGGCTAAGATTTAGTTACCAATGGTTCGTGAGACCATGGCGACTGGGGCCAGGGCAAGCGTCGGCCTGGATAGGCATGACTTATGGTCTTCGGCGGGCTCTCGAGCAACACGGACGACACGTCTGCAAAGTGAATTTGTTAGAGAATCTTTGTTGACAGGTGCCTCTTGTTGTTTCGTTTCCTCCGTCTGTCTCAGACAGCAAAAAGAAAGCAAGTTCGACAGTATGTCTTATAAAATACAAATCCCATCCAATATTGGGACGATAGATGTTTACACTGCGCGAAAGTCAGTTTCGGCAGATGAAGTTGCCTTGGGACGCACTATTTTGGTAATCTGCGGCCAACAACCTATGTGGGGAATCAGTCAACACCCGTGAGAGAGGGCTAATGGGGAAGAAGGAAGAAGATATGGGCTCACAGCTCCAAGACAATCTCTGGTGGGATGCGATCCATGAATTCCTGCACAGGAATCTCCTCCTTCGGTCCGACAGTCTCGTAATGCGCCTTGAAGCTCATATACTCTAGCAGCTTCTCGACGATGACCCCGCTAAGCTGCCCGTCAATCCACACACCAAACTCGCTAGGAAAGCACCGGGACGCACCGTTGGCTGACGGGACACGTCCGTGCAAGCGCTTCGGCGTATTCGGCTTCACACCCAGAAAACAGAGTGAGATTCACGCAAGGATGGGTGGCATTGACTGACCCGAGGTGTCCAGCATGTCGCGCATTGTCCCGCTCGCATTTGCGACCTTGCGGCGGACGAGGAAAGAGTAGCCGTCGTCGCTCGTTACGCGCACCCAGTCCATATCGGACGCAACCTGTATCATCGTCAGCTCCGGGCCAAAGAGAGGCTTAGAGACGCGGCGATTACAGTCATTTCAACGTCGGCCATGTTTAGCGCGTCAGTACGAACGGACGAAGTGGCGATAAAAAGCAAATAAAAAGACAAGAAAGGAGAACTTAGGTAATCAAGGTCAAATACTCGGTATCATACATCCAGGAATCCATTAACCTGCGCAACGCGTATATACACTATCACAACCCTCGGCGGTATATAAGTCAGTAGGAGGAGCCCGCCGCGTGTATAACGCGCTCAGTGTCGCGGGGATCCATGCGTCCTCCCACATGGCCACCACTTGGCCACCACCTCGTTATGACCACGACCCCGCACCACCCGCGTCCCGCGTCCTACCCCCTTTACATCATAGCCACCTGATAGAATACACACAGGTCTAGCACTGCGAGCAGCAGAGCCTATACAGTCTCGTGCCGCTTCAAGCCCCCGGGGCGTACGCGGCCGCCGCGGAACGCGATCCGGTCCGCAAGTCGCTCGACGTCGTCGCCGGCCGCGTCGTCGTCGAGCGTCTTCTTGATGAGGAACTCCATGTTGATGCCCTCGGGGTCGCGCCCAGGTATACGCATAGATGGTACCAGCGGAGACGGCATAGGTGAGGGTATGGGGGAGGACGAAGAGGAGGGCGGCGGAAGGGAGGGGAGACGCTCGTTGACGAGGTCGGAGCGCCGACTGTGGAGAGGACAGTGAGTAAGAGTACACAGACAAAGGAGCAGGCAGGTGGAGGGGATATGGACGAGGGCGACAAAGTTACTCGATATGCTCAGTAGTCTTCCCCAGCATCCGACGAGAATGCATCGAAGGAACGCCAATGCCGAATGGTTCCGAAGAATGAAAGAAAAGATGAAGGCACGCACGCGTCCTCGAAATTGTGTATACTCGACCGTATTTGGCGCTGCACCCCAAGCTGGCCCATGATACCAGGTGGCCGCGCTTCGCCCTCTTCCGCATCCACCAGTTCTGACGCTGACTCGGCCTCTTCCCTAAAAGGAAATAATTTTAAACAGGCAAATGGAAGGAGATTGGAAAGGGAGCGCACCGCAGAAGCTGGAAGACGCGTTGCATACGGCCCACGGCGATGATCTTGCTCTTGATCTCCTGCCGCCGCCGCGCGACCTCCGCGGGCGTGGTGAGTCCCAGCGTGCGCGCTGTCCGCATCTTCGCATCGCCATCCGCGTCCGTCCCACCCTCCTCTGAATCTGAGTCCGAGTCCACCAGCTCCTCCTCAGAGCAGATCGACAAGATCGCGAGCAGCATCTCCGTGACTTCCCCACCAAAATTAGAACGGTGATTAAACTGAAGAAGACAGATAAGAACGCACTCTTGGCGCCGACGAACGGCAGGCTCCATGTGAACGCGTTCTGGAAGTTGGGCAGCCAGTACGGGTGCGGCGACGCGTTGTACTGGCGGATGGTAATGTTTTTGTTGGCATACTTGAGGATGGCACCGCGGTTGTGGTACACGTCGAGGTAATTCGGTGCAGAGAAGATCGTGATCACCGACGGGAATTTCTTGGTTGGCGTCTTGCGGTGCATCGTGTAACTGTCGAAGGGTCAGCATTTAGTCTCGCGAGTCGAGGCCAACCCACCCTGCATCCTGTGCCTCGTGCCCGCGGATGATGCCCAAGAGGCCGTTGCGCTCGAGGAATTGACAAGCAGCGGTGTACGTGAAGAAAAAGGAGCAGCCCCGGGTCTGGTTATGCAGGAAGGTGGTTCCCGGAGGCACTGAGCGCTCTTCCTCGTGGCCAAATCCCTGGATCGGATCGCTCCACAACAGATCGCACAACAGGCCGCGCGACCCAGGCTCGCTGAAGCGGTTCAGCGCCTGGATGTCGGACAGCATGACGAGCTCCGGGGATAAGCCACCGTGCACACAGAAAAAGCGCCCGTCAACGAGCGCAGCTATTGGGAGCGCGCAAAACGAGGCTATGCACGCATCGTAGACGCGCATGGAGTATTTGTGCAGGCACTCCCGTTTGAAGGTGAAGTACTCTGTGAGATGGCGGCACTCGTGGTTCCCCCGTAGCAAAGTAAACTTGTGCGGAAACCAGAGCTTGAGAGTATAGAGATAGAGCAAGCACTCGATCCCAAAGCAGCCACGGTCGACATAGTCGCCCAGAAACAGATATGCATTGTCTGTGAGCGGACCACCAACATCGAACAGCTTCATGAGGTCGTACTGCACCGATCTGGTGAGATGTGGCCGGATAGACCAGGAAACGACGCACATATTGGCCATGGATATCGCCGCATATGGTGACCGGGCCCTGGACCTCGACCATGTTTGGCTCGGAGCTCAGCAGTTTTGTCGCGTGCTCGAGAATATACAGCGCATGTTCCTCTGTCAGTCTCCCCTCCCGGAAAAAGTGGTCGCGCAGCGCGCGCACATTCGGTTTTGGCGCGCCAAATTCATCGGTCGCAAAGAATTCGGCGTCAGAGAGACGGTGAGTTGCGGGCTGGGGGACCTGGCTGCGGGGGTCAGATACAGCCCCAGAAACATTGTACCATTCGTACCGACTTGATGGGGCGGTCGCGCATATTGGGCGCCATGAGGGTCGGCGCAGAGTCCATCTTGCTTGTACTTGTTGAATTCGAGTGTCTCAACCACCGCGTGATTCGCGAGTTTCTGCACCCGAAAACCGCGGAGCCATGGGAACAAAGGAATGCCCAAGACCAACGAAAAGGATGCCTTCGACCCCAGTACTTCAGGGATGAGCTCCCTGCAGATGATGGAAAATCTTTCAATTTTCAGAAACGATCGCGACACGAGTTAGGACAAGTTCTCGGACAGTTTCAAGTCTCAACTTTCCACCAAGATATGTACAGTAGCAAAAATGCCTCGACCCAAGCAGAAAACAGACTTTCACATACAGTGGCAGGGTAATCTCCTAACAGAAAAAATGTAACAGCAACGAAGCGGCCATGACGACTGGATCGATCAAGATGCATTTGTATCGAGTTGGTGCCGGGGTTCCGGGATTCTTGCAGTGCAGAAAAATGAACGGTGAAAACGACAAACAGATATCAATTTTTATACGGATAGATGTTTCTCTTTCCGCTCCAAGCAGAAAGATCAAACACAATTGGGATCACCGATCACGTGTGCATTTCAACCTTGGTTCAATTTCGACCGAGGTTCGACTTCGAAACTTGACGCCTCCTGGAATCCTCTTGTCTGGTCTGAATTTTCCGCAAAAAGTCATGGCCGGCTGTAGAGCTCTCTGCAGCGGTCTAGGCAATGCGGAACCAGGTTTGAGACACAACTGCGGAGCCAAAAAAAAGTCTCAGCCCCTATTTGGTCAAGGATATAAAGCCGCACTTCCAGTCTTTCCCCTTCATCGACTTCTCACAAAAGTAATCATCATCTCAGAATCAAAAAATCCTTCTCAGCATGGCTCCCACCATCAACTTCTTCATCGTCCGCGACAGCAGCAGCGCGACCGCCACCACAATCGTGACCCCTGCCCCAAGCGCATCTTCCGATGACAACCACAGCTACAACACTGGGATTGCCTCCAAGATCCCCATTCTCCTGTTGATTATCTGCCTTGTGATCTGGGGCGCGTTGAGGCTGTTCGTTATGATACGCTGGTACTTTGGCTTTAACAACCTGAAGGACCCGGTGCGTCGTCTTTTAAATTTCTGCCTCTTCTTTTCCTCACTTCACATTCAGATCGCCCCTACGCAGTCGAGCAACCCCCCTCCCAAGTATGCCTATTCGGCAAGCTCCAAGACCGCGTCGACCGAGACGCTTGTCGAGCATAAAATCGCGGCACCCGCACCCGCACACACTGCCGCGGTCGACAACACCGCCCTGGGCTCAGAAGACGCGCTCTTTGAACTCGCCAGGGCCAACACGCAAAAAAACAGCGCCGTACCGTGCAGGTGATTGCCCCCAAGCTTAAGCCCGCTATGACCGAGGCGGATCGTCCGGTCCTACGGCCTGCTGGGACCTGCCGGTAAGGAGTGTTGCGTTCGCACTGGCAGCGGTGCTAGGTTGTGGTTTTTGACAATGAGGTGCATTATTTTATTTCATAGTGTTTAACTTCTAATTTTCGTCTTTCAAGAAGAAAACTCGAACATTCGCCAATCTTCATACCTTTTATGATGCATAGATCTATCCCGTCACTCAAGTCTTCATTATGGTTTGTCAATGCCCGAGGTACGACTCCTCTTCTTACAAACACAACAAATCGATTCTAACGGTCTTACAGTGCTAGAAAGAAAACTCGGGAGTTCTTGAGCTCTTTTTAGAAATAAAACAACCGACTTCTTCGTGCGAATGAGCCTGCTCTGAGGTGTGTTATATTTACTTCTTTGGCCACAAGATTTAATTCTGATGCATTTTCCCAGAACTGGACAGAAAATCGGATGTCAGTCCTTCGCCAGTGCAACCGCAAAGTTCAACTGGTCCGCCTCGGAGTAGAGAAGAGGTGTGTTTACTTCCTTCAGCACGGTCTTGTATATTTTAATTCTGACTTATTTCGGCATTATTAGGAGACATGTCGATGCTGCGACCGGAATGGAGAGTTCTGCCGTCGGAGAGAGATCCTGGAACCTGCTGTAACACATTGGACTGCTATCAGAATGCAGTCTCTAGTAACACATCGATAAGAGTCGAGGCTCTATATTTCCTTGCTTTGCGAATGGAATCATGGTTCAACAATAATGGTTGGAAGATGAAGGGCGTCCAATGCGTAGGACCTGCTCAAGTAGGTGAAAAGAAGTGGGCGTGTACTTGGTACTCCAAGCCAATGTGCGAACTTTCTGGGTCGACAATAGGGAGTTTCCCAGACCAGTGACTGTATGTCGTACCAAAAGTGTTACTATACGACAGTAACATTTTCGATACGATAGGCTGAAATTGAGCCCGGGAGTTTCCACAAGAATCTGTGCATCGCATTCATCCCAACTATGAATCCATCTGGCAGCCCAATTCGACTCTCGAGCACGACGAAGCGGCGAACGGGACACCGGCCAGTAGTATCGGCAATCAATGCTAATGCTTTCAAGTGGCAATTCTTACCGCTATAACCGAGTGTGGGCGATCTGAAAGAGCGACAGTGTCACCGTGAACTTTGGATACATCGAATCCGATTCACGAGAGCCTTAAATAGGAAGATTCTTCGACACTTGCAACCTTTCTTCCGACGTGATCTGCGCCCTTGCTCCGCCATCGAGGCCTGAGATCGAGAAGATTGGCCGTTAATTGAGGTCTGACAAAGAACAAGTATGTGTCTGCGGGATTGGAGAAAGGCGGAGAGGCGAGCTGAACGATTTATCACCAAGATGAATGGTATACGCACCGTCAATGTAATGCTGAACGCATCCTCCGCCCTGAAGCCCCCGCCCTCCTACTCTCACCGAGCCACACAACGCACTAGTTTAGACTCCGCCTACCTAGCTCTGCGCCTGGGTGGAACCCCTCGCCACCCACACGTAATCTGAGGGTCACCCCAGTCATCGTCGGACTCGGAGGGAGTAGACACAGAGCAAGGAGTTTGGATTTGCACTACGTTGCGTGATCAGTGTCGCGTCGCCCTGTGCACCCGCCTATGTGCGCGTCGCATGAAGCCGGCGGGCTGGCCAGCTGCGGGTTTCGAAGATTAGGCGAAAGTTAGCAAGGTAGAATGAAGCAAACGCACCAGACGGAGGTTTACGAGCGCTGTAAGGTGTCAGACACTGTCACAAAGAAAGAGAAAAGCCTTGGAAATAAACGTACTTACCATACTTGTGGCAGAGGGTGAAGAAGAGTGGGGGGGGGATGTGTCAACGGAGCCACACTCACACTCACACTCGTCGGTTAATTGTGGTCAAGTTGCGCCACAGTGGCGAAAGTGAACCAGTGTGGCGCGACTGGAATGAGTGATGCGCCATTCTCGCGTAAACGTGAGAGAATGTACCATTCTGACTCAGATCAAAAAAGAATACGGCACGGTGCGGTGATTAGCCGGCTTTTTTTCATCCTGCTTCCTTTCCCCCACCATTGTCGACCATGACCGACGACGAGATGCTTGCCAGCATCACCGCGGGTGAGCTCCTCCAGTTCCGTGCCTTGGTGAGTAATTCAACTTTGTGTCCTGCTTTGTTCCCGGCCTGATCACCTCGTTGTCGCCGGTACAGCAATTCCCGCCCGCATTCATAACCGCCAATCCCGGTCTCTTTCTGAATCTAGACTGGGTGCATCCCGTGCCACTTCGGGCATTTCTTATGAATCGTGACGCGTCGACAACACATCGATCCGTTGTTACTGTTAAACAGGAACCTTCCGTCTCCATCCGTCCAGAACCACGCGTCAAAACGGAAGATTTTGGCATGGAGATCATTGATTTGACCTCACCGCCGCGCCCCTCGAGAACCTCAGCCGCTAGGACGCGTCCCACGATCAACAATCACCCCGAGATCATCGAACTTCCTTCCTCCGAGGACGAGTTGGAAGTGGAAGCATCGCTACAGCCCTCTGGCGCGTCCTCCAATCCGCCCGATGCGTCTGAGCTATTTACTCTGTCAGATCTCGATTCTGAGGCTGAGCCGGAGGTTCCCGCCGTCGTAGCATTGTCAACGACAGTCTGGGGTGACGTGGATTTTATTTCGCGTGCCATTGACGGCCCTGCGACGATCAACCGGCAGAGCAAGGTTGTACGGGTGGAGTATCTAAATGACATCCCTTCGTTTCTTCCAGTCCCCCGCAACAAAACAGCATTTATTCTTGATCTGCGCGACCCGAAATTCGACTTCGCTGATGCTGACGGGGTGCTTCTTCGTGCGCATACCCTGATTTTGAACAAGGTAACGTGCTCGTTTCGTTCTCAGATTCCTCAATGCGCCGGCAACTGATTCAACGCTTCAGAACCAAGAATCGTGGGACACCTCCGGCAGTTCTTCGGAGCAAGTCACAAACTGTTCGCTGTTCAACGGCGAGCCGGTAAAATGCCGTCGTACGCGCCACACATGCCGGGGATGTTTCCGTTGCAGTGAGCTTGATGTATCGCTTGTAAATGTCACCCGTTACGAACTTGATCCTACATCTCGCGCCGAGATTATTTCTGCTGAAGTTGCTACTCGAATGGCGTCGGGTGATACTCCCGAAAAATTAGCTGCTGCGTAAGCAATATTCGCGCCTACCTACCTTCTGTTCGCTGACCGCTTCAGGTTCTACCGGGTCATCACTTCGGAAGCGAGAAAGTGCAAGGCCAAGGATTCCATTGGCGCTCCCTGCGAGGGGCATCCTATCATGAAGGCACGGATAAATGTATGTTCATTCCATGTTTAAAACTCGCTTCTAACTGTATTCTTCCAGGGAACCCTTCGCAAGGGCTCCTTCATCGCTTGTAGCGAATGGACCCCAACCTGGCGAACCCACCAAAGCGACTCCATCCCTGATAACGTCAGCGAGATGCTTATCGCCCAGCTCATGTCGCCGCAGGCGGCGTTTTCCTCCGGCTCTAATACCGAACCGTGTAGTCGGATAATTTCTGCACGTGTCGGGTTGCGGCAGCAATTCTGTGGTATTACATCCTCATTCTCGTTGTTTGAGCGCTGAATGTATCAATTTCAGCACACATACATCTGGCGAACGGCAAATCCATTCGTGGTAACATGATCCACCACCCATGCTTCGCAAACATGTTAATCTACGAGCCTATCAACACCACACTCCGGATGGCTTGTGTTGTCTTTGATCACACAAAACCACACACTCATCCGATGCCTGCGCTTGCGAAGCTAACTTTAGACGTTGAGAAGACGTATCGTAAATGCGTTAAGGCCGCGGGCGTTCTGGGAACTACGGTTCAGAAGGTTGATGATGGTATGTACTGATATACCGTGCCAATTACATTCCAGGACGTGATTTCATTTTTTATAGCGCCAACAACCCTTCTCCTTTTGAAGGGACAGTCACCTGCCATGTTTCATCCCTCGCTCCACCTCAAGCGACGCAAACAGGGCATTATACTCGACGAGAAGCTTATTGCATCTCCAGCGGGACTTGGTATTGGCGGTACGTATATTCACTGAATTTACTGGTGCAGCCTCATTCAATATAATCACAGGTGTATATGCTCGCCACGTTGAGGACTTGAAGCTGCCGCCCGAGTCGCAGTACATCCATAGTGTCCTTACCACTCCTGACGGCCGCGTGCTCATTATCACCATGGTACCTTATCTGGCCAATTTGGTGCACGTCGCGCGGACTGTACAGGTTGATACCACATTTGGGCGTACGGTCGGGGATCTGAACGAGTGGGAGTTCGTTATTTGGTATGGGAGCGTTGAGCGCGGTAAGTGCATTACTCTTGTCACAGTTATTATTTCTGATCGCCCTTGTGACAGTTCTCACTGTTGGACGCCTTTACACAGACGGCGCCGATCGGCCCCATTATAAGTACCTGTTCGATGAGCTCCAGCGCATCATTTTCCGGCTTACCGGAAAGAATCTTCGCTTCAAACGTTTCACGCGTGGTGGAAATTTAATCACAATGGGAGTCGATCTGGAGGCCGCACAAGTCCAAGGTGCCAGTGACTCCTTCCTTCCTACCAACGAGCCCGACTACAGTGGTATTACCACCGACGACCCGGACGAGTTCGCTATGTACTACGTGCGGGCTTGCATTTCGCACGCCAAACGGTACGTCACTTGTTATGGGCGCTGGGAATATATTCTGACCATCCATATCTGAAGCGGGGTTCATGGCCTCAAGCGTTATGTTACAGACGACATCTTCAAGCGTCTCATGGATTTCCCATATCTCAAAACCGAGGAAGATCTCGCCGAGTTTACGGCGTGGATAGCTACGTTGAAGATTAAGAAGGTTCAAGGTACGTCAATAATACTTGTTGCGCATCAGTACTTATTTAATTCAGATTGGTGGAAACACAAACTTCAATACCCGTGGATACGACCGTCGCTCATCAAGACTCTCTCTCGGATCCACCCCGACGACTGGGATATCACTGATGCATCAACCAACCTCAACGAAGGCCAGCACCACTGGACTAACCAACAAACCGGTGTTCATCTCACCATTCTCGAGGCCATTGAGACGTAAGTCTCTTTTTCGTTGATTTGTTGATGTACTTAATCCTCTCAGCGCCCGCAAAGTCGACTTCAAGACTGCGCGCGAAGTTCAAGACAGCCTCGAGACCGGTCTGCTCGATAACAACTCCAACAACATGCTCCACCGGATGGGCCGTAACGTTCAACGCAAATCTAACAATCTTGCGAAACAACGGGCTGCCACTCAAAAGAGCGTAGAAACGGACGAACTTCAGGCAGAGGTGGACGCTGAGAAGGCGGCCAAGAAGGTACAGGATCAGAAGGTGAAGGATGCACAGAGTGCGCTTTCTGCATCGAAGGGGAAATCAACACGGCGGAGACGAGGTGCAGCGGCGGTGACGGCAGCTGTCCCGCTGCTCGAGGCCTCTTCCTCGGGTCGTGTGCTTTCGCCACGGCACCGTACACGCCCTCGCGCCGCTTCGATGTCATCTCAAGTCCCCGTGGATGTCCCTGTTGCGGATGAGGTTGTGGATCGCGCCACCGTCACTGCTCTAGATCCACCATTCCCCGACCTCCCACCCGCACCCACCCCCGTCGACTCTACCCAGCCGTTTGCCTTTACTGGTGACCTGGCATGGCTCGAAACCTTTCAGTTTGGACATCAGGTATCACAGCTTGACGCCGTTGCAGCTGCTGTGCCCGAGGAAAACATGCTAACTAACGATTCTCGGTTCGATGCTGACACCGAATTTACCTGGTTCCTTGCAAACTTTGCTAACGGCGCCGACGATTTCGCGACAACCACGCCGATCCCTCAGGCGACTCGTTACGACTTTGCAGCGTGGAACGGAGGGGTGGCTGATTATTTTGCTGCACCACCTTCGAACGAGGCTGGTGGGTCGGTCTTTGAAGGGGCGTACATGGAGGGCGGTTCAACCCCATCTGAGCTTCCCACTTTACCCCACCCGCCCTCGTCTCCCGCCTCATCGTCTCCCGCATATCCGCATAACCCGATCGAAGCTCTCAACGCTGACGTTGATGAACGCAATATCGTTCACTCTGCCAGACCTCGCAATCCGCCAAAACGGATGTTGGAGAATATTCAGTCTTCCAATGCGAAAAAACCGAAAAGCAAGCACGTAAGTTTCTCCGTTTATTTATCTGTTGTCGCCGTCTTACTTACTTCACCATCAGTAACGAAGTCGCTTTGGGGACGTTGCAATCATTCTTTCAAATGTAGTACCTCAATCCTCATGCAGTACCGACGTGCCGCAAAGTAGTTTAGGCTCAATATAATGTGTCTACCTTTTTTTTTTTTTTTGTACCGGCAACAAGTCCAGAACAAGCGCCCAATAAGCGCCCATCTAAGTTTTCGACCGCACTGGCCGGATATCCACGAAAGCCGAGAGTGGCGCAAGTGTGCGCAAGTGCGCCACAGTGGCGTGGTTTCAAGCAGTGTGGCGCAACTGGTTGAAGCAAGGTTGAAGGATTGCCGATGAGTGTGAGTGTGAGTGTGGCTTACTTGGGTGATCCCCAGAAGAGTGGCTGACAGCATTTCCCTTTTATATGTTGCCCCGGACCGGCGAACTATTGACCGGCATCAAAGTCACAGCCGTGACGTGATCACGCCTTTGCGCCTTGCATGTTTTCCTCTCTCCTAAAGATTTTCTCCACCACTTCCCCGGAAACCAGCATGGCCGTTAAAGAGCTAGTCGAGGTATGCGCACACCTGATCCTCACCGACGTTGTAACAGTGTACGCCGGACTAGACCGCAATCAACGAGAACAAGATCATGATTTTTTCTAAATCGACCTGCCCTTACTGCAGACGGGCGAAAGCACTTTTTGCGGCGCAGTTTCCGGACGAGACGCCCAAGGTTATTGAGTGGGTCGGTTCTCTCAATCGCCCGATCGCTACTGATCCGACGTCAGGCTTAACGAACACGAAGATGGAGCAGATATCCAGAACTACTTGGCGACGAAGACGGGGCAGCGCACTGTACCGAATATCTTCGTCAGTGCGTACTTGTTTCAGTCTTGTTGAGCGCAATAATCTAATGGCATACAGATAAGCAGCATGTTGGTGGTACGCATTTGCTGAAAAATAATCTCTGGATCCGCAACTGATGCAAATCCTAGGCAACGATGATACCCAGGCAGCATTCAAGTCGGGAGAGCTGGCACGCCTTGTCAAGGTCTGATTTACTTTCCAGAACCGTGGTATGTGCCCAATTGTGCTATTCCCCAATCAAACAAACTGACCATCTGTCCTTCCACTTTCGGTACATAGTAGAATGTAAAGTGGTAGAGCCTATTTGCGCTGATTCCTCATTCTCCTGCCAATCACACTCTCTCCCCTCGTACAAGGCGGATTGGAGCGTAACAGCGACAGTGACTTCGTTACAACTGCGCTGAAATTTAGGCAATATTTGCTTGGCCCTGTGCCGGCTCATCGGAAGGCTATGTCACGTCTTCTCCTCTCTGCGCATCGCTTGGTATTGAACTACTCCGCTACCAAGGGCGATATCATCCCGTGCGCATACCGAGGGAGTGGAGGTTGTGCAGATTTTTGCGCTGGAGCAGTTGGGACAGAAAGCTACGCTCTCCTGGCGTGCCGGGCTCATGAACTGCTACCGTCGCTGAGGCGTGACTTTGTAAGGATCTTTCTGGACATCGTGCCACATTTTCCCACAGGTCCTCAATCCGCTGACACGCTTCTGGTTGCCATCGTTCAGTGCCGCGATTTTGCTGCCATGGTTTTTTTCCCCGTCCAAAAAAAAAAATGTATTATTGGGTCTGACTAGGGAGACTAGCCATCCGGCGGTTCGCAAAATTCGTATACGAAGTTTTCGAGGTGTATAAGTCGCGAGAAGTTTACAACCACATTGAATTCCCGGGCCAGCTGGACAAGAATTGGTTGTTGTAATGTATATTCATCTCTAGGACAATAAGTAGCCTGGTTAATGACGGAAGGTTTCAACAGAAGCTAGCTGTACCGGCTGGGAGGAGGGTAAAAGAAAACCAGTCTCACCCAAATTTGATTTCGAACCCACTGGAAGTGGTCGCAAACGCAAAAGCGATCGCTTTCCCATATCCGAGCGGCGCAGGTTTGGGTTCTCCAGAGCATGAGTCTATTGGTACCAGACAAGAGGCTGGAAATGATAAAAATCCAAAATTCCGACGATACTGAGGTTTCGGAAAGGCATCCTTGGTGGAACTCTTGTCACCGGTCTCCATTGCGCAATGCGAAAAGGAACAAGGGGGATAAAACCTGGATAAAAAATTTGCGGTTGCTTTGTACAGGTTCTCGCCGTCGCTCGGAAAGTTACCCGCGGCAACCTACCGCTGACTTGTCATTTTCTCGTCAGCAGGATTGTTGGGAAATTGAGTGATCAATTTGAAGTTAGATGTATTCAAGTTCAAATGTAGGCAGGATTAATCATAGCATTCTCGTATCTGGAGTTACTCTGAGCGACAAGAACACATAAACAAATCAACATCATGCGTATAACCTCAACAAGCTGAGGCGCGAGGTAAAATTGTTGTCTACAATGTCTAGGAGAAACTACTGCAAGGAGAAATTACTACATCGACCAATTCATTAATTCCAAAGAGTAAATTACTACTAAGTATTAGCGACTAGTGTTCCGAATCACTCTTGAGCTGATGTTTGTTTGGATCAATGGCAGTAGTCTCGCCTACAAATTGCCTCCAAGGTCTCCAGGTTTGACCCTTACGATAGCGCTCCATGCGTTTTGCCTTCAACAACTTCGAGGGGGACAATACATCCAGGCGGTTCATTTTTTCCCCGGGACCAGGTACAATATGCTCGGATTGATCCTTGGTCGCCACATAAGCTGGTAAGAGGGGTCAAGAGGTGGTTTAGTTTAATGAACATCGCTGAAGCATCATACCTATTGAGAAGGTTGGCATCATAGGAACAGGAAATGAGATCTTTGGCAACTGTATGGATTCACTTCCGCAAAATTCTCGTGTTATAGATGCATCGGCGGCATTTGTTGGGGATCGTAGACTCGTAGCCTCGTAGATGCCGCTTGATATGCGGAAGCTTTTGCGAGTTGGCATGTTGTGGGACACCGGAACGTCTGAAATGGACATGGGCTAAGGAGGAGATGGCGGCGATTCAAAAGAGTTGTGGGCCTGTGGCGTCAAAACCAATTTGGGGTTGGGTTCCGGGAATTTTCGGATCACATTCGGATCATACGGAAGCCGTTTTCAACCATTGTTTTGAATTTTTGTTCAACATCAACTGGACATCTACAAAGCTTTAAAGCGTCCAGAAAGGAAGACATACAGCATTTAGTTAACCACTAATAGTCGATCCGCTTTGTATATGAGCCGTTCATATCAGTCAACTCCACCTTATCCGTTCTAGTTTCACCATGTTCCGTCCTAGTCACCACTCGTTCTTGGTGGTAGTTGATAGCGAGGGGCACTGGCGGGTTGTGCCGA
Source organism: Mycena crocata (assembly GCA_029281795.1). NCBI lineage: Eukaryota > Fungi > Basidiomycota > Agaricomycetes > Agaricales > Mycenaceae > Mycena > Mycena crocata. The sequence continues at coordinate 325,797 of JARJCP010000051.1, read as the reverse complement.
CTATATGTGCCAGTGTCTGACAAACCGCTTACAACCTCGACCGATCCAGCTCCTTCGCGGACATGGGCGCGGCAGTTTAGGTTCGCGAGGAGAGAGTTAACATATACTGGATAGGGTGTATAAGTGGGACATAATCACACGGATGGTACTCACGCTTGCCAATGAGATAGTCTAGGGTCATCCCCCATAGACTTGTAGGATCAATGCCCAGCTGGCAGCGTCCTGAGACCCTAAATGCGAAAATACGGGCAATATGAACTCACAACAATTACTTGAAAAATGGAGACAGATCTGAACACGGAATCAGACACCTCAGCCTTTGAAGAGTATTAACATCCAAACTGCAACTTACGAAGTCACCAAGAATCGCGTAGTTGCATAGATAATCAATGTATCAACCATGCTGACTGTGCTGGAGGACGAATTTGCACCCCACGTCAGGTCATAGAACGGTTCAGGTTGAGGACAGACTTTCCTTCTGATATCATTCCTTTTCCCTCGCAAAAGCAAGCAGAGAGCGATCGATGTAAGGACGTCAACAGCAATCCGGATGCAAGCATATGGCAGGATGATCATATGCTGATGATACGGAAATCAGTATTGAAAGCCGTAACTTATATGAGATTGTAACCGTAATCTGGGTGATTTTGGTGAGCTCCCATGCCTGTGTCCTGATAAATGAGTTTGATATCAGCATCGGCACGACTCGGTATTGAGATCACAATACGGACTGCTTGACAGCGTTGACTGGTTCCACATAAGAAACTGGTGGCTTTCCGGAAGTAAATTGAAAACTCACTAATTCCGTACACTGGCAATCGATTCGTCACCGACAGCATGATAGCAGCGGATTTACATACCGGTCGACGCGATAATGAGAGGACCCTGGCAGTCGATGCATCAGTAATTTCAAGACGCCAGGGCTAAGCGCACCAGCAAGGCTAATGATAGCCACTTCCATCTTCTCGGGCACACTGCAACATTATACATAAGACATTCCGTCTAAACTATACACGGGAAATAGCTTACGGAAGTAGATAGTCCGCGCGTAGAAACTGCAAATATTTTGAGCATCTCCGCCCTACGTATTGAGGCGAATTCTCACAGTTGCACTAAAATGCACATGAAAGTCTGGCCAGAACATCAGAAAGACAAAGAAGCATGATATAAGGTTCGTAGATACGTACACTGATGGAAAGCAAAGCCTGTATCAAATCTTTAGTACTGTGGGTTACATTCAGACGCGACAATATGGACGCACATAGTTCGACCTGCGAGACATTATCTCAGTGATGAAGGTGTGGGGGCTTAAGGGACACACAAACCAGACTCCATCTAGTAGATTGGATGGATTTGTCCACGTCGTCATCTGGAATTCGGAAGTACAAGTCATCCGATTCGAGTGATTGAGGTAGAACAATAATTACGGTGTAGAAGTATAGCACATGGAAGACTGATCCGAATCCATGAGCAACGACAAGAGGTAAACATCTTTGAAACTTGCCAAAAGCTGTATGCACAGTGTCGAGTATCCTAGAAAATAGAGTCTCAGAAAAAAATTGGACTCAGTTTGTAATAAATGCAACAAACCACAGTGTGAAAACCTGAGCAATTTTGGACTGAGTGAGAAACGGAGGATCGTCAGGGAAGACACACCAAGGTCTTCATGTTTATGCCATCGCGCTGGTAGCGAGCAAAGTACATGTACGTCTACGAGCAATACTTGCAACAGAATTCCAAAAAATCAAGACAGACCCACCTGGAGAATAGTGACTCCGTACAGCATAGACGCCAGCATCATTGTTATTTCAGCCCCGCCTGAATTACTCATTAGTAGAAACACATTGTCTCAACACACTATGGCATACCGAAGGTCGCCGCCACGAGAGATGCAGGCAGAGCAGTGGAATTGGCCATGTTGGGTGATATTATAGAGGTTGCAGGAATCGGGCTCGAAGGCCTGTGGGGTTGTAGGAATCGGGGCTAGAAGGCCCCACAGGCCTTCTTATAGAAAGCAAAAGACCCAAATATCTTGATCATGAGGTGGCCGACGGTGACCGGGACGCGGGAATGCAACTGTGACCTTCAATCATTGTTTCCAACGGCATCCCGAGAAGCTTGGAGGCTACGAAGGGAAGATTGCATTAATATCTCTTCTTCATACAGGCGGGATTTGAAGTATCCTGCGCACAGGCCTTCGCAGAAACGTGTTTCGAGGAGAAGGCATTTGAATATAGTGATGATTCAAATCCGGCTCGCTATTTGCTGGTTAGCTACTATGCAAGACTCCACACATCAGCTCACATCAAGTTCTCCGAATAGAGCTGAAGCTGTCCAATCTCGCCGGAAACGGCATGGTGTTGACTGCGCTCACGACTGTTACTGATCAATCCGTACTCGTGCAAGATTCGAAACAATCTCCTTTAATACGTTCATGCACGCTACGCTGGGAAGTCACTAAAAGCATTGAATAGTGCGGAATCGGATCTGGAAACACCAAAGGATAGTATGCGAAACAAGACGCTAGACCAAGTGCAGTCCTTAGTCTGCTTCTTCGGTGGCGGTTTTTCGGGCCGAGCGCAAACCGTGATCCACGCTAGACAGGGCCCGAGGAAGATGAGCTTCCACCCATGATACGCAGTCTTCCTGATACTGATCCTTGATATCGGGCTCTGTCATAAGATCATGGAAAGCGTCCTATCGACCGAAATATATTTAGTGCACATCAACACAACAAAAGTACCGTAGCTCACAGGATAAAGTATAAGCTGTTTGTCCGTACAGGTTACTCCCTTGAAGAACTTTTCGCTTGCGGGGCAAGAATTCATCTAGATATAATCAGTACGTCACGAATTATGAATGGTTCCCAAAAAAAAAAAAAACTCACATCATCCGCTGTCCCATGAAGTAACAAAAGCTGCCGTTTTACCGGATGAGATATGGGAATGAAAGCTTAACAGCATTATGATCGTACATACCGGGAGCTCTTTCGGCCAGTTCTTATGGCCCTCTTCGACCAGATTCATTCCCTGTATCAAAATAAGTGGTCGACAAAACAAAGGACCAAATGAACAAACCGCGGTCAGTCCGTCGTAGATACTGTAGAAAGTACCAAACTGCCGAGCCCAAGGGTCAATTAGCAGGTGTTCCCCCACCGAAATATCATGCGAAATAGCCTCCAAGTGTTTAATCAGACATAATTCAAGACCATATATACAATTCAAAATACCTCAGGGCGAAGGGGCGTTGAGAAATGCATGTTGGGGAATATCTTGCTTATCAAAGCGATTATCCACAGGAACCAAGTCGGGAGCGGGTGTGTCAAGAGAAGCCATGGACTGGAAGATATGACTCCCGAGATGAGGGATACAGAGTCCTTGTTACGCGCTGTGGATTTGGATGTCACGTAGTTCAAGACAATTGCTCCTCCCTTGAAGAAACTCAGAGCATATTCAATCAACCCCAGGGAGGACTGACCATTGAATGCCCCATGAGAAAAAGCGGAACTGAATCGAACAAGGACCGGGTATGTTTTATAGCCCATTCGAGGTCAGCTAGGGGTGAGCCCATCCGACCATATGCGCTGCTTGGGGACTTTGGTGTGTCCAGCGCAGTACGACCAAATCCTCGCAAGTCGTAGGCAAAAACAGCAAAACCTCGCGCGGCCCAGGCGGAATGCATTTGTTCGTAGCGGCTGATGTGCTCGTCATGTCCATGGACGAAAACGAGAGCGGAACGGAGTGGTCCTGCCGGTCGGTACAGACGAGTGTAAAATGCGGTTCCTTCGACGCCTACGAGCCACTCTTCCGTGAAGGATGTCATATTCGGTGGGACAAGAGTGAGATGATGAAGAGCTTCAGAAGAGATCCAGAATCCACGGCGCCTGAGGCTGAGAGAACTCTTCTCCATGCGGATCGCGTGAAAAACCGGCAGACCTCGGCATACGCGATTGTAATAAAGGCCGAGCATGGGTGTTCCCAGGTGTTCCCACGATCTTCACTTGCCTTTGGCTTTGGTTCAACTTTGGTTGGGCTTTCGTTGCTTTTGGAATAGGAAATCAAAGGGGTTTCGATGATGCTACGGTCAGATCCCGCCCTCCTGGGCAGCTCATCCCGAGTCAAGGGCTACTCGAACTCGAACTTAATTTCTATTTTAAGGGCTAGCCGGGGCCAAGTCACAGGAGGTATGTATTTATTTCGGAAAAGAGTTCAAATATTTCTGAAATTCAACCCAGAGTCGGACCAGACAAAGCCCAAATTAAAATGATATTAATCCCTGAGTAAATCTGGCTCCGCCTTCGATGCGGACACTTTGCTCTACTACCTCAATACGGGTATACATTCAACGCACTATAAATATTCATAAGATACCTCTCATCTTCATGTCGTGAGTACAATACAATGTTCACTGGAATGTGCGGCGCTCGAGCTCAAGCTCGTAATCGCGGCGTTGCATCTCGGCTTCGAGCTCCTCCATGATCTCGCGGAAGCTGTTCTCCTCACGGGTCTTTTTGCCTACTCAGCCCGTCAAATCAGAAAGCGAAATAGAGACAATGAGCGGAACGTACCTTGGCCCTGAGCACCCTGCTTCTTGTTCATGTTCTGGTTTCCCTTGTTCATACCCTGGTTCGCCTTGTTCTGTTTATCCTTGTTCATGCCCTTTCCCTTGTTGTGATTGTGGTGGTGCTTCTTCTTCGAGGCGGCAGACGCGTTCTTCGCAGCAGCGGCCTTCTTCGTAGCGTCTTTGTTGTCCTTGGCCTTCGCGGCCTGGTTGTCGTTGTTCGCCTGCTGGTTGTTGTTTGGGGCAGGCTTCGGCGCAGCAGGTTTCGGCGCGGCAGGTTTCGGCGCAGCGGCGGGTGGGGCAGCCGCAGCCGCCTTGCCCTGAGACACCACAGTGCAGGCTCCAAATCCGGCCGTGGTTTTAACAGACTGCACAGACGCGTTATTAGGCAGTAGGAAATAAGAGTAGAATAACAAGACGAACGACCAGGCACAGGTTCTTCGACTTTCCACCGGTGCACTTGGTTCCCGCAGGAAGACTGAATATGTTAATCAGATCGGATCTCGAATTAGGCGTCGAAGGCACTCACGAGAACACAACCTTGTCGCTCTCAACTTTGTTGGGTTTCTGCGATGAACAGTGAGTGTGCATTGATGCAAATGCGATGATTACGCACCGGGTTTCCGTTCGTTTTGACTGTCCCCGCCACGAACTTGTTTCCTGTACCGGTGGCGTCAACCTGGACCGACACAGATGTCGACCCATCACCGCCGCTGCATCGCCAAGATGTTTAATATAGGTCATCCACAGGGTGAAGAAAATATTCACGCGTTAACTGAAATTGCTTCAGTTCGATGTTAGTACCTACTAGCAGACTATAGACTCACAGTTTAAAACGTTGATTGTCACGCTGCCGTCTCCAGCGACGGGGACAGCGGTGGACGAGTCAATCGTATTCGCGGGATTGATATTCCCGCAGGGTTTCTGGTTCGATGGGCGTTGCACATCTCCCCGCTTCGGCGTGCCCTTCACACCAAGGGCAGGGCTGGCAAAAGAAGAATTGCGTGTTTGATACCATACAGAACACGAAAACGAAAGAAGCGCACCTGGGAATCGCGTGCGCAGATGTCTGCGCGGCTAACGCAAGGAGGACCGAGGCACAAGCCAGGACGGAGGCGTTACCAGTGAACAACATGGTTGAAAGAATGTGAGGTGATTATGGCGTGTACGTAAGTTGAATGAATGAAGAAAAAAGGAACCGGTCCTGGGAAAGGTGGAATGAAGAGAAGAGAAAGACGGGAATGGAGAATGAAACTAGGGAGTGGACTCAATTGTTCGGAGGGACAGACATTGGTTTTAAACCAGCTAGTTGCCGTTTCCGGAATGGATCAAAGATCCGCTGAAACGAATGATCTGCCCCTTTTGCCTCGGTGTTCCGTCCTTGCTACTCGGCGAATAATTGGCGAATTGTACTATGTATTCCTTTGCACCAATTTGTATCAGTTTGCTGCCACTAGAGTTCTACAAGGGAAGAAAACTCGCCAGCAACAAGACTCTCATCAAAGACGCTCTGCATACTACATTTTGTGTGCCCTTGTTGCATATGTTCCAACCCCTTGGTATGATTAATTGTACCATCTGATTGCGGAGGCACAGGACGAACACGGTCATGGAGACATGCGGGAATGGGAACGGCACGCGTCGCGCAATTCCCGTCAGGCACCGCCCTCTTCCAGCTCTGATTGGTTGTCAATAATTGGTTTGAGGTTCATCTCCGTTATCGTTGCATGCCCTGAGACATTTTGGCGAGCTACTAACTGGGGAATCAATAATTGAGCTGAGGAAAATTTGAGTTCAAGTGGATCCAGGTCTACCCTGGATTCCATACTCTACGCATGAACTTGATGAGCACTAGTCTGAGAGGCAGTAAGTAGTAAGTGTGTGTGATTGCCAGGAAGTTCAGAACAGCACAGCATGCGCCAGCCAATTGTAGACTGAGATAAATCGATGCGCTCCACCAGGCTCCACCCTGTGGCTAAAATCCCCCCCCTGCGATACAACGCGCACACAAGTCATAAAACGCGTCGCAGTGGCGGTGGAATAGCTCGCGACAACTCCACCCCGGGCGTCGTCCTCCTTGTGATACTGATTAGTACTATGCGCACCAGGCAGCGCGGTGTCGTGCTGCCACATGTGGGCGCACATCAGGTAGGGTCCGTCCAGCCGACCAGCCAACCATGGCCACGGCGACATCGCCGAAGCGGTTGCTGAACATGGAGCTCGGGGCACTCGGACTCTCAATAAGGCTTGGGTACGGCCCGAAGGACGTTGCGGGCGGCCTTGGCGAGTACGCGACGGAGATGAGCGGGTGCGTACAAGTTCAGAGTATCCCTATATTTGTTTCACAGTCGATATATAGTATGTGAATCTGGGGAAACTCAAATACCAGTCCCAGAATGCGAACCTCCAGAGGGATTGTAGAGCTTTTGAGAATGAGAAGCTTGCCCGAATAGGTCCGTAGACATGGGACCTGATGTGATTCCGGACTTGTCTGGGGGTCATCTGGTTCTGGACGAAAATCTTGCGAAGATCAGCGAAGATCCCGGGCGGCGAACATGTTATGTACCAAAGTCTAATTCAGCCCTGAATCGTTCAAGTTGTCCGTCGACTTCAATCACGAGAGCAAAGGAAAGTAAGGGAGCACTAGTCTTTCAAAGTTAGAATTGACACAAACCGATTTGCGTGTCTCGAGTATATTCTGCTTTGGCACAACGAAGTTCATAGCGGGTGTACCATGCGAGAGTCAGTAAGCCACACATGCATGGCCCAAGATACGGACCGAGGACTAATTTCCTGATTGCATTATAAGGCGAGGGCGGCGGAATTAGGGCGTGCCAGATTCAAACTTGGATGGCAACGTGGCAGCATGACAGAACAAGTGCTGAGTGCCTGATGTCCGAGTTATTCCAACGCAGGTATATTCGTGTTTCCCAGTGAAGGATGGCCAAAGCAGGGTCGAAGCCAGCGCGTAGAGCGAGACGATATTATTGGAAAGGCGAAGAAAAATATGCTCCAGAAAGCCCCGAAGAACTAGACTAGAGACAGAAAAATAAACATTCAGATACACAGAATCGAACTGCGAGCTTCCCCTATAATAGCTTTTCTTGCCCTTCGGAAAGAAATGAGGACATGTTGCCACTACACCATATCTGATTGAAGACTAGAGTTCGGAAGAGGGTCAAAGCATACAGATGCTACAGAAACTGAAGAGAACGACGCCAGTTTGTACGAAGGTCGGAACCGGTGGTGGCATGAGACAAAGGTAGTCGTGCTGACCAAGCATTCTCGATTTCTGTCGTCGTCTCCTCCCTCCTCGTCCCTCCCCTCTCACTCCCATACTCTCATGTCCCTCCCCTTCCTGCCCTCGTCCCTCGGAGTCCTCCCCCCGCCCGCCGCCTCCGCAAACGCTTCCTCCGCCCCGTCCTCTGGTACACGGCCGCCCTTCGCCCTCGCCGCCCGTGCGCGCCGCCCATGCCGGCACCACTCCTACTCTCGCCCTCGCCACATCACCTCCCGCCTCTTACTATGCGCGTCTCCCACTCTCGCTTCCGCACACTCTTTCTCTCACTCGCCAACTCACAGCAGCATTCTGCTCCCGCCCAAATCCGGTCTCCTCCCTGCCTACGTCCGCTGCCGTATTGCGTACACAGCCGCCGACGCACAAGCACCGGCGCATTCGCCGACTGCTTTGCGTGTGGGGCTAAGTGCCAGCGGGACGACTACACCGCCTACGCTCACAGCGCACAAGCATCGCGCACAGCACACCGACTCTGCACCGCACCGCGACGCCTTAAATGCCTAATTACACACTACAGAGCTAGTTGGAAAGCAGGTGCACGACCATACACTTTCTGTTTCTTTCAATCCCACTCACTTCTCTCCATTTCCATCCACGCCCGCCGTCCCGTGCTCCCTCACACTGCCTGCATCGTCACGCTGGAGTCCTTCGCTGGCATGGAGCAGTGCAGCCCCAGTCGAGCGCTCCGCTCCCTCGAGCGCATCCCGCTGCTGCGGAGCACCGCGCGATGTATGCGCCCCCGCTGCATCGAGTCCTTCATGGAGGAGTGCAGCCGCAGTCGAGCACTGCTTCGGCCGCGTGGACGAGTCCCGAAACCCTGCCTGCCGCGTACTCAGAAACGCCGGCCGGAGTGCGTGCGCGGCTCCAGGGCGAGCAGTAACTTCGCGTGCGTCTCATCCGCAGCGGTGAATTCAAGGCAATGGACGCTAGCATCGAGCCGGGCGCAAAACCGAATCGGTGCGCCATGCCAGCGTCGAGTCTAGTCACGGGCTCGGATCGAGTCGCGAGTCGCGCAAGTGTGCGAGCTGGAGGCCGTTTTGCGCCGTGTCGCGTCGATTCGCGCGCTGAGCAAGTCACGTCGCACCCGTCTTGGGACAGTGCGCGCGTGTCGTGCGTTCGACACTCCCATGCCGTTACACAGCGAGAACGTGCACCGCCAGAGCGGCAACGCGCTCGCCCGACTTGGATAGCGCCGAGGCGGTGCACGAAGGAGCTGGATCGAGTGTGCAGGGCGCGTCGATTTGAATCGAATCACCGTGTTTGGGATGATGTACACAACGGTGCATCCGTGTAGGCGCATGCGGGAGGACCATCGTTGGCGGAGGAGAGCCCGCGAGTCGAATTGAAGCGCCGCATGCGGACAAAGCGACCGCGCGAAGGCCCCGGAGAGCGGCGCGAATCGAATCCAAGTGGGAGGAAGCTACGGAACGGTACGTAGGTAAACAGTAATCAGTAAGCATGTAGTCATCCTCAATAAACGCATTCACGCACCTTTCCTTTCGTTCCAATTGCCTCGCCTTCCGTTCGCGCGAGCGGAAATCCTGAGTCGAATCCCGTTCAGCCCAGAGGAAGCCGCAGAACCTTGAAAATTCGAATAGATTCGGTAGGATACGAAAGCAAACGGGTGGTAATGTACCCTTGAGATCGAAGAGTCGGGGCTGCTCTGAACTGCGGGCGGTGGTTTGAAGGAGAGTGGCTTGGCTTTGGTCTGAAAACTGGGTATCGTGGTCTCGCAGCGGCGGCGTTGCGGGACACCGGACAATAAAACAGGGGGCGCATGGCTTTAAAAGACCCTGCGTCTCTTTACAAAAAAAGTGTTTGAATGGGGTCAAGATGCGAGAGAAAAGCGAAGACATACCCCGTGAGTTGAGCCTGTCCGCGGGAACACGAAACATCATGTATTCGACAACGCCGCAGCCGCGCAGGGCGTGAACCTCGGGGCCGCAGAGCGTGAACATCGGGGCCGGTGTGCGAGTCTACCGTGTGTCGGCCTCCGGTGGTTTTTTTTCCTGGGAAAAAGGGCGTTGGTGTAGAATCAAAGCTGGTGGCAGAAATGCAGACATACCTGAAGTACGAGCCCACTCACGGGAACACAAACCTCATTGTCAATGTGTATTGATTGTGCTACCGTCGTGCGGCGGCTCCGCGTTGTGTTGGGACACTCGGACTAAAGGTAGGAGGATACAATGCCGCATTGCACGCCTTCAGCCCGTTCGCGGGAACTCGATACGTCGTGTATTTGATGTCGCGCTTTGCGTGAACTTCGAAGCCAACAGCGCGCGGATGGAGACGCCACATTGCAAGTGTAAGTAGCGCCGCGTTGGCCTCCGGCGGTCTTTTTCTGGCAAAAAGCGCGTCAGATTGTTGTTTAAACGGAGGTTATGATAAAGATTAAGGGGAGGACATACCTACGAGTTCATCCTGCTCGCGGGAACACGATACGTCGTGTAATCGGTGTTCCTACGATGGGCCGAGATGCCCGAACGCCCGCGAAATTCAACGAAAGATTTCGAACGAGAGCTGGGAGGATGCCGTCAGCGGTGCATGGGACTTTTAAATGGAAATGAACATACGTTGTGTGTGCTTGCGTTGAAAGAGTATAAGGGCTTGAAGCGACGCGAGTCAAAGTCTTGCCACATATGTTCAACGGATGCAGCGGACATCTGAACATAAGGTAGAGTTAGCTCAAGTTGAAATGAACTTCAGATGATTGGATACCTTGGAAGGTTGAATCCGTGTTCAAGGCTCGTGTCGGTGATATTGAAGCGCAAGGAGTCTGGTCCTTGATGTTGAGAGTGAACGTTTATCGAACCTGTTCAATATAAGGTCAGTCAATTGCAACACGGATAATAATTGGGAAGACATACGTGAATAGTTTCGGCGTTGTTGAACATGATGTCGGCGTTCATGGACCTGATTATGCTGAATCTGAGAAGGGAATCCTCAGCGAACGGCAGAAGAATGTTACAACAAAGTAGATAGACATACCTAACGGACGGTCGTCTCCCTCGACCTGAGATACAAGTTAGAATAAGTAATTGAAGACATCTCAGCAGAATCACATACCTTAGTTGGAATGCATCACATTACGTCGAAGAGGTTGTTGTACTTGATGAATGCTGAAGTCGAGTTGGATGTATGTCGCAGACTTGACGCCGAAATTATAAAAGTCTATTCAAAGACAAGTCAGTCAAGAAGTATAACAATTGAAATGCGACATGCCTTGAGCCAAGTCAACACGGCGATAATTTCGGTGTTTTGACCTTCACGAGCTTAACCATAGTCCCCGCCCTAACAGACGAACGATAGTTTCGACCTGTAAGAATGAGGTCAGGGAAAGTAAGGCTCGTTAGGGACAGTCAGGGACGTGAACGTACCTGGTTCAACGTGAATGAAAGCGGCACAGGGGATAGATGCAACCTAGCAAAGTCTGCATTGTGAGTCAAACATCGATTGATGAGGGTGGAATAGACGTACCTATGATTGATTACAAGCATAAATTGTAGTCTTCATTGAAATTGAGTGCTGAGCGACTTAAAGAGCCTGTTTTGAGAAGTAAACGGTCTTGAAGGCTTGATAACGCAACCCTTCAGACAGAATCAGTACAACCGTGGTTCAATAAATATGCAGACATACCTGAACGAGATGCTAAACAGCAATAGATTTTCCATTGCGGCTCAATGACTCTGCCAATAGCCTCGGCGATCCGCTGTAAATTTAGTCAATAGTTGTTGAACCGAGATTAAATGGGACGTACCAGTGAGTGTAACTCGAGTCTGAACCGAACTATCCTTCAAAGTTGACCTCGGGCTGAATTCGAAGGACTTCGAAGGCACGCGATGTTGCACAAAGGTTTGATAACCCGACCTAGGAAAGGAACTCAGTATAGCTGTGAGAATTAGATATGGGAAACGTACCGATTCACAACGGGCGATGATAATCAAACGCTGAAGTGAACTTGAAGGCCGCCCACGGATGTGAAGTTTGAAGCTTGTTTGAAGTGCACATTGAAGTTTTTGTAACGGCCACTGAGAAGAGGAGTCAGTAAAAGTATAGTTCAATGGAAAGAATATTCAGACATACCTGAACGTGAGGCCTAACGGTCGTGGATTCCCCGTTCCGAGTCAACAGCCCCATTAACAGTCCACTGAGGAGTTCAAAGTCGGTCAACAGTGACTGGATCGACGCTAAATTGAACGTACTTGTGTTGTATGCAACACCCAGTTGAACCAATCTCTCAAACTTGGACTTGGACTAAGTTTGAAGGGCTTGAAACGAAAGCGATGTTGATGAATGAAGGCTTCGTAATGCGACCTATCGAAGGATGTCGGTACAACTGTGGTTAAAACTTGAAACTAGAGAAACGACATACCGGGCAGTTTGGCATTTTGAAGTACTTCTTGACGCTGAATTGAATGTCTGAATCAAGTTTGGCGAAGTCTAAGCACATAACAGACAAGAAAGCAAGCTTTACTTACCAGGTTAGCCGTTATTGAGCATTGCTGATCCAGGCGCCGAGGTTTCAAGTCTTTGAGGACATGCAAGCGATTTTAATAAAGCATAGAAGTATCTGTAATGGTAAACAATAAAATTAAGTGAGACAGAAAGTGAGCATAGACTCACCAATACATGTTGAAGTTGGCGCCGTTCTTCCAATTGGGCCGTAGAATGCGGACCAAGAGTCATAAGAGGGCTATAAGAAGATTATAATGTCAGATAAAAGCATCTAGCAAGTGTTTGAGGGAAGGCTTACCGTGTGGGGACTCCGGACTAACACGATGGTGGTGGTTGATGTGCAAGAGGTGTGCGTGGGAATCGCTGTCAGATCGAGTTGATGGCGGCATCAACGGCGGCGACGGCGAAGGTTAAACCATAGTCGAAGTCGATTTGGCGGAGAGGTGAATAAGGAGGGCGGCAAGCATTTTGGAGTAACGGCCCATGGTGCTCCAGGGTGAAAACGGAGGAGAGATCCAGTGAGGAGGGGAAGTGGGGGGAAAGTTGGGATGCTGGAATTGGGGCGAGTTGCCCCAGCTTATATGGCCATCGCTAAGCAGAAAGCGTGGGCTTGTATTGCGTACGACCGCACATGATAAATTGAGAGCGCTCTAGATGAGCGCGTAGCTAATTCCGAAAGTTGACAGGTTTCGAACCTATGTTGAAGAATCGCTTGTGGAGGGAGCTTCAGTGGTGCAATAAGTTTCAAAAGAGTTGTTAAAAATACACAAGTGCACACCGCTCATACTCCGTCGAAAGGGATAGCACAGGGAGTCATATTGGAAAAATCGGGTATGCAAAAATATTGCGGGTGAGCCGAATGGCGGAGCTACTGGACCGCCGGGTTGCGGAATCATGTGATCGGCTAATAGATATGAGTTCGCCGTGATGGGAATACGTACCACGGGGTAAACGAGACTTTGGGACCGGAATTTGTCCTAAACGCCATTTCAGCAATTGTAGCGCTGGGAATGCTCTAGAGGTTCCATAATTCGGGGAAGAGGTACAATATGGTGTATAACATGGTTACGTAAGCATTAAAGTCGGATTCACCTTGTACAGAATTTTCAATCTGCAAAGGAAGGAGTCATTTTTGGGAGTCATGCTCGTAAATATTGTAAGGCTGCACGATTGCTCCGCAAAACCAGTTGAAAAATTTTTGGTAATTCACACAAAACTTACATAATTTATGCGTGACTATTCACCAAGGGAAAGAGTAGATATCGCAGGGGCGAGGCATTTTCCGATTGAATTTAGCATGCTATCATACAGCCGATGTCGGGCCCCGCAGGCCGTACGGAAGACGTGAAATAGATACTAGAGTATTCTCCCACGCGTCGGGAAGATCAGCTTCAAAGGAAAATGAAATATATTCGTGCCGCTGTGCAGAGTTGAGAATTACCTTATTGGGACGCAGACGTTTTGGTTCAAATTTGGTGTTGACCACCGAAAAAAAAAAATCGCGCCGGCCGATTTTGCCAGCGTAAAAAGGAAAAAAAACGCGTTCTCTATGCGTAGATTTGTGTGCAATTTTATACCTAATAAAAGAAATTGACGGAGGACTCGGTGGCAATTTTTGGTAAAATAAATCACCCGCGCGCAAAAGAATCCGTCCTCAACTAATCGAACGCGGGAGCATCTTACGCCGTGAATCAATGAGCACTCTAACCGCTCTACCATACAGCCGACGTAGGTCACAGCCGCGGGGAACATTTGAGGTGCCGACCGCCTAATGCGCCGAAAGACTAAATAACTCCGAGTTGCTTCCCAACGAGAACAAAGGCTATCCCCAGGTGCAGGGCCGGGAGGTCTGGGCCATTGCAGAGCCTTCAATTTGGTGAATATTGATACTGATACCGCCGTATGCGGTCGCTTGGAGTTCGCCGTGTCTTGTTGCACATTGTTTATGTTTTGATTAAAAATATCTCCACACCTTCCGCCACTGTTCCTGGCACCTTTTGCCCCAGAATCCAGACTCACCGCTTTTGAACGCGCGTCCATGTACTTCGGAGCTGCAGTACAGCGCCGGGAATAGCAATTCCTACATGTATCAACTTCCCGCGATGTTAACATCCAGTATGTACTCGTTTTCAGGTGCCTTTTGATGGATTTCGCGTATTTTTCAGAGAGAAAAACCGGCGGCAGCTGCGGCGCCCACTTTCAAGTTGGCGTGTTCTACGGTTGTGTGTCTTCCGAACCCGGGACTCGGGAGCCGTGGCACAGCGGCGGGAACATCGATTACTATATGTATTGAGTTCCCGCGAGCGGCTTTAAATTTCAAGTATGTACTCATTTTGCAGTGCATTTGGATGGCATCTCAACGCCCGTATTCTTGAAAAAAAGCCGCCGGAGGCCCAACACAGCTACAAGTACACAGGCCCGTTTGCATCCACCTCTTTTGACACCTTCTGTAGGAATGAGCTGTTTGCACAGCGGCGGTCATATCAATTACTATATGTATTGATGTCCGCTGAGCGGATTAAAATTCCTGGTACACACCCATCTTCGACTTCATTTCGATGATATTTTGAGCTTTTTTCTCTGGAAAAAGTTGGAAAAAAGCCACCAGAGGCCAACATACCGTCTTACCCCAAGGGCCAATGCAGCGGTCCGGGAAACTACTGATATATTTCACAGAGAATATATCAAAACCCTGCAAGTGGATTAGAAATACAGCTAAGGTCTTTGTTTTTCTTCCTTTACTTCCACACGTTAACATGTGTTTTTTTCCAAAGCCAACTGGTTCCCCAACCACACCAGGACACAATCTCTGTGTATTGTGACACGTACTTTGTGCACCAAATTTGGCGCGTCAAGTCGGGACACAGCCACCCCGACAGTTTGACATGACATATCTGCCTCACGTGATATTGGTTCAATACTGTGTCAACTTGCCAGTCATTTATGAGGGCTTCCCACATTTCCATCCTATGCTAGCGCAGAAGGTATGTCCTATTTCCGCGGACTACCAGCTAACACTTCCTTTCAGGTCTTCCGTCGGAACACCTGTCCTCCCGTCTACCTCCTTGTTCACCTCCGTGCTCCTGGGGTCCTGGCCCGCATACCCTCGCGAATCGAACCTTGGCATACAAGAGAGGCCGCCTGTTCCATCACAATGACCTTCGGGCAGGGAGAATCCTTGGCAATTTTGTTTTGGCGAGTCCCCTTTTGGCCTTGTCCAAAATACGCTTACGTTTTGCAGAGCAAGTCGACGCGTATTCGGAGCAGCAGTAGATTTGGAAACCTGGGCTGCGCGGTTCCAGCTCGCTACGGGTACGGTTTGCCGGAAGGACGCGGATGAAAACAAAACAATCATTGTTCGGCATTCGATTTCCACTTTGGGAAATGATGGATCAATGACGTTTTGAGTCATTTCTTTCTGCCTGCACGCACCTTCCAGTCAACTCATGCCTGTCCAAGAAGACACCCGTTGACCGCATCATGCATGCCGCTCACGCAAGCGCATGAAGTGCGTCTCGATTCGCTCATCAGCACGTCCGACAAAGCACACCAATCCCGCTCTGGTCCCGCTCATCCCCGAGCGCCAAGCAAACCATCGTTGCGTTTCAGGCTGGGGTCAAAAGGACCTGCAGACGGTGTAGGATTACAACACTCAATGAGTACAGTTCACGGATCCATGACATTCGGAAATCGGGAGTTATTTGCTGTCGGCAGGAACACTTCTATCCTGGTCGGACTCTCCCTAGTCCGCAGTGCAACTATTACTATTTCTGCATTTTGGCTCGCTCTCTGTGGGGATTTAAACGTCGCCACGGTTCTGACAGTTCAAGTTGTCCCGCTTGCCATAAGCTCTCTTACTTGGAACAGGGGCAGCATCAACCCAACTACTGGTGTAACTGCAATCGGCAGGTCTGACGTCCGCAACCATCATCCGATACCGTATACGTCGCGTTTTTTTCTTCTTTTTAACGACAAAACAACACGGCGGACCGTGAGGTTCGTATCTGAGATGCAGGATACAGCCTGGATGGGACGGCACTGTACAGCATATGTTCTCTTGTGTCGAACAACCACAATATATGCACTGAATCTCAATCTCACGTTGAATTGTGGACGAGATGTTTTGAGATTCAGATTCATCCATCGAGGGTCAGATTCCTGACTTCTGAGATAGTTTTCGATTGACGCTTCAAGTTCCAATATTGGTTTTACATGTAAATTGAGTAGACGAGTCAAATATTTAATAATTCATTCAACGCATAGCTGCCGCCATTTTACTGAACAGATCCCATGCCGTTTCCGCTGAACATGGAGGAGATCCAATCAACTCATAAACCTGCTCTGCTATGGTGTCAAACTCTTCCGGAACCCACTGCAGTGCTGCTTTCCGAGTAAGCCTGATGGTTCCCCGTAATGCGGTGATTGCATCCTTCGGAACCGGGATGGCAAAACAGCGACCACCAAAATGCTCCGGGTGCGCGTAGAGCTCGTTTGGGGAAAATCCTGATGGCATGGACTTGTTGCGCTGCCGCCGAATGACATGTGAGTTCCAGAGTTCTGTGAAATGATCAAGTTCTCCTTGAACAATCGGTGGCCATATCCAATTAAACAGAAGCCTAGATGTAGAGTGCTTTATTAGATAATTCTGGGAGTCTGAAAGAATTGGAACGCACACGTGAATTGAATTATTAGGGTTGAAAATTCCCTCGTCGCGTCCCTTAGTAATCTGCAAATACAGATTCTTGCCACATTGGTCCTGGAACCAGTGCCAAAGGCTCTCGATTGGAGTGTTGTTGGTACTTTTGATAGCAACCAGAGCTGGGTAACGTGCCAGGTCGATTCCGGGTGCATAAGCCGTTCTGTTGGTGTCTTAGATCCACTTCACAACAAATGGCGGAATAAATACTTCAAACCCGTCATGATCGCATAAATGTGACCTGTCTCAGAACCCTTATCCACGGTGATTTGTTGCGGAATTACTGTGGAAATATCAGTACATGCTACAGAATGAGCTGGTTCGTTCACATACCTCCATATTCCTCAACAAAATCTAAAAACACATGGCCAATAACATCAGCATGTCGGTCGTCTGGAATTGTGGCGAGGTAGAGAAGTGCAGCATCCCATTTGTCCTTCATACCATAAATCGGCAATCCGACACCACCCATTTGAAGCGCAAGGGCTCCAAGCTTCTCGTGGCCATCACAGTGTATCTCTTGCCAAGTCCCATGGGCCTTGAGTTGAGCACGCTTGATCTTTTTTCTTCCGGGATATCGAGCGTCAACACCATCAGGATCATTCAAAAGCATAGTTGCTCGGATAATGCGACTAAAAGAGATTGAATAAAAGTTACGAAGTAGCAAAGGAAACTTGTACCGAGGTATATGGAAGCCATCCATTGCGAGACGATGTTGGACTGTGGCAGTGCCCCGATACTGATTGGCATCGTCGGCCATCTCGTTGAGTATTAACTGGTCTGCAACTTCTCGGGGAATCGGTCTGCGGACAGATGGCACATCAAAATGTTTGTTGAGTTGCTTCAATGTAGTTCCTCTGTGGCACTTTCAGATGGTAACTTGGTAAAACGGTACAAGTATTGACCACATACTTGATATCTAGCCCATGATCTTCATGCAACTTGCGAATCCTCATTTCCAGACTGAGGCGATCACGAGAATACTGCATAAGTGAAGCCTTGAGCACATCTTCTTCTGGCCCTGAAAATAATGTTATTGTCGAACCACTGGGACCGTTCAATTCATAACCGCAGCCTTACATGTTCCATTGTCTGTACCGTTGGTGCCTTTGGTATTATTGGCTGTTTTGGCCGTCCCCTTGAGAAGAGGGTTCCCAGCCATTCACAAAGTAGAGAGCGAGTGAAGTAAGTTGGTAGTAAGACCGTCTTTTATACTCTTTTATAACAGTTTTTTCGAAATCATTTTACAAATTCAGAAGCTTGCATGCTTTGACGAAGCTTTGGTAGAACTCTTCAGAGCGCACTTTTGCGGAATGTGCTTTGCAAGCTTTGAACAGGAAGCCTTTTGTTCCATCAAAGCACATCAAAGCACATCAAAGCGGCCTTCCAAATTTGTGTTCCTGTTTCGGATAATGTCTGTGCTTTGGCCTTTTTTTTGTTTTTGCTCGATCATGCAGTTGGCCCCACCCAAGCGCATTGCAGCAAGGGCTCAATCCATCCAAGCGACACCTTCAAATCCCATTTTGGACTCTGCTGCCGCTTTGAAGCTCCCGACTTGAGCATATAAATAGAGACCTACTCTCACTGTTTCAAATCAGTTTCTTCCTTCCCAATGTCGGTTCCCAATCCACCTCCCACTCCTCCTCCTCCTACAGGGAATCCCGCTTCTCAGTGCCGCAGTGAGACAACACCGGGTGATGGCTGCGGTCTTATATTCTCCGGTAAAACCACTCCAGGTTTTTGCCAGAAATGTATCCTTCTTGATTCCATGGACCAAAATTCGGAGCAATATGCACAAGCAGCGGTATGCACCTCCCCCGTTACTCTCCTTTCATTGATTCCGACGCTTTTAAGGCAAATCCCCAGTGCAGAACATGTGGTATTGCCTGGAAGCGGTTGCCCTTCACAGATCAATGTGGAGTTTGCCATGAGAACGGTATGTTGTCGCCATTTTCCTGATGTTGCTTGATGCTGAATGTCCTGGTATTCAGCATTAGCTGCTGCAGGTGCCATCAACCACGGTTTGAACGTCGCAGTTGCTGCTCGTAGCAGTGCTTTTCAAAACCGAATCAACCGCCCACCGAGACCCAACGCTCTTGCTGCCGCACCTCCGCAGCCTACCATTGACCTCAACACTGCAGCATTGGACAAGTTCCGGAATGTTGGTTTCAATGATGCGGATTGCATCAAGGTGTACGCTGAGGCTCGAGTGAATGGTAAGATTGATCAGGGTTTGGGATTCACGTCCCGTGCATATCCTCCCGATACACAAGTGTTGGAGATCATGCGTGACCTTATCGATGGTTGGAATATTCCTTGGCTTAAGACCCGTGTCTTTGCTTTGTTGCTGTATGTTCCAGTTCCATTTCACCTGAACAATGATTCTGATATATGCAGTGAGGACGCCGAGCTTCGCTTCCACGGAAACCAGAATATCCTTCCAGACACCCAGTTTTACCCTATCCTTGATTTTTATTCAGTTCACAAAAGTTCGGCGTCTTGGGAGGCCTACTTCTCCAAAATGCCGAAGTATGCTGCTGCGATGAAAGGCAAGGTTGTCGCCATCGAGCTGTATATAACAACCGGAGATCAGCAGTCGGTAAGCAGTGTTTTTTTTCTACTCTCTCGTATCAGGGTTGAGATTATTTCGCAGAAATCAAAGGCTGTGACTACTGTCAAGAAGCGTAAATCAACAAGTAAACCCGCACCTGAAGATGCCGAAAATATCTCCAAACGTCCCCGCCGTCAGTCGCTTTTCGTTCATTGTAATGGACCATAGTCTGATGTTGCCCCAATACTACATAGTTTCTGGCACTGTCGAGACAAACTTCGTCCGCCAGCTTCCTGGCCCAGATCCCGCCAACTCCACAACTGTCAAACTCCGCTTTGCCGATATCACTGTTAATCCGGATTCCAGTGAAACTACGATCACCTGGCCTACTGACGACACACTCACCGAAGCTCTGGTCGCCAATGACATTTTCCAGAGTGGTAAGATGAAGCGCTGCTACAAGGTACTTACTCAATCTTGACGTCTCATTCTGTTCCTTAACCATTTTCTATATTTCAGATGTCCATCGGTGATGAACAATACGTTGTCAAATGGTTCTTTGAGATTGGACGAGGTGTCGACGAAGTCACCTTAGCTGAGAACCACCGGGAGCTCAGAAATGAAATTGAGCGTTACGAGATCATGCGGTGGTTCCTCTCAAAGTTCCGTGAAGCTGCCGAGGTCGGCAATGTGGAAACTGCGAAGAGTACGCTGTCCTGCCAATAATGGGAATACATTCACTCATTTTAGCTGCAGATTTCGAAATCTCCCAGTGTCGCCTTGCTGAGGAGGTGGTTCCAACTGGCGAAAGTCCCTCGTCGGCGTCAAATATTGCGGCCGAGGTACTGGAGTCGACTCCAAATGGCAAGATCGTGTGGTTCATTGAGCCACTTCGCAATGCAGCAGTAACTCATTATACTGGCACCATGGACCACCCAGCCGGCACTGGACAGCTCGCGCACACTCTGGCTGCATTGGTACATTTTGCATTTCAACACAGCTATGGGACAATACTTTTTGCGGATCTTCAGGGTATGTTCAAGTGCACACTATACATTGTTCAGATATTGATCAATCCTAGGTTCGGTCGGAAGACTTAGCACGAACAAGATGGGGATTCTCATCTTTGACCCGATGACCCACTCACCCGAAGAGTACACTCATTCTTTCCGTTCCCCGTTCTATCACTGATCCACCATTCTCAGGACATCCGGAGTTGGAGACCACGGCTCGAAGGGTATTGACCGCTGGCGTGCACAGCACGATTGCAACACCTTCTGCAAGCGTCTGGAACTGGAAGCCGGGGATTCCAGTGATGAAGACGATCAGTAGTTACAATATACTTGTCTTGTACATTCTGCAGAAATCAACATTTTCTTCAAATCTCATCACATTTCTGTTCATCTTCTGGCCCTACCGCGACCCCTTCTCCAGCCAGATGGATTCTACTATGATTAGTTATGTACATACAACATGCTTTTCTCCGTGCGATTCGACTCGGCGAAGTAAGGTGTTCAGAACAACCCCCACGACTCGCTCGGTGCGATTCGACGCGAGGGATGCAAATGACCCCAGAACGACACAGCGAGACGCAGTGCAGCAGTGACCCACTCGATTCTCACGATGCAGCCGCCACTTGGTAGGACTCAGCTCAGGCATTACGACTGCTTGCGATTTGCGCTGACTGGGTTTCGACTGCGTGCTCCGAATGGGAGACGTCAGAAGCGCGAAATCTCCACCACCAGACTCTGCTTGACGCCCAGGGTGTTACGGATGCGTTTCAGGACTGCACGCGATTGCGGAACGACCTCCCGGGAGGCGGTCCAGGCGCAGGCGGGATTGGCCAGCAGCAGGGCATGGACGTCCAGCTCAGAGCCGCGCACGCACAACGCCCAGCGAATGCGCCGACGGTTTTGAGTGCACGGCACGGGAGCATGGCGCGCAGGTGAGGGAAATGTGCTCGATGGTGCAGATGGGAAAGCGCAGGACGGCGACGTATGTGATGTGTGCTGACGACATGTTCGGGACTCGGTGGCGGTGAAGAAAGCGGGACTGGAACACCAGGACATGGATGGTCACCGTTGTTCAGAACACGGTCGACCGCAATCTCGCGCTGGCAGTCAAAATCGTGAGCAATGACTCACGCTTCAATAACGACCTCCGATCAACCTCCGATGCCCCAGCACACCCCTTCTGGCTACCAAGTCGTACGCCAAGTACTGTAGACCCCACGGCTTCCTGCGGACTTGTTAGCGGGGCGTCGGGTGGAGAATACGATGACCACACCAGCTTCGGAGTGAATGGTTCGAAACACTGGTAGCAGGACAAAAGAAAATGGTGAGTGGAGGCCACAAGGAGGCCACGTCGAACCCTCCAGCCTTGGAAGGTTCGGCATATCGGCTTCCGGCCATGGAAACCCAAATAGCCGGTTTTTCGCCCCGCGGGGCGAAAACTCGCCGCGGTGTGACAGAAGATGGGTGAGGTGACCGTCATGGACGCGTCGCGACGCGTTGATTTAACAAATACAAGACAGAATAATGTGAAATAACAGCCCGATTGCGCCCGAACGTGTTCGCACTTGCCCGCCCATGCACCATGCCCCCGTTATCTCTTCAAGCGCACTCATAGAGAATATGACATTGATCTATGTACCAGTTCCCAATGTGGAAATTCCAGTGCCAAACAATGTTTGTTTTGTTTTCATCCGCGTCCTTCCGGCAAACCGTATACGGGGAACAGTTGGCAGAATCACGTACATTTTACGGTAGTTTATGAAATGGAAAGTCAACGAAGTGTACCGTTCCTTGGCACCAATCAGTATTAGTTTGGTTTTCCAAGGCAAGAAAACTCGCCAGCAACAAGACACTCAGTAAAGACACTACATTTTGTGTGCCCTTGTTGCATTTGTTCCAACCCCTTGGTATGATTAATTGTACCATCTGATTGCGGAGGCACAGGACGAACACGGTCATGGAGACATGGAACGGCACGCGTCGCGCAATTCCCGTCAGGCACCGCCCTCTTCCAGCTCTGATTGGTTGACAATAATTGGTTTGAGGTTCATCTCCGTTATCGTTGCGTGCCCTGAGACATTTTTGCGAGCTACTGACTGGCCCGGGGGAATCAATAATTGAGCTGAGGAAAATTTGAGTTCAAGTGGATCCAGGCCTACCCTGGATTCCATACTCTACGCATGAACTTGATGAGCACTAGTCTGAGAGGCAGTAAGTAGTAAGTATGTGTGATTGCCAGGAAGTTCAGAACAGCACAGCATGCGCCAGCCAATTGTAGACTGAGATAAATCGATGCGCTCCACCAGGCTCCACCCTGTGGTTAAAATACCCCCCCTGCGATACAACGCGCACACAAGTCCTAAAACGCGTCGCAGTGGCGGTGGAAATGTTGCAGGTACATGGCTCGCGACAAGTCCACCCCGGGTATTGTCTTGCTTGTGATATTGATAGTGCGCACCGGGCAGCGCGGTGTCGTGCTGCCACATGTGGGCGCACATCAGGTAGGGTCCATCGAGCCAACCAGCCAATCATGGCCACGGCGACATCGCCGAAGCGGTTGCTGAACATGGAGCTCGGGGCACTCGGACTCTCAGTAAGGCTTGGGTACAACCCGAAGGACGTTGCGGGCGGGCTTGGCGAGTACGCGACGGAGATGAGCGGGTGCGTACAAGTTCAGAGGATCCCTATATTTGTTCACAGTCGATATATAGTATGTGAATCTGGGGAAACTCAAATACCAGACCCAGAATGCGAACCTCCAGAGGGATTGTAGAACTTTTGAGAATGAGAAGCTTGCCCGAATAGGTCCGTAGACTTGGGACCTGATGTGATTCCGGACTTGTCTGGGGGTCATCTGGTTCTGGACGAAAATCTTGCGAAGATCAGCGAAGATCCCGCCGGGCGGTGTTCAGATGAACATGTTATGTACCAAAGTCTAATTCAGCCCTGAATCGTTCAAGTTGTCTGTCGACGTCAATCACGAGAGCAAAGGAAAGTAAGGGAGCACTAGTCTTTCAAAGTTAGAATTGACACAAACCGATTTGCGTGTCTCGAGTATATTCTGCTTTGGCACAACGAAGTTCATAGCGGGTGTACCATGCGAGAGTCAGTAAGCCACACATGCATGGCCCAAGATACGGACCGAGGACTAATTTCCTGATTGCATTATAAGGCGAGGGCGGCGGAATTAGGGCGTGCCAGATTTAAACTTGGATGGCAACGTGGCAGCATGACAGAACAAGTGCTGAGTGCCTGATGTCCGAGTTATTCCAACGCAGGTTTATTCGTGTTTCCCAGTGAAGGATGGCCAAAGCAGGGTCGAAGCCAGCGCGTAGAGCGAGACGATATTATTGGAAAGGCGAAGAAAAATATGCTCCAGAAAGCCCCGAAGAACTAGACTAGAGACAGAAAAATAAACATTCAGATATACAGAATCGAACTGCGAGCTTCCCCTATGTATAATAGCTTTTCTTGCCCTTCGGAAAGAAATGAGGACATGTTGCCACTATACCATATCTGATTGAAGACTAGAGTTCGGAAGAGGGTCAAATCATACAGATGCTACAGAAACTGAAGAGAACGACGCCAGTTTGTACGGAGGTCGGAACCGGTGGTGGCATGAGACAAGGGTAGCCGTGCTGACCAAGCATTCTCGATTTCTGTCGTCGTCTCCTCCCTCCTCGTCCCTCCCCTCTCACTCCCATACTCTCATGTCCCTCCCCAAGGCAAGTCTATCCGAATCTAATACCTCTATTCTTCACCCTGGACTCATGCAAGTGCTCGCCATTCTTATCGGATTAGCGCATAATCAAGGTGCTCCCTGTCCCTTACGCACGCTGAGCAGCTTCTGAGGACAGAAACTCGCAGGAAACAGAGCGGCTGGTGGCCGACCCTGCACCCGGTATAACGGCTGCGCCTCACGACGATAACCTGCGGTATTTCGACGTGACGATCCAGGGTCCGGATGGCAGCCCATTCCAGCGTGCGTGGTCAATGTCCTCCTTCTCCTTCCTTTACGTTTCCCTCGCCCCTCCTATCGCCTTCTGCTCGACTTGAGCACAGTCGTTTCAATCATTTCGACGCTCTTTGGGACTTGCCAGATTGACACACATTGATTCCAGAGGGTATCTTCAAGCTCGAGCTCTTCTTACCAGAAGAGTACCCGATGGCGCCTCCGAAGGTCCGATTCCTCACCAAGATCTACCACCCCAACATTGGTGAGCTCTGGCCTCCCGGTCTGCACTTACCGCCCGCCTAGCTGACTCTCGTGTGCTCAAAGACAAACTCGGTCGGATCTGTCTGGATATCCTCAAAGGTCCGTCCACTCCCCTTTGCTCCTACAGGTGCTCAATTTGGATGGACAGACAAATGGTCTCCTGCCCTCCAAATCCGCACGGTCCTTCTCTCGGTCCAAGCGCTCCTCAGTGCGCCCAACCCAGACGACCCCCTCGCGCCGGACGTCGCCAAGCACTACAAGGAAAACGAGAAGGACGCGCAGCGCGTCAGCCGCGAGTGGACCCAGCAATATGCATCCGAGTGATGCGGTTGCCGGATGTATGCCATATGTACGACGAAGTTGGGTATCTTGAACGAAAGAATGTATACTGGATCGATCTGACTCTCCCTTATCCCTATCTTATCGTGTTTGAAGACTATTTAGTTTGCGGGCGACTTTATACGGTAGAGTTACAGCTTTTATTAATAGAACCCTGGACGGACGTCTCATTCACGAAAAGTTTCAGGCTGAAATCCGAATGCTGTGTTTGGTTCATAAGTGTACACTGATTACATGAAGGAATTTAGTCCAAGCCCAAAGTCTCGCGCCTCGACTTTGACTTGGGGTCGAAGAACGGCTTCTCCGCGAGCGAACTGACCCGGGTGCCGTGCCGCTCGCCTTTGCCTTCATAGTCGAACGACACCGTATGGATTGTCGTGCGGTTGTCCCAACTACAATTGTCTGTGAGTCTCGGCGCCAAAGCCACATCACAAATAATATACGCACATCGCCGACGTCCCGGGCGTCCACTTCCAACGGATCTGCAGATCGGTTGACCTCTCGTACACGCTGTAGCGGTGGACTTGTTAGAACCACGCATCGATCAGGTTTTGCTGAGTGCGTACTCGTGGATGTGGTTCAAGATCGCGTCGCTCTCTGCCTTGTCGAACCCTTCAATGCCGACGGTCATGGCGCGGTTCGCGAAAACGGTCTTGAATCCTGTAACGGGATGCGTGCGGACCTAATCCAGGGCCAATCAGTATTTCTTATTTTATTTCAATCATTTTTCTAGAACTTACCAGCGGGTGGACTATGTGCACATGGCGCGGAGGGGCGCTGGGGTTCTCGGCGTCTTTGTACTGATGCGCAGAGCGGTAGATTCCGCTGGAAAGCAGAGTCAGATTGTCTCCAGGTACTTGCGTTGAACACTCACTTCAGGCCGTCGATGAGCTTACGGAAAGCTGGCGAAAACTTGTCGTATGCGGAGTAACCCGACGCCTGTCATTCAGGAACTTCAATTCTGCGCCTGCGGGGGTTTACAAAGTGAATGGACTGACCCAGAGTGTATCGCCGCCAACCTCTGGCACGGTATCCTGGTGGAGATGCGTGTAGCCCGGGGGGAACGCGAGGTGCACCAGGTCCGTATGCCCTATTAACGAGGTTATTAACAGTTTTGAAGGATGAAAACAACGACGCACAGCCGTAGTTCCCTGAGGGATACGCGTCCCTGAACCCTCTAGGCTTCGCAATCTGGTACTCGCGTGCTTTCTCCCAGATGAGTGTCACTCCTGGGACACCGGGAACCTGAGGGACCTGCGGGAAAACCTCAGTAAGTACCCAAGCAAAATAAAAGGAGGGAGGACCGACCTGAGGGTGGATTTCAATCTCCCCATCACCAAGGTAAACGCCGAGCTCTTTCTGCTTCTGAGGCGAGAGGTCCTGGTTACGGAAGACTGTAATGGATGGGTCAGTTAAATGAAGATAAATCCAGCAGAGCACGCACAGACGACAGAGCGTTCGCTTTAAAGTTCGAACCGGCTGTTAGTAATATGTTGAGAGATGAGATGATGGGACGTACGCGACGAGCAATGCCAGTTCATCGCGCTGTTTGTCGTTTAGCTCGGCGAGCTGGAGTCCAACAATCTCGGTCTGGTTGAAACTTGTCAACTCGGTTGTTTAGATCGACGAAAGGGAAGACGCACGCCGACGTGGATCGAAAGGTCATTGACCTCTTTGGCCGCGCTGAAGAGCGCCTTCTTCTCCGGGTCTGCACGCGAGCCGGGGTCGACGTAGTCGCGCAGCCCGGTCTGCAGTTTCTCGACGTCCTGAACGAACTCAGGCTTGTTCGGGAGGTACGGATATCCCTCTATTTGAACGATAACATTCAACTAATCATGATACAGGTAATCGCAATCTGAGGTTCACATACGCGAGATATCAATCCCTGCTTTCTCGTAGCGCCGGAGGGTGTTGGCCGGCGGGCGCTTGAAGTTCGCGTCCTCTTTCGGATAGACTGGGGTTATAGGGCCCGCTTTAATAACCTGGTGCGCGGGGGTGGGGGTGTTGACTTCAGTTGCTACTGGCGACATTGCGGACTCGTTAATGAGGATGAATATTCGCACAACACATAACGCCTCTATATAGTCTCAATTTAGCGTTACAAAGCCTGCATGAAAGCACGCCATATGAAGAACGAATGGAACCAGAAAACGTTCTCGCGATAAGAACCTATGACTTGCGAAAGTTTCGTGATACATATCGCAATTTCCTGAGCTTGTGATGCCCCGGCAAACGTTCAATTTAGACCAGGGCCGGTGGCCCGAATTTTCTCAGTGAGCTGGGCTCGAATACCGCTTCGAAAAGCACCTTTGACAATTCTCTGCGATGACATCATCTGTATATGGTAATTCGATGTTCCGTGTTGAATCGAGCACCCCGGCCGACAATTCTAAATAATGTATTGCAGATCCTCTCATATTGGTTCATAATTCTCATCGTAAGTCCTCATGTCAGAGTTTCGGGGGAAGATCCGATCCAGGTATGTGAATTGCCGTCTCCAAACTTCCAATCGAATCCGGCCTGTTTTCGTCGCGTGCAGCTGCCTTCCTTCTGTCTCGCCGAAGAAGGAAAAGAATCAAACACGTCCAAGCAACTGAAGGTGGTTAGTCAGCGTGAATAGAGCGAGATTCTGCAGGCACAGTACTCAGCAAAAATTGAAGAACTGAATCTTTGATGAGCGAACTTCAAGGCAGGTTCAAAAGCGGGAACAAACCGATGGACCAATGATATCCTTTCGTTGCGCGAGGAAAATTCGTAGTTTTCCAAACAAAATTGGGCGCAATGGCTTGGACGACGTATGCGAAGTCGTTGCCCAATGCGACACAGATGGCACGGAGCTCATTCTGAGGGCCAAAAATCAACCACATCTTGAGAGACATGTGAACAATTGCTCACGTCTGCCTGAGTGATTTCGCTGATCCAGTTGAGGATCAGGGGCCCCGCGGTTGTCTGCGCAATAGTCAGCCATCTCCTAATGAGATTTCCGCAATCTTACCCCGAGCGTCATCAGGTAGAAATATGCGAAATGCCCGCGGATGCTGGAATATAGCGGCATCGTAAGCCACACGGTGTCGAAAATTAGAGTTGTCACGGCCCCCGCAACGACGAATGGCCATCTGAGCCCTACAAAAATAAACGTCTCTGTCTAAGGTGAAGCTAGCCTACTTACCTTTAGCAGGTCCATCGCTGACCCATGCCAGAATTAGGGCGGTGACGACAAAAATCGCGGTCGCAGGGAGGGGCACTGAAGGAAAATAATGAACATGATACACAAAACAATGTTGAGTTACACGAACACAGTTGGATTTGAGACACGGTGAAGTGTGTGCCTGGGACAGGATATGGCTTGACGTTGAAAGACTTCATCCAGAATTGGACTGGTGAGGTGAATGAGGAGGTGTATCACAGCAGAGATCCCAATCAGGATAAGAAGGCACTATACCTGGAGTTTGGGCGCTACCGTTGTTCCAAAGCACATATTCAATGGGCAGAATCCAGATATACCATCCGGTGAGAATCCGACGCAGCTATTCGTATGGTTAGATCGGATCTTGGCCTCTGGGAAATCCGGCAAACCTTCGCTTTACTCCATGGTTCGCTCTCCTTCCTCCCTACTGCCTTCATCCTCGCTCGTGCAATGTCAATGTCCTGTGATGCGATTCATTCAGTACGTTGAAAATGTTGCAAGGAACTAGCAGTAAATACCTGCTGAGTCAGAAGAATAGACGGTTTCGCCGCCCACGGTAGATTGGGAAGGAAAATGAATCCGAATAGGGCAATTGGGATGGTTCTGCAAGACATTTTAATCTTGATACTTCAGCTTAGAAAATGGTATTTACACGATAGCATCAACAATCATGAGCCATCTAGCAAATATTTAGCGACCTGAATATTACACGCGAACTTCGCGTACCGCCATCCGGCCAGCCCATGAACACCGTCGAGATTATTATAAGCTGCCGTTTGTAAAAATCCAGAGAACATCATGCCGAGGGAACCCGCAGTCCAAAAAATTGTAGACCTCTTGGCCAGTTCTCGTGGCGTATACCTGAACGAATCGTCAGAAGCTGACGGCCTAATCCAAGAATTCGACACACCAAGAGCCCAGAATGTAGTGCATGCCCGGGTAGAAACCTACAACCAATTAATAAGAGCTTATTGATTGCTGAGGTGCGTACCGGATTCAAACAATCCGACTATCCATGTGCCAATTGATTAGAACATTTCCCACAACGAAAAAGAAAAGTCAAACCAAGAAATCTCAGTGCGTACAATGCCTGGACGTTCTTGACCGAGTATGTTCCTAGGGTAGCCAACCCCCACGCCAATTCAAGCTGTCACTGGATTCAGTAACATAGAACAATTATGCAGAAATATTGCAATGAACTTACTGTCGGAATTACATATTGCGGGGAGATTCTGGTGAGGAGTAGGTTGGATGGGATTTGCCCGATGACATATCTATGCGAATTCTCAAAGGACGAGGTTGAGCGAAGAAGGTGGACTGACCCTGCGGTCCAGTATGAAGTGGCATGAACCAGCTCATCTCCATACATGTTTCTGAAAACCGAGTGAGAAGCTTTCCAGAAAAACCGTGATTGCACTCGCAAATCCTCCTTCATCCCCGCAAAGAACTGGGAATAAGATGAGTTGACAGAATCGTCCTAGCTTGTTACGAATAGAACTGACTGCACTCGTAACATTTGTCTGGCGAAAAGGTATAAAGTTGAATGCGGTGTGAACAATTCCGCGTACCTGGTCCAGATTCTTGATGAAATAGCCCAACTGTGAAACAGAAATAAAGGATGCATTCAGATGAAGATTGGGAACTGTGATAACATACAGATGCGAAGAGGAGTAGAGATGCGTCCACCTTGAACAGCATTCGTCGCTCGTGAACGCCCAAGTCTGCAGTATCCCAAAGATATCCAAGCCATGACTGTTTCTGAGTCTCTTGGTCCGTCGGGTAGACTGGGTCGGGGGGGGCTTCGGACTCAACAGTGTCGCGATCGGCTTTGGTGGACGTACTCATTGCGAAGCACTGGCAGTTCGGAACATCATGGCTGGGTATATCCACACTTGTGGTCTGACGCCATTCGCGTGATAATGTGCATATATCGTGCAATCCTGTCCGAAAGGCCGCCTGGCGGATGATTTCGAAGAAGAGTCACGGGAAGGCGAAGGAAGGTGCGATTTCTAAGTCAGAATCCCGTAATCTGCGGCGTTGTGCGCCTACAAGGATCGCGCCAGATGGCGCGATCATCCTAACTATTTTGGGTCCCTGCTATCGACTTTTTGAGGTTCCTGGCGCACCTTGCATGTTGCGGATAGGATTTTGATGGAACTTGTAAGGTCGAGTAAATCGTGACCGAGATGGTGGTCTCGAGGAGAGGAAGCAATTAATGCTTGTTTGGTTCTGCGTTTCCAATTTAAAGATAGATATCAAGTCAACGTACTCCTTGGGAAATAGAAGAGTAAAACAAGCGTTATCACGACGAATGTCTATCTATGGAGTTTCAATTAAACGTGTACTGTATCACCAATCTTCCCCGTAAGTCCAGTCAAGGGACTGTTCTGTCGCATCTTGAGTGGCACTCGAATTGTGACCCGGGACGGGTAAGGTGGCGCCGTACTGCGCTTGAAGCCAGACGGATGATATCTGAGATACACTGCGAAGAGTGTTATTATTGATGGAATGTTTAATAAATTGAATTACATACTCTTTGTTTTCTCCGTCAATCTGCGAACGGGGTCATGTCAACAACGGACCGAATGCAAAAAGCGGGCGCCGTACCTGCTTCCCGCCGAACTTCACAGCCGCATCATTGAGCCAGCCCACGAAGAAGCGGATATTCGCTGCAATCACTCATGAGTGGCTTGCAAATTTTGTAATAAAGGAAATACCGGATGTGCGTTCTCCACCAAGGAATTGTAAATGCCGGCCATAGCCTCCGCGATCTTTGACCCGCTGCTCGTATATCTTCCACAACTCCGCCGTTCCTGGAAGTACAGCCTTATTTGACCACACTTTGGCCAGTGCTAGCGACAGATATTCGGAGTACGTGAAGGATTGCATGCCCCAGTTCACTGAGCGGACACTCAGCAGCAAAAGGAGGACGAAATGGACTACACGTACTGCTAAGGAATCCAATCGTCGGTTCCTCGATGGACAGGAAATCGTAATGCAGGGAACGCAAGTGGGTCCCATCCGTGACGACAGGGTGGGGAGAAGATGTGTTGTGGAATTGGGGAAGGAAGGGGAATGAATAACGGAAACCAGTTGCGAATATTATACGACTGATGCCCAGAATGAACTGCATCAACATTATTCGAATTGTCTGCGATTGTAAATCATCAAGCACGACTCACCGATCCATTAACGAGTTCAATACTCGAATTGGATGCATGGAAGCGCTGTATTTCTGGCACGATGCTTACATTGGCCGGAAGGCGCTGCAATTGAACCCGACTGGCTTCGTATGGAAGGTGAGGGTTGAAGGGCTATTCACGATCTTAACTTTCCTCCGTCCAAAATAAGAGTGAGCGACATACTTTTACAGATTGATAGATCTTCCCCGCGTGCGCATTTATTTCGCGGGATATTTCCACCCCACTCGTCTAAATGCGAGAAATCAGCATATGCATATTTTCGACAAATCAACTTACCGCTCCTCCCACGATCAGAACTGTCTCGTTTGTGAACGGCTGAGGACGACGGTACTGGCGGGAATGAATGATGCTACGAGGAAATTTCTGAGCCCAATCCGCCAGCCCGGATATGGATGGAATGTTTGGCGCGTTGTATCGTCCAGTCGCTACAACCACAGCATCGAAGTCCTGGCGTCACCAGTGATC
Source organism: Mycena crocata (assembly GCA_029281795.1). Taxonomy (NCBI): domain Eukaryota; kingdom Fungi; phylum Basidiomycota; class Agaricomycetes; order Agaricales; family Mycenaceae; genus Mycena; species Mycena crocata. The sequence goes on along the minus strand of JARJCP010000051.1, from coordinate 293,814 downwards.
AAAACACGAAAGGATATTGCGAACAGATACTCACCTCAATCCACCAGGTTGCCTTGCATGAATTACGCCCTACTCTTTCCAGACGTTTGAGGGTCAGCGTCCACCCGACCTCCCGTCCTGCATCGTCATAACGCTTTTGAACTAGTTCAACACGCGTGCTGTACGCAATATCCGGAGTTTCGTCGTTACTGTTGATGCCGTGGAAAGATGAGAACGCGCGCAAGTAGCGAGCTAGGGTTTGTTGCGGTAAATCTAAGAAATGTACTGGTTCAGGAAGTGAATGAATGCTAACGACCAGCGGACTCACGCCAAGGTGTCCCAGGCGGCCAAGGAATTTCGGTAATCTAAAAGGGAGGATAAGAATATCGAAAACGCAACACTTCACACCTTACCTGCTGTATAGGCTGAATTCATGAGCCACTTAGCGATCATCGAGAGACGGAAATCGAGTAATGGACCTACCGCTGGGGCATTACTCTCCAGCGATTCCCAGACAGGTTTGGGACCTCTATGTTCCCTCCATCGTGCCTCGCCCTCTGGATATTTTTCTTCCACGGGAAAAGACGTTCCGGGGGGAGGCAACGTTGGGGAGAAGTCCCCGACCGAGGGATCCGCATTTGGAATGGGGGCGTCCACCGGTGTTTCGTCTGTATAATGCCAGTTGCCCCCGGGTACGTCGTCTCGCTCGAACACTTTGACCTGGGCAAATCCTGCGCCTTTGAATTCTCGATACGCGATCAACCCACTGACAACGTTGAGTTCAAACACCGTCTCAGCAAGCCTGACTGACCTAACTCCAGCACCTATGATCGCCACCTTATTTACTGGCCATTTGAGCTTGTAACCGTCAGGCTGGTCCAGAAAGTCGGCGTGCAGGGGTTGCTGCTGTGCTGCAGTCAAGTAGAACGGCAGCAGTGAGAGGCAGAGGAGGGTCCTATGAACAGCCATGACTAACAGGAGAGGAAACGACCTGGAACCTTCGCTTAAGTATAGCCTATTCATGTCGTTAGATCAGGCCACGATGGCGCAACATCACCGTAAGCTATAGTTGTATCCGCTCCCAGGCTCTCACAGCTCGTTATTCAGCCATGAATCCAGAACCGGAATAATTACCGCAACGGCAAAGTACTATTAACTGCGAGGTGGTAGAGCCTCGCCGGACTCAGGTTGGTCTGAAGGTGACATATTTAAACCGGAAACCAGGGTCAAGACTTGACCAGTTAGCTGCGTCTACGAGGGTGGAAGGACTCTACATACCCTATTTGCAGTTTCCAGATGTGTGGACCTCAACGTAACCTCAACGCGGCCCATTTGGCGAGTGCATTGCGGGAACGTTGCCTGAATGGGCCCTCCTGCAGATGGGCTTCTTGGGACTGTGAGTTTTGTAGGTTCTGCAAACGAACTGGACTGACCTGTTTCGTCCCCCTGCGTCAGTAAAATAGGTGTGATGGTCGGACAGCGCAAGGAGAACGTCCGTTTGCTTCGGACACAAATTGATGCGACCCGGCATTCGGACCGCGCATGCCGGCGCCTATTGACCAAACATAAGTTACTACTAGTAGTACTAAGTAGCCCCGATCTCCCGAGGCTGTTGTGTTTCGTTTTGCGCATTATTCTCACGACAGCGACCTCCAAGACCGCTGATTTTCTTTCCAATGAGATATGCGAATTTCCGTCAAAACCAAAAAGATTCAACCAAATTTTGAAATTCCAACTTACAACTACCAGACTACGATCGTCGCTCGTTGTTACGGCCCCCTCGAATATAATAGGTTCTAGTTAGCTCGTCACGGTGGGAATTTAATAAAGTGAAAATAACGATAATTCTAATTTCTGTCTTTCTCCGAGTCGCTGCTTGCCGGGAGGTTCGGAGTATTAGAGAGGAAGCCGGAATTTGTGTAAGGTGGAAGCTTGTTCGGCGAACATCCTTGGCTGCCCGTTGCTGACTACTGGTTGAGACGTCACCGGACGGACGTATACAGTACCACGGGGGCGTTTTCAGCGGTACCGTGCTATGTACTTTCCTCACATTCCGATGAGGGGTCCGAATTGAACTGCGGGTTTATTTAGTTTCCTCATTGACATTCATTGATCCTCAATGATCGACGGTATTCATCGGAAAACAGTGCCACAGCATGAAGACTCGGCCTTGTGGGAGCTACCGCCGACCCAGACTGATATATCATCTCCGGTGATCGAGTCCGACACTATTGTCTGCATACGCACTAACCATAGAACAGTGATGGCAAATTTGGTTTAAAAGGATAGCTGTGTGCGACAAACGGACTTCCCAACGACCTAATCTGTCCCCCCTACCCCATAATGTCCAACGACGCATCCAAATTCACAATTGACCCTGCGACCCAAGCGTCATGGGCGGCACCTACCCGGCAGCAATCCAGCAACATGCGTGGTCTCATTAAGTCAGGGAAGGTGGCCATGGGCCAGGTCCTGTCTTACCCCAGCAGACAGGTCGCCAAAACGTTGGCCGTAACTGGTGGCGATTGGATATGGATCGTGCGTTTTGGGTCTCACCTGCCAGGACCAATGCATTGACTGTACGATCAGGACGCCGAGCATGTTGCGTGGTCCAAGAAGCTCCTTGTCGAGGCGATACAAATTATCATCCACGAAAGCGGCGGGAGGATGATTCCTGTGGTCCGCGTTCCGAGTAAAACTTCCTTCGAGTATATGGTATGTTGCGCACTTCATTTATCCGAATGGAAGTCCTGAGTCCTGACACTGAGTAGGCATGGTGCCTGGACGCGGGAGCTGGAGGCATAATCCTCCCACACATATGCACTACGGAGGAGGTCGCTGCTGCCGTGGCCGCTTGTCGTTTCCCGTACGCATCAATGCTATTTGTCTGTGGCGTTCTAACCTTTCTCGACAGGCCAATGGGACACCGGTCATACCCACCCTTTACATTCGTTAGTTCCGACACTGGACGGAGTCATAGTATCCACTGATGCATTTTGCGATGCACAGCTTCCAGGGTTGACGGATACTACACCGCAAGGAGAAACGATATACACGCTCGCGAACAAACACATAGCGATAATCCCACAAATTGAGTCGCGGGTGGGGATTGCAAACATCGACACGATCATGCAAATGGAAGAAGTGGACGCCGTGATGATTGGCGGTGCGTTCGGGATCCTATGCATGATAGCATGTTCGACCATGACAACTGACCTCTGAACATGGAAAACAGCCGGCGATCTGCGCCTTGATATGGGTGAGCCTGAGAGTAAAAAAAAGCTTCAGCTCGGTCGTAACTTGATTTCTTCAGGTCTCCCTGTTGGCTTCGTCGGCACTGAGCCCGAATTCGTCTCAGCAATGGATCGGGTTACTGAAATGTCTAAAAAGTATGGGAAGGCTCTCGTGGGTGTCGCGATGGGCCCAGCGATGGTGGAAGAAAGACTTAGACAGGGCTTCAAGGTGTTGGTGGCGACTGTCGACCTGTATGCCCTTGCCTCTGCTACTGTGACGGACCTTGCGACGGCAAAAACAACAGCGGAAGCGTATATGCGCAAGGAAGAATCGCAGGTCTAAGTGTTTAGAAAGTCTTGAAACTATAATACAGATGTTAACAAATTTGAACGGAACATGAAGTGTAGAACCGTCCCTTACTGTCCGTTCTCTGTAGGGAAGAAAGATTTTGACCATGCTGCTTCTTTCTCCATGTCTTCCATCGACCGCGCAATTCGGTCCTCGTCTGCGTCTACTTTCAGGGGCTGAGCCATTTGAGCCTCCGCCTGCTCAAGGGCAGGATAAACTGAGTCGTTGCTTTTTCCGGAAAAGCGATCGCCAGCTAATTTCCGAGGGAGAAGGTGGAAGTGAACATGAGGGACCGTCTGACCGGCTGCTTTTCCATCCTGGAAACAAACGACTTGAGCAAAGCCTCTCATAATTTAAGAAGCAACTCACCTGGCAGGCAACCGTCAGTCCCTCAGCACCATAAGCGTTCTCTATAGCCAATCCAACAGTTTGAACGGCGCGCATCAAGGACGATAATTCCGGCTCTGATAATACGGTGGGGTGAGATGTACAGATATCCACCCACATCGTCCCAGAAACATACCGGTGAGGTCCGAAAGACGTGAAACATGTCGGGTGGGAAGAACCAGAACATCTGAGGGGAAAATCAAACAGGCATTTAATGAACGGCAGGAGTGTAGGAAACAAGTAGGAAATAGTTCGAGACTGACGTCCAGGGACGATTGCTGATTTGAGTCAGTGAGATGCTTCATTAGATTGCGGAAATGTAGTTACGCTTGAGATTTACAATCGCATACGAGAGAGAGGATCGATAGAAAGCCTGCCGCGTAACTTCGATCGTGGAGAAGAAAAGAGAGGTCATTGATCACAAGTGTCACTTGTGTGCATGTGTTGACATTTTGATCGTTCGGCGACCGGGCCGTGGATCCCCGCAGTTGAAGTTGAGGTTCCCAGGAGGTAAAAAGATGCAGAAATGGGCGGCAAAAATCCGTGGAAGCAGAGACGGGGAAAAAAAAATTGCAACAGCTCAACTCTACATCTGCATTCGATGATTTTTCACCGCTTCGGATAGAGTTCAAGTTGGGAAGCATCTTGGAAGTAACATAACAAAAGAGGTTTGAAAGAAAACAACAGCTCGGCATATATCGGACTCCGGAAACTCCGCTGAGGCGCGAGATATACACTGCTTCAAATTAGTTCAAAGATTCATTCCCCGCTTCTCCGCGACGAAGCGGCCGAGATAAGCAACCATATCGCCCGTCTCCTCGCCCACAGGGCGTATCCACGGAGGAGGAAGGGCGAAGCCATACTGTGTGAAATATTCAATGATGCAACATTAAGCCAGAGCAAAAGGCACGTACCAAGCCTGTATCCCGCAAAAACGCGGTGTACGCGTACTTGATACCAGCGGTTTCGTAGACGTAGTCGAGCACGTTCCCTGGCGTACTAGAGCGAGCGTGAGTTGCCGATAAATGAATGGCCGGGACACATACGCATAATACAGCAGTTCACAACCGGTCCCGGTCTAATTACAGGATGTCAGTTTACTTCAATATCATGGCGAAGACATACCATGAAGGGCGTCCCGTAAGCCGATTTGGCCGCGTTGGCCGTACCCAACATAGCCCGGATTAGGGCTGCATCCTGCGGCAAGCGTTTGATATCGCATGTGTACGCGTACGGCCTCGCCACTACACCAACATCAATTGCATACACCAGCATTGAGGAATGTACGCACGAAGCTGTCCATAGCTGCGGAGCTCCAGGAATGCGACAATCTCCACGCCGTTTGCGCCGTTGGCGGCGGTGATGTAGTTGGCCAGGTTGTTCGTTTCGGGAGCCTCGAACGCACGGTGGCCGGGGTACCAGTGCGAGCATGGATCTGCCTGGTCGTGTTCGCTGGGCCCAAACCAGGGTGTAGGTTGCGTGATGTTTGCCTCCCAGCGGTAACCCTACGTAGGCACCGTAAATTAGCCAGTCAATCGAACATCGTCATCATACCCAATTGCTAACTCAAAGGTTAATACAGCAACAAGCTAGCACATGGTTCAAAAAAGTACCGTGCCATGTCAATCCCAGTGCAATTCCCAACGGGGTCCATTACTTGGCGATTTTTATACCTAGAGGATATTGGTTCTGGATACAGGTGAAGTAGGATAAAAGGGCTCACCAGAAGCGATCGTTCTCCCAGGTGTAAGTATAGCCGTCCGGATTCGGCGTCGGGATGATGTGAAACTCCTAAAAACCTATGAAGCATCGTGCGCTGAGTTGGAGACCCAAACTCACGTAGGTATCAAGGAGATATGAGAGAGAATTCGCCTCGGAGGCGTTTGCCAGGAGCGCATGGGCGAGATACAGTGCCGTCGAGGTCGCCACCCACTAGGATGCAGTTCAGCGCACTCATGAAAGAAGACACACTTTTTAGACCTCGCGAGCGTGCTGGGAACCTTGTATAACGATGCCCAGCTTTTTCTTGCTTCCCGGCGCGGATATCTTTAAACCCAACATCTGCCGTCCTTCGCCGGTATTCCCGAGGCGGAGAATTGTCACGGACTCTGAGTGCAGTTGCGCCATCTCCCCGATAAACTCATCCACCTCAGATTGTGTGTGATAATGGTCATGAAAGGTAGTGTTCACAAGCGAGTCAAGGTTCCAACTCCCTGACTGCGACCGCAGCAGGCTAGGTTTGGGGGCACTAATGATGTTCATCGAGTGCGGGGTGTCCATCAGAGCATGAGGGAGAGGCTCAGATGACGAGGGTGTGTATATATCAGCATGCGGGGTCAAGCCTGCGGTGATCTGCCAGATATCGAGGTTGTGTGTCTAAGCATGCGGTCAGACAGAAATTTGAACGAGAAGGTGATCATGCCAACCTGGGCAATCATAACCATCTCCTCAAGCTTTTCAGTGTTCGTTGGGGTAAACCTCCACAGAGTTCCTGCTGACGATATGGGAGCGACACTGAACACATGTTGTTCAAGGGCGGTGGTGGCGCATGGAACCGATACCAATGCGCACAAGAGAAGAATTCCGCTGAGCATTCGATGGTGGTGGTGGTGGTGGTGCGATGTAAAGCGGAGAGACTGCGGGAGCGTGAGAGGGCGCTCATGGCTGTTGTCGTAAAATGAAAGGTACAGGTCAACATGTCACAACAACGCGATCGAATCTCGAGCGCGTTATTATTAAGGTCACATGGTCGCCCAGCCAGTTCGGCCCGAGTCACCGATGCACCTGCGTTTCTTTTTTTCTTCTTTTTTTTTTCATTGTGGAGCGTTTGGCAGAAGCAATGCACCTGCGTTTCGACTCCGACCAGATTGTGGCCGTGAGGCCCAAAATCCAGATTAGATTGGAAAATGGGTGAGAGTTACCCTACGGAACAAGAGTGGCACCACAACTTTCCGACGCAACAACAGTGGGTTGAATTTGAAAAGCAAAATTTGAAGAAAGACAGACAACGCCGAGAAATACTTGGTGTGTTGAGGCTTTCCGGAGGGAAACGAATGTAGGCCAAATATGGAGAGTAATCTGTGCGGCTGGATGGATTGCAGACAACAACGATTGGATGGATCTGAAATGTGTAATTTGGAGGACACATGCCAACCAGAAAATACTTGAGAGTATCGATTGTGCAGAACGAGTGTATGGGGAGTCAACTGTGCGGCCGGCCCGGGATATATTTGAAGCGAAAACAATGGGATGAATCTGAAAAGCGGAATTTGGAGTAACATACGACGCGACGCGAAACTACTTGACAGTGAGTCTAGGTTCATATCAAACCCCACATCACTAACGTGAGAGGGGTTTATATTAACATCTAAAGCTTACTATAGGAATGTTAAGTTTTTGTAAGAGAATTTCTGGGTCACCATAGGCTCCTCTGAGAAAGTTTCTAGTGAATATCCTGTTTGAAACCATCATAGCTACTATATTGTCTGCCCACATATTTTCCGAAAGTCCCTTCCTGAAGCTGCAGGTTGAAAAGGTGTTTTGTGATACTTTTAAGAAATGTAACGATTACGTAACTTTCAGGCCTTATGGAGCCAACTTTGATCCCTTTCAATATTGCGCCGTTGACTTGGCCACATTTTCATTCTGAGACCCCCTCTTCCAACCATGTAGCTAGAGTAACTACCCATGGTTTAGAAACACATTTAATGTTATTTTTAAAACTTGACATTCGCCACCAAAAATCATGATGTTAGTACAAGACCGTCCACACGTGGACGGTTTTGGTTTGAGACTAACAGTGAGTCTTGATGGTGGATGCGAAAGAATATGTAGGCCAAATGTCGAAAGGAGGAAATTTTTATCAAGGATGGTGCGACACCAGCGTAAATTGCGATAATGATCTTGTCGAACAGGGCAAGCAGACGGAGAACTTGAAGGTCTCGGTGGTTCAGAGGGATTGCACTGCCTACTCCGAAGATTACACCTAGATTTATTCAAGACTTGTCCCAATGTTTCGAATGTATAAATTGAGGATCGACAGGTAGGCTCTGGCAGGCTGCAGCAGGTATCCTGGAGGCTATTCAGACCGAAGCATGGATAGAAAAAAACAGCGGCAACCAGACGATTCATGCTGTCGGCTCGGAGTTAGAAGGAAGTGCTTGGGACATATGAAGCCCGAGAATATCAACCACAGAAAACTTGAAATACGGGTCAAAAATTGCGGAAGAGTGTATTTCAGTGTGGACACAACAATGAGCTGGAATAGGAAAAACAAAGAACATTAGCGGATGAATAGATCCGGGTCAGACGACTGAATGAGCGGAAACTCAACGATGAGATGAGAGGAACGATAGAAGCCTAGAAGAAGCAGGCCGACCGGAATCTTGAGAACAAGTTTAGCGCAACAAGGCGTCGCTCTGAAAGCACCCAAAATAGTGAACGTGACCAGTGGGTGGAGACGACAGTGAAAAACCAAAGAGAAACCCCAAACGGCAAGCGAGGCTCTCGACAGTAGAAGGGATTCTGATGAGGTGAAGGGAGAGGCAAAGAGCAAATTCGATCTCCGCCATCAGCTGATCTGATGTCAGAAAGCGCGGCTTGTCGATGGGTGGCACAGAAAACCGAATAACGGTCTGAAATTTGACTTGTGCTGAGCTCCGATTTTGCTAGTAACGTACATAACACATTCAAGAAATACAAGCAAGGTAAGTCGGCATCTACAGACTACAGATATTAGCCCATCTTTAATTTAATCCCGTATCGCAGCCAAACGACCCAGGACTAGTAGCCCTGGTGGATCCCATAGATGCGTTCCAGTGCCGACAGTTCAGGACAAGAAAGTGTTTGTCGATGTCCATCTGGGCCTCGAACCTGCCTGCCATGGTCGCACCGATGCGGCACAGCCGCCGCAAAATCGACAATCATCATTCTCCGTCCGCCTTTGACGAAATGGCGGCCATCCAGCAGGTCCCCGTGCATGACACCGGATGCGTGCACAGCATATGCGGCAGACATTATCTTACGGCTGCGACAGAATAGATGAAATCAGATACAAATCCTTCCAGAGATATAGGTGAACTCACTACGGATCCTGCATCTGCTCTCCAGGAACACCCCTGCAGTAGTCGAGGATAAGGCACGACATCTGGGAGCCGCCGGACTTGCTATGGAAGTGCCCCAGGCATCGTGGCACAGCACTGCCTTGCACGTTTTGCATCTGCGCGTAGAACTGCGCCTCCCGGTCGAGTGCATCAGACGCGTCCGGCGTGAACGCCATCTTGATAACTCCCAGGTCCGCGTTTTCGTCGCGGTTGCTCCTTGGCGCTGTCGGGCTGCCGCGCTCGCCGATCCGCACGGTGCAGATGTTGTTTTTGCCATCGAGACGACGGATGAAGTGTGCAACGTAGTGCACATTCCCGTTCGTCCACGACCAGAGTTTGTAGGTCCCGCGGCCCTCCCAGATGAATTCGAGGGTAGACATTTTCGGTAGTATGTGGTTAATCGTGTGTGGAATGGAGGATTTTCAGGATGAAGCGTGGAAGTCAAGTGGAAGCGGCACAAGAGAATCGCTGGTGCCTCTTCGCCCTCAGGTCGCGGTATATATAGAGACAGTTTGAGAGACAATGGGCCTCAACGAGGGTGGCCGGAAGGTGTGAAAGACAAGTTCCATGATTGTCACCCTACATTTATACGAGGGTGGCTTTGGAATGATTAATATTGATTACCCAAAGCAGGTGGTCGCCGATCGCCTTTGTTATCCCATCAATAACGAATATCACAGGCATAGGCTCGGCGGTCTCCGGGGAGACAACACAGCAGAAGTTCCGACAGAACAAAGTGTTTCATTATCGCGATGAGCTCGACCGGCGCATCTCGCACCTGACGATGCGATTGCTTGAGTCCAGATAAGTAATCAAAATAATTTTCATACGGCTATCAGAAGACATATTCAGACAGGACCTTAACCAGTTTATTCAGTTCCGTGTCGTCGAAATTGAAGGATAGCTCGGAGTAAGATAAATCCCCGTCCGGCGGCGACGAGTAAGGCGGCGCCTGCGCATCTCCTTCCACTTTCACTGCTGTACGCGCAGCCGGTGCAGCCGCGCCTCCGACTCCAGGTACCACGGGTCGCGCAGGGCCGTTTGACTAACCGGCAGCGGCACCCGTATCGCTCGACGGGCCCGCGTTGGTATCGGATTAAGGAACGGTGTCCGGAACTTGCGCACAGGCTGTGATGACGAGAGAGCGGTCGAATCGGTGGCAAGCGGCGCGGTGTTTGTACGACGCATTTCCAGCGGGGGGTGCGCGGCGCTGCTGGGGCTGCAACTGACTCATTGCCGGTGCGTTCCTTGCGGGCGAGGCGGGTTTAAGGGCGGGTTGGAGCGGATCGCGGAAGATGAGCTGGCGCGGGTGGATGGAGCCGTGGTGGTTCCTTGCTTGATAAGCGGGTGCAGACGGGTTTCAGGCGGACGAGTTGAGGACTGCTGGGAGCTCGGACGCGCTGGCGCTGCTGCTGGTGGTGGTGTACATTGTTGGCAGAATTGGAAACGGCAGAGCGGGGAACGGTCACTGGCGCAGGTTGGGGGTAGTGCTTGCCTCGTCTGCGCATAGATGGGGAAACAGTGCTAGGCGCAAGGCAGAGGAGGCGTGCTGTCCGGCGCGGGACGGCGCATGGGGTCCATCTCCAGTGGCATGCGGTTTTGCGGGACTGGAGGCGGTGGCATGAGATGGGAGGTCCGCCTGAAGTCACCCGGCTTTGGGGTTGTCATCGATGTGTCCCCAAGGCCCGAGGTGAAGGAGTAATTGGCGATTAACGACGTTGAACGGCCACTGGCATATCCTATCCCATCGTGCTCTGCTTCACCCTCTCGACGTTTAGACCCAGGCCAAAAGTAAGATTCTGCGGCTGCTGGGGCGTGTGCGACACCCGAGGGCGCCGGGTTCGGCATGGAGGAGGCGCGCTGGTGGCAGCCGGCTGAAAGAGCATGGGAATTGCTGCGACCCTCGACGTCGATGCACCGGGGAAGCCCCACATAGGATACTTACAGCCAGATACCAGATAAAAAATGCGGGAGGGTAAATGTGCCTTGTTTGGATTTGGGGCTGTAGTCCTGCCGATCCGGCTCATTTTGAGCTCATTATTTTTTCGTCAGGTCGTCACTTGTGCAGCAGTCTACATATCCGACGCGCAGCGAAAGTTCGCGGGAAACGTGTTCAAATCGCGACTCCGGCTGCGTCGCCATTCTCGGAATACAGGCAGAGTAGGAGAAAGGGCTGGACGCTTGGACCATGGTCCATATTCTTTCTACGATGGTGCATTATTGCGCCTTGGCCAGCCTTTGGGGTGGCTCTAGGGACACCCTGACACGCCACAGCCTGCTGCTGCCGCTCCTCCACCCAGCCTTTCGCAGTAGCATCCGCCTTACGCGTGCCTTCACCGCACCCACCGCCTGCCTCCCGCTACCCGCTCCGCACGGATCGTCACCAGCTGCGTCTGCTGGTCCTCGAGATCGACACTTGGGCAGACGTAGGTGGCGGCAGTATGTTCGGGGTCACTGAGCGCGCTCCGAATCGCACAAGCTTCGCCTCAGGCTCTAGTGCCAGGCAATGCTCGCTTGCACCGACGCGTGCTGGCCAGAATTTCACTTGGCCCGGGGAGCGCAGATTAGAGCTGCAAGGTCAGGAGCACGACCGCACTTGCGTCGGCAGCGACGGTAGGTCTCCGATGCATGGTGGTGGCGGCCGTATGGGCGGAAGCATGTCGGGGTGCTAAGATCGGCATTTGCATTATGCGATAATTTGTGGAAAAGGCGAAATTACTTGCTTCGCGGCGGCGCAGAGCCACCGCAAGAAAGTGCCGTCGCTGCGCGCTGAGTTGCGGAGTGTTGATCGAATTTGCACGTTTTCATTCAATTTTTTTTTGACCTGGACAGAAAAGGGAAAAGGTGAAGATGATGAAATACAGCTAGCTCGTCATTCACTCTTTTTCGCGGCAAACGCGGGCTGAGCGCAAAGAAAAGCCGACATATCCCTCGCCACGAAGTCGTGCACCTTACTTGTAGGATGCAAATGGTCGACCCAAATGGAGGCACCTGCCTTCCGCACGTCCTGGACCTGGAACCCATGAGCTTCCGGATCGTCGAGCAGCACATTGAATGTATCCCATGACGAGTAAATCATGACTGTGGCTTCGGGGTGGGTCGTCGCAAAGAGTGCAGCTGCTTTCTTCAGTTCTGTGTTCCAGTTGATGTAGCTGAGTCTCTTTCCTTTAGCTGTAGGATATTAAGGTGATGGACACGAAATAGATGTTGCGGGAATACCAGGTGCTCGGTCGATTGGAGGAACGTTGACGAAAAGAAAATTTCGTGCGCCTGAGGAGTGAGATTATTTTCCGGGATGTGAGTTACTAAAACTGACCGGTGTTATAAACTGTTTCCTGGTGCTCAAAAAGCTTCTCCAAATTTTGCGCATGGTCGCTGCCGTATCTGTGCGGTATCAGCCCAGCTCGGAACGGAGGAGGGGAAGGTGACTACGCTGAATCGTTGATACCCACCCATGTTACTAGAATTTCGTCAGCAAGGATACTTGCATATTTCCATGACTGAAGTTACTCACTGAACAGCGTATCCTCCGCCGTCCACGGCGCCCACGTCGGCTTTGCTGCAATGTGCTGCAGAAACATGACTTCTATCTGGTTCCTCACGTTCTGAACTCGCGATCCTCCCTTCGCGTAGTTGTACACCAGAAGCTGTTTCGGGCCCGGGTTGTAGTTTGTGATTAGGTGTCCGACCCAGTTCGGCTCGCCCTCTTCAACATACGTCGCTCCGGGGAACTCTACTCCAAGCGGCTGGTCATAAGTCGGAATCGATGTCTTGTCTCCGTACTCATATCCGACATCCGAGTACGATGCACCACTGCAAGCCCAGTGAAGCCGGCACCAGTAGCAAGCCTAGAAGTGCCTACAATATGACGAGGAATTTGAGCGATTCGAATCCACACCAGCTCGGGCCTATTTGGATGGCAGTCGATGGAAATTCTGAAGCCATTCGACGTGACGAGTGGAGGCAAGATGGAGGTTTTGTGGAAAGTCGTCGGATCGGGATGTTTGGTCTCCGCGTAAAAGGCAAACATCCCGATTGGTGCGACATTCTCCAAATGTGGGTTATCTCCGGCGCCTGTGCACCTCATCACATCACGGTTCCGCTTTTGGGAGTAAACAAGTCAAAACTTTGAACTTCTAATTACATTTTTTCAGAAACACTTGTGGACTAAAAAACTGTCAGAATGAACTTATAACTACCTACTCTACCCAGCTTGTGCAGGAAAACTTGGTGGGATCAATTTTCAAATTTTGGTCATCTGAAAAGTGAAACAAACCCTAAGCTAGGGTCAGAATCGTGGGAACGTTCCATATATGGATACCCCTATCTGGCTACCTAAATCTATCATCACCTCAGAACAGTGGAGGGAAGGCTAGAATACTTCCCTAACACTTCAATAGCTTATTGAGAGCTACTTGGGACTCATTTAATCCTTTAAGGAGCCATTTGAAGACCTTTTATCTTTTTCGCCCGGCCGAAAAAGTGAAACACCGTGGGAAAAAATGAGATCTCGGTGTCAAATGCATTCTTTTGGCCGGTTTCCTGGCCAGGAAAATCAGAAAGAAATCACAAAAAAAATCTTCCATGCCTGTGGCACGTGTTGGAGATGTGCCGCCTGGCACTGTATGGCAACAGGGACGAAGCAGCTTCCCATCAAATCCCGATTGGGAAAAAAGTGATCTAGATCAGTATCTTGGCCCGCTGGCAGAGCTGCCGCTTTGTAGGACCCCGGGCACTTCCTCTCTTTGACGAATATGTAGGCACACCTCACAATAATGAATTATCAAGTATGCTGCAGTAACTACTCAGTCGAATTGATTTTTAGCAAACCAGCTGTGTCCAACGTAGGCTTTCGCTTTTTCCTAGGCAGCGTTGCCGGTGCCAATGTGCGTGAAGCCTGGGTCTGAAGCTGTTTCTCTCCCTCGGCACCCACAACCCTCGCCTTCAACCTTGAACTCTTGATCTCGAATGAAGCTGGTGTTGCATTGCGTTCCGTGTGCCCTTTGATTTCTTCTCCTTCCTCTCTTCTCTCACCCTCTTGACCACCTCATCCTCTGTTGGCGGCCGTCCCAACTCCTCTAACAACTCCTTCCGCCCAGCTGTGCGTGCACTCTTCTCGGCCTCTACTTGCTTGCGTGTACCTTTCCTAATTCCCAAGTGTGGGTTGCGGTGGGCTTCTTTCTCGCTGAACACCAATTGCTGTCTTTTTTCTGTCAAGTCTGGATGCCAAAGACACGGAGCAACGAATCTATGCGACAAAATCATCAGTTCTGATACAAGTAGAATGTACAAAAGAGAAAAGTACACTTCTCCCGATCCGTTTTTGATTATCCGTGCATGACCGCAAAATGCCATGGGACCAACAGACATTCCTTTCTCGTTTCGTTGGATATAGTCCACAGTCTTCTCTCTGCGTACCGAAGCTGGTTCTCGCTTGTAATGGATTGCATTTGGAGGGCTGTTGTCAGAGTCTTTGTACGTCGTATTGAATGCAACCATAGATTTTTTGATGTGATCCGTGTAGAGATATGTTGGCATGGGTGCTCTCTGAGGATCTCTGAGGAGAGAAAGAGGCTCAACCTCGTCAACCCATTTCTCTTCTCAACGTGAATCAGTATGTTGCTACAAACAAAAGAAAAGAAAAGAAAACCATACCATCTAATCAATCGCCCTTATGTTCAACTTCATCTATCACAATTTCCTCTATTTGCTGCGTGTTGTTTTCGTCATCCACATCCATGCTATCGTCCACAGCCATAGGTGACGCAGCCGGTGAAGGTGAGCATGAGGAGTTGAGTGAAGTCAATGGAGAGCTCGAAAACGTGGACGAAACCTGGGCCTCGCTTGCTGGTGACTGGAAATATCTGACCAGTGGGTTGACCGTGTCGCCTCTCACAAATATCAAGTACTCCCTTTCCTCAGGCAACAGATCAACCACAGGCTTCAAACTTAACCTCTGGACACGGCTTAGGGTTGTTGGCAGATCCATGTAAAATTGGCGCATGATATCTGTCGTGGCCTGGCTGCCTTGTTCGGCCAAGGTTTCGACCCAGCTTTCACCAAAAATAATAGGGCCCAGGCCATCAAAGAGCAGAATGGTGTCGGCCACCTCACCAGGATCAAAGAAGGATGGGGTGTCTTTGATATCTGTTTTCTTGCTACTGAAGAATTCTGATCTAGCAGCCTCAATATGAGTCTGATCGCTCATCCACTCAAAATATACTTAATGAACAATGCAATCACTGATTAGTTGAAAATGCTCACGTTGTAGGCCTGTATCAATCTGGCCCGTCGAGCACTGGTGTAGGACTCAAGCTTTCCATGTACACCTAAATCCCGTGCATATCTATATAAAGTTGTCAGTATCGTTTCGAGCCAAAACACAAATAAAAATACCTGACTGTGTCGCCAGTTGTAGTCATAATCATGAAGCTGCCTCCACCTATCTTTGTGTTAAGTTTCATGCTACGACTCAATCTCGCCCTTTTTCAAGCCGACATTAGTAAGTTTTGTACGTCAACAATAAATGATGGCTCACTTTGATTTCAATGCCTGTCGCATTACTATAGCTCAATATGCAGTCCAAATTGCAGCTAGCTTTTTAGGGTCTTGCCAAACAGAACCCCAAAGCGTACCAGGAGCAATCCCTTTGAATACTGTCACGTCAATGCAACAAGATAATTGAAGACGTCAACATACCAGCCAAATTCAAAACCTCGTCTCTTAAATACCGACCAATACCCCGTGTCGGTTGACTACCAGAGGCATGACCGATGACATCTCCGACAGCTTTCTTGTCATGTCGAGATTCCTCAGAGCGAAGCCATTTTACGGTGAACTCAGACCACCCCCAAAAATCGAAAACAACATCTTCCATAAGTCAGTTTCATTCGAAATGTACAAGTTTGATAAGTACCTGGGACGCGTCCTAGCCTTGTAGAGTTCATATCCTCTCTCGATAACCAATATGACTGGGAAAACAATTCATATAAGTCCACTCATTATAAAACCTGAGAAGACGTTACCCTTGAATTATTATCCTTGGCAAAAAACGCAAGAACATGTGTTTTCATTTGAATTGCAACTACGACTTTGAAGCCGTGCACCTGTAAATTTATCTGTGTCAAATCCTGTTGAATCTGCTGCAGAGTATCACGTACATCGTCTGGTGTTCTTGCTACTCCCAGCCACTCCTCTGTAGTGAAAAGTTGAGGCGAGCAATGTAGCAAAAGTTCCATCTAATAATTGATGAATCAGTCAAGACAACGATTCAAAAAAATTACACTGACCTCCATGAAACATGACTTGAGGTCGAGAACCATGTCGCGGGGATCCCATTCTACACCAACGAGTTCCATGCCTGTTTCCTCCATTGCTTCATCTGGATCCCACTAGTTGGTGTCGTTCAATACAATTATCAGGAAATGTTAGAAAACCTACATCTGGCGCATTTAGAACCGGGAAAAGCTTCGAAGGCCACAGAAAAATTGAGGTATCAATGTTGTTTTCAGTGAAGACATGGTCGTCAGGAGTTTTTTTTTTTTTGCGACTCCAAATTTTGATAACAGTTTCGATCTCCCTGCAACACTTTTAGTTCCTTCAGACCGAGTTTCATCAGGCAAGAAACTAGTCAATGTTGTTTGTTCCAAAGGGTCACTCTCGCTCTTCTTATTTTTGTGTTTACGTTTCGTTTTTGTCTCACTGACACCTGTAAAATAGTCGCCCAGATGACCTTTCCGGGAATTCGGAGTGAATGGTTCGTTAGGTCCCCCAGCGCCTCTACCTCGACCTCGGCCCCTACCACGGCTTCCAGTACTGGTAGCTTCGTTCTCATTATCCCTTTGATCTTCATCTGCGATATAATTCAAGAGAGATCTAGCTTTGACAAGCTAGATTAAATGAACTGTAAATACCTGCTGCTGCATCTGGACTTGATTCCTGAGAATTGCAAGGCGCTCCTTGAACCTGTATTTGTGTGGCTTGGAAGAGCTCACCTCAATTGGGGAATGTATCTACGTTTGGAGCTCAGTGTGAATCGTTGGTTCCCTTCGGGGTTTTGTTTCTGTGCTAAATGGGAGCTGGTTAATAAAGCAGTTGAAGAAAATGGCACACTGAAGGTAGAGGCAATGGAGATGAAGCGCAGAGATGAGACAGATGAGATTGAAATGCATGTACTTATTCGTAATAAATAAAGGAGATGGCCCATTGAGGTTGCACATTGAATGAAAATTATGTTCAAGACACAATATAAAACCAACTAGAAGGTGGCCTGTCTTGCTGAATTTTCTGAGATGTTTGAGAAGTGTCCGAAGTACGTCTCAGAAATGAGAGTGTCATTTGAAGACACAATATCAAGTGAGATAGAAGTTGGCTGTTTACCAGTAGTAGAACAAATATGTAGCCCTGTGAGGTGCCTATCTTGATGAATTTTCTTGGATATACCTGAAGTCTCCCCCGGGTGCAGGCAGGTTAAGACGTAAACACGATCGGATGTCACTTGGATGTCACAACTTGTGACAGATTGATTTCGTACAAATTCCTACATGTCTGATCATCCCTATGATCTCGGGCGGCAGCGTCGAAAATTGAGTCCTGGCCGTCGAAACATCAGGTACAAGCATATATTCTTCATAACTTAAGACTCTTGTGATAATTCATTTACTTACTATTCTTACGACTCGTGATAATCACC
Organism: Mycena crocata; assembly: GCA_029281795.1. Classification (NCBI taxonomy): domain Eukaryota; kingdom Fungi; phylum Basidiomycota; class Agaricomycetes; order Agaricales; family Mycenaceae; genus Mycena; species Mycena crocata. The sequence goes on along the minus strand of JARJCP010000051.1, from coordinate 276,072 downwards.
CTTCCATTTTCATTTCCCACTGGGTTCGTCCAAGTACCGACTAGTAGAATCTACGTAGACAAATACCACAGTGATTCAATTATTATCTGTATCTAAGAGCTCTTTTCAGTGGGCTGGGCGTGTGCCAGGGGTCCTAGACGCATGCCGAGCATGGCTTGATGCCAAGTCTACGGCACTTCCCTTTTGGGAAGCTGCTCTGTCCCTGTTGCCATACCTATATGAGTATGGAAGTTGTTGATGTGTAAGCGGCTTTCTTGCCGAAGGTCGGCTTCAGGCCGCGTCAGCGGCGGCGTGGATGTTTCGCTTCCGACCGCGATGGGACTCAAAGTTAGATACGCGGGGCTGAATCCGACTCTCCTTAAAAGCTGCCGTCCATCGCACACCATCCCGCAACTCAATCACAATGGCAACAAATTTCGGATTCACATCGACCGCTGAGGAAGTCGCGACCGCCTTCGCGGACGAAATCAAAGGCAAGAATGGTATGTACGCTTCTGCCTTAATTACTAGTTGAATTTCTCAGCCCACTGACAACAAAACTTTAGTCCTTATCACTGGAACATCTCTCAACGGGCTCGGATTCGAGACCGCACGGGTTATTGCCAAATATGCCAACCTTGTTATCATCACAGGATACAACGCTGAAAGGTATTATTGAGCAAGTATGTTCAAGAAAAATTGCAGAATTAACGCATCGTCTCAAGACTGAAACTTTCAGAGGATGCACTAAAACAAGAAGTTCCTGGCGCAAACATTCGGCCCCTTGTGCTCGATCTGGCTTCCCTTGCAAGTGTTCGTTCGGCGGCGGCGGAGGTCAATGCCTATGAAGAGGAGATTCACGTAGGAATTCGCTTTTCTTCCCCCCGAATTAAGATCTGAACTCGTTGTTGCACAGGTGCTAATCAACAACGCCGCATCCTCACTCTGCGGCTTCAACCTTACTGTTGACGGCTTCGAGCAGCAAATGGGCACCGACCACCTCGGGCCGTTTCTCTTCACCGCCCTCATCTTCCCGAAGATAGTGGCTGCGCATAGCACATCTTTCACGCCACGCGTGGTGTATGTGTCCAGCGGGTCGCATGCATGGTGCGACGGAGTGATGTTAGCAGAGATGGAGCACCCGAACGAGGGCACGTACAAGGCAATGAAGGCCTACGCGCAGGCGAAGAGCGCCAACATTCTCACTGCGAGCGAACTCACGCGACGCGCTGGAGGGCAGGTTCATGCGTACAGTCTGCGACCAGGAGGTGGGTGAGATTAGAAGAACGGAAATCATTGTACTCAACAGAATTTTCGCCAGCCATCGCGACAAACTTTGTCGCGAACCCATCAGCACGGGAAGAATTGCTGGCAGCCGGTAGGGTTTCTGATGCTTTTCTCCACCCACGGTCGTAATATTGCTTGCATTTCAGGTATCATCACTGAAGACGGAAAACCCAACACGAGTGCCCCGTTGCCTTGGAAAACACTGCCTCAGGGTGCTGCGACGTAAGCTTTTTATCTGACATTCACAGACCCACGCATACTGAATCGCATATATAGATCTGTGGCCGCAGCATTCGATCCGTCTCTTAGTGGTAGGCCTCATAATTACCAACATAATTTTCAGTGTTAATGCGAGAAATTCGTCGCAGACAAGCCAGGATGCTTCCTCACAGATTGTGCAGAGGACAACAAGTCCGTCGCACCACACACCGCTGATCCTGTATGCACCATTTCTTTTCGAATCGTTGAAATCTGACTTTATTTTAGGCTATGGCAGAGAAAGTATGGACGCTGAGCGAGCGGCTGGTTAGCGTCAAGTTCCTTTGAATGGTTTAATTTTTGCAATGGGATTCAATCAACCTTCGAAGCTTGTGAATAGGTGGATGTTTTAGCACTTTCCCTCTTATTTCATGCAGCAATAAAATTTGCAGACCTCATTTGCGCAACTTGAAAGCGCAAGGAATATAATGGTTCTGTGGATGTGCGGACCTTCGGATCCTTGTTGCAGCAACATGGCCCGGCATATTCGATGGGCTTACAAATGGTCAATCCGTCATGGAATCTCGCGGTGAACCTGTGACGGGGGTAATTGGGTACTCCATCTTCCATTGAGACGTCTTTCAACGAGACCACCCCGCGCGAGTTCGCCGAGCGGGAACCAGCATGTAATACTGCGGTCTCGACGCCGGATGTTACTGTGGTTGGAAACTTGAATCTGGGCCTCCTTACAACCATTCATCCCTGATTCAACATGGGTTGTGCCCAAGTGTTACTCCGCAAATTTTAAAGCTTGGAGAGAATCATTCATATAAATGTCTGTGTAGACGGGTCAACGGTGATTTTACATTTTCTCATTCCTAGTTCTCATTATATTTCCACTCCCTTGAACACTTCCTCGAAGATCTGGAAGTTGCCCGGGCCGTTCCCGCCGCGACTATATATGGCGAAAACAACCTTCTTGAACCACCCGCGGAATTCAGGCTCCAGCAGGACGTCGCGCATCTGCGTCGCCACGAGCCGCGGCGGGCAGCCGTAAGCGCCGCAGCCCATCGCACCTGCGGCCATGTTAGTTTACGCAGACGGTCATGCTGTTTGAGAAGCTATACCGAGGACAAGATACTGCTGCCCGTTGTGTGCAGCCATGCGGTAGACGAGACGGATCTTCTCTTGGAGGTACATCAACGTCGTGGGGAGTTTGAACGATTGGCGGTCGGGCGTAAGATCTGGGCGCGCGGGGGCGGCGACAGTGACGACGGACACGACACGGCGGTCGGAAAAAGGCAGATCGACGCAGTCGTGGTCGAGATCGTCGCGGAAGATGACCACGCCGGGCGAGTATATGCCCGCAACACAGCCCGGGCCAAGATTCGGCCATGGGTACTTCGACTTCTGCAATTCGAGCGTGATGTAGAGGGTGGAAGTGTAACATAGCGCCTCCTCCTGCGTTGTTGTCAATGTCTGAAGCCACGGCCCGGCAGGGAGGATGTCGCTCGCGAGATTGAGAACGGCGACTGTTCCGGCGGGGTCAGTGGTTAGGATGTTTCGCGCGACCGTGAACGCATCCGAATTGATGATCTCGACTGCCGCTGTGGGCTGCCCAAGATTCGGGCACGATGCTCGGTCGAGCGCGGGAAGCTGGTCGGGATGGAAGACGGACTCGGCGGAAGCCCCCTGCTGCTTATGCTCAGCAACGATGGCCGGCGAGAGTTCTCTGACGCTCTGTGCAAGGGCTCTGCGTGCTTTGGGATCCGGCGCCATGGTGGTGCAGATGAGAGAATGAAAGCGGTGTTGCGATTATTCCCATCATCGCACCGCATTCGCAATGAGCAATGCGCCGGTCCAAAATAAAGATGCATTGTTTGATAGGAAACTCAATGAGGTAGCCTAGTCCCAATGCCAATTAACCTCCTTTACCGCCTTGCAGCACTCCTTGTGTCTGCTCCAATCCGTGCGTTGGCATTCGACACTGAAAGGCGAACGTCGGGCGATACCAACGATCTCGGCGGATCCACTGACCTGCAATAGCGTGTAAGCTCACATTTCGAACACTGCTTCAGGTTCCTGCGTGACTCTTCTGCGTCGTTGTGGCAAACAGCGCACGACGACGACAGGGGGTATTTTGCCTGACTGTTTGGCTTGGGCTCGCGGGGAAGACTGGTGGGTGGGCAGCCGGTCTGGCGGCCCATCTCCGCGGTGACATTGCGAGACTGCTCAGCGCAGGGCCCCGTCTCTGAGTTGCAGATATTATGAACCTGAGCCTCAATCAAAAATGAAACGGGAATAGGAAGAGAAGACATACATAGCTCTGTGCTCGGGGTGGACTCCTACTCAGCCAGGACGCGTTTTGCCATACAACTTCTCGAGCATGCTTCCCTGGCAGAAAAGAATAAGCAAGCAAGGAGCGCTGGATGAGCGTCCTTTTTCGTCGTCAAGACGCACTGCAGAATTCACACCGCCAGTTCCTGTTATACTTCATATCCTGCTCAATCCTGACGAGGAATTCTTGAAGCCATTGGTATTTCTTGAGCCCAGTCGTCGCATGAGCCGGAATCGTTGGGGTGAGGGTAATCTCCACCCGTCGTTGCTCGGAGCCAAACCGGTCGTCGTTATCGGGGTCGCACGAGCAGGACCCGTATACGATAACGTACAGCTCGAGAGTGGTCATGGCAATGAAGGAGGGATTTTGAGGGAAGGAAGTGGCAAACCAGAGGGACGGATCGCACAACGGCCCGTGATTCCGGTCCGATACCTACCCGACGGGGAATGATGCTGCTTTGTAACCTTTGTTTCCCGAATCCCCCTCATGCTCTATTCTTTTTTCTGCACGTACCCAGGCAGGTTCCATTACTACTTGACGTTTGTTACTGAGGGTTCTAAGCAGATGAGTGGTCTGTAGTCGTCCCACCGGAAGTTTCGGTTTGAACAACTTCAACCGGCGGAAAGGAAGGAAGGTATATGCAGTGTATATGCTCGCTCCCGAGGCCCTGTTTTATGCATTGATTTTCAAAGATTGCAAAGCGTCGTAACCGTTCGAACACTTCTCAACCAGATCATTCACGAAACACCGATCTAAAGCGGGACGGGATTCTTGGCTGACGTCCCGGCTCGTTTTCTGTCCGTCGGAACGATGCTGCGGGTCGTGGAAGCCGACTGACTCACAATAAGGTCATGCACCCAAACAGCCGCCCATTCCCGACGGATTTGCAGCTTGTTTCGGTATACGCAGATGTGTATAAAGCTCGCAATGAATTATCTCTGGTAAGTGCACACTTCCAATGCGGTCCATTGCCTTTGCAGCCCTCGCGGCATTTTCGACTCGAGCCTGGTCTCTGTGAGAGCAGCAGCCACCGCCAAGGATGGTCCCAACTTCGTCGTTTTTATTCTGACTGATGACCAAGGTAGCTCTTACATTATTTTCTGGTTCAGTGGTTGACTCGAGCCGACAGACAAATTTATGTATGGACTCTCTGGACTACATGCCGAACGTCCAGAAGCTTCTGACGGACCAAGGCGTTTTGTATCAACGTCACTACTGCACCATCGCGCTCTGTTGCCCTTCTAGAGTCAGTCTCCTGATAGGAAAAGCTGCTCAGTGCGTACATGGTTCGCCTGCAACAAGGGCAGCGGTGGGGGCATTAGGGTGGTCAACAACACTTATAAGTCCGCGAGAGTCCGCGCGAGTGATTGGTCCTAAGGATAACCTGTTCTACACGGTCTGGTGCGACAACAGCCACGATCTCTTTGTGAGTTGAAGATTCTGTTTTGGCTCAATCCCCAATCTGAAGGATTTTAGTGCAGGACATGGATGTGAGTTCGTTCGAATGCATCTGTATCTCTGAATCCCATAATTCTTTTAGGCGGATCCGTACCAATTGGAGAACCTGTTCACAAACGACACTGCTTCGAGCTTGGGTGTTTCAAAAAATCCCTCCTACTCTGTTGTTGCACGCGACATCAACCATTTGTGGAGTCACTCACGTAGACGGTTGCAGAATCACGCCTCCGTGACGGACGACTTCCCGCAACTCGCTGCCCGCCTCGACGCTTTGACCATGGTCCCCAAATCCTGCAAGGCAGACGCGTGCCGGAAGCCCTGGAATGTCCTTCACCCAGACGGCGACGTGAAAAATCCGGCCGACGCTATGGCGGATAAGTTCGACGACTTCTATGCATCGCAACGTAAGGTCTCGTTTTCCGAGTGTTCGTACGGGTATTTAATCGAGACCGAGGGACCCCAGGATGTTATCCCATACGCTGGTTGAAGTTCAATGAAGTGCTCAATCATAAAGTAATAAACACAAAACTAATACCGTCGTTTATATCTCAACTATCGTTTAAACTTGGTTCAATACAAACAACTGTTACATGATAGCGCGTTCAGATAGCGTTATTCATATGATGTGAGCCGTCATCGTCATGGTGGGTGAGATACATGATAAAATTAACTCTTACCTCAAACGACCGCCCTGTAGCCGGAGCGTAGCGAGGGTTTGCCTTGTCTTCCTGTTTGTAAGCGTTTATGAGCTATTCATACCAGGAAGAGAATAGGGAGCTTACAGTATATATGAGTCGCCGTCTGGACGTGTTCAAATCCTCGCAGGCCGGCACATATTTGACTCGGCCTCTCAGCACAACGAGGCGGAGAAGTTCGGCCTGCAAAGTTGTGAGAATTCATGTAATCGTAGAAGGACAATGGAAGTCAAATAGGAAGTCTGCGAAACGGTAGGTGAGGGTCCGATGGCACCGAGGGAAAACCGGCAGGCAGACCACTGAGTCGATGCTGGACGCATCCTCCGCCATGAAGCCCCCGCTATCCCAGTCTCGCCAAGCCCGTACAGCGGTTTCTGCCCCCTTATCCATACTTGCTACCGCATCGTGGTGGACCCCCTCACTGGCCGCGCGTGATCTGGGATGGACCCAGTCATCGCCGGACGGGTGCGAGGGGCGACGCGGCAGCGAGGAGCTTGGGAATGGGCATCGACGTTGTAGGGTCGGTGTCGCGTCAGCCTGTGCGCGTCGTATGGAGTCGGTAGGCCGGCCAGCTGAGGAATCAAAAGATCAGCCCGAGCGATGAGAGAGGGACAGGAATCTCACCAGACAGAGGTTTATGGACGCTGCAGAGGGCACTTAAGGTCAGAAAGGGCAGGCATGGAGATGGAGATTGACATACCAGACTGTGGAGGAGGGTGAAGAAGAGTGGCTGACACAGACTCGTATCTTTTATGTGCTGTTTGGGAACCTATTGATCGCCGAAACAAACAAGGCCAATGGTGACGCGACGCGTCGTACGCGTCAAAATAAATTGCGCGTCTAGATTGCTGAAGTTTGGCACCAATTGGAGTAGCCTCATGGTTCAAGCATAATCCAGATGACTGTCCTTTGTCAACACTGCGTGAAAGCGAAGCATTAGCACAATTCTAGTTTTTGAAAATGGTGTCCGCGGTGGAGGATTTGATCGACGGCAGCTGAGAAGAAGGGTCAGTATCACATAAAATGCAAGAGCATGGTGCCCACGTTCAATTTGGGGGGTAAGCAGTACCGGTACCTAAGTTGAGTTGACCCATTTCGAACATCCCCGAGATGGCCGAAAACCAATGATATCCGGCTGGGTTCGAACATGACTCTCTGTTTCAATACTTATTCAAATGTGGGAGGTGAATTCCAGCAAAGTTGAGCTGTGAAAAGGTGACGTGGAAGCAGCTAAGATTCGGTGTGATGGTGACGCAGTAACCCTAGGAGCTCTGCTTAATCATGTGCCGTTGAGACGCAAATCCAGGATTAAACAGCGGATTTATTAATCGGTTAATCCGGAGGCTATCATTAATCGGTGATTTAACGCAACGATTAATCTGCTGCTTAAACGCGGTTTAAACGGACACAAAAAGGACCGCAAAGGGAGGTTCGAACGGGTTCGAACGAGAGACCGCTGCAGGATGTTCAACCGAGGAAATGGTAACACTAACAGGTAGGCCATACAACCGTTGATACACAGTCAAACATGTGGTCTACATCGGCATCCCACTGCAACTACATTTTGTTGAGCTCTCTGGTTTAGTACAGATTCCACACTCCTACTGTACCCAAAAACATCACCCGGAACCTTCATTTAAGAATCAAACTAATATAAGCCCATTCTTGGCTCAGAATCGATCAACATTTCAAGCTTCAACCACAGTTTCCTAATTGAGCCTTTCCTCAGATCTGGTGATCCAGTTCCCACCTGAATGCTCAGTCCAGCTAATTTGAAGCTCTACTTGGACTTTTTTCCCCTCCAGAGACTCAACACAAGTCTATTGTGTTGAACTATTACTGTATTATTTCATTCAACTTTACTAATGTGCTTTCTTTTGAAATTTGACTATGCTTGTTGAGGAATGAACACTTTGTTTGTAGTTCATTTGTTCTTTCGATGCTATACACAAGTCTATTGTGTTGAACTATCACTGTATTATTTCACTCAATTCAACCGTCACATGTCATGCACCCCCTGGTCGATGTGAATATTGCTACGGGGTCTTGCATCACATTCTGTCCGGTCAAATGAAATTTTGGTCGTGCTGGGGCAAAATCCTTGAATTTCGCCTTTGCAACCCAAAAAAATTGAAGTTTTGTGCTCCCATGTTCGAAAAATTGCGGGTTGGTGACACACAATTTGGTCCTTGGTCAGATGGTCAAACTTGTAAAATGTGTCACCCCAGGCACAATTTGAATGAAGTAATATACTACTAGCACCAATGTCTCTCCTTCAGACTAGTCTATTTCAATGATGAAGACTATGAGTGTGTACCCAATTTGTCTGATTCATTTGTTAGCATGCACTCCATGTACATAGTGTTCTGAATTTAAGGTGTTTGGCAGGCGAGCAAACGTGCTTAAATCAACAGTTGATGACCAACCGTGTGATGATTTTGCTATGCATACATCGAGGACCCTGCTCATGCAATGTTTGTTTGTGAGAACCCTGACCTACTGCCCATACACTTTGCTTTTGTCGAAGACATCAAAAGATTGGCCCGGGTATTGCCAACCGATTCTTCGACACCATGGAAATGTTCAGGGGACTCCTGGCGCAAAGAGAAACTTCTGCTCTCTTGGGAAAATCAGCCTTTGATGTTTTGAAAGTCTTCGACGCAAGCCCGATGCTCCTAGTGACTGCACCCGTTCCAATACTGTACTATTTCAATCAGGCTGACAGTCACGTGTCACACACCCTCTTGTCGATATCGAAATCTGGTCGATGTCACGTGTCACGAAGGGCTTTATCGAGCCAAAAAAATCTGTCACGCAGGCCAAAAACTCCCAAAAACCCCAAAAACGAAATTTTGTTTTGGAATTTTCGAAAATTTTCCGGTGGTCACGCAAAAAATCCAGGGCTGTCGAATTATCGAATTGGTTCCGGGTGGTCACATGTCACACCCCGTGTCGATTTCATTGAAATAGTACAGTAACTCGAATGTCGGCGTTGTTGTGCAGTGTATTGGTATGCAACATCGTCTCGACTTCCCCAAAAGGCAACACTGTTCTTTGCCTGACGTCGACCCAGCGTCGACCCTTCGTCTATCCCACTCGCTCTACATAAATATGTCTGCCCCTACTACTTCCCCTCAATCGCCTCTCTGCCGGAGTCCCCTTCGAGAACCTGCTCTCGGACATACAGCACTCGTCCGCCGCTGGAAGACGGGATACGGGTGACGGAGAATCCTCCGATGCAGCTGGTCTGCTGCCCACACACCCTGTACACACACAATAAAAAAACCTATCAAAGGCAGACACAGCTGGCCTGAAAAACATCCAAAACTCGCTTACTACGAACCGTGGCGGCTTCACTGCGTTCCAGGGCCTCCTAACCTCAGCTTGAGTCTAGGTCCCTACCAACGGCTACACAGAGTTGACCCAGACAGGGTCTGTGTAGCTGATTGAGGGTCTGGATAGGTCTTCGGAAGTCTGTCTAGCTGACTGTGGATCAGTGCAGGCACTTCTAGGTCGGGATAGGTGCCTACCCAGAGCCAAATTGGCTGATGGTAGATTTTCAAACCCAGGAAGTAGCCTTTTCCGAACTTTAACCTGACTGGGCCGAGGTTCCCACGCTTTCGGGCCGGGAGACTGTAGTGCCAATTTTCAATCTTGGGGTTTGGTTCCCTATATTGGTCTGACTGCAAGTACTTCGACCGCCGTGACCATGTCAGTAGCACAAGAACACGAGACACCAGTACTCGACAACGCCGCGGCAACTCCGGAATGCTCGCCCCCGTTCTCACCCTCGCCAAAAACTAGTTTGTGGTGCAATTTTTGGTCTGAAAACACCGAGGCTCATCCATACAAGAATGGATATACATGCAGCTTGACACCACACTTTCCTAAATCTGAGTATAATTTTGGCATTTGAGCAAAGTTATGCTTCCCAAGGTCGCTTGAGTGTGTTGTGGGTTTTGAATTTTTGTAGTAAGCATGAACTTCATACAGGTTCACTCTCAACAGCTACAATGCTTCCAACCATCAATTCTTGGTGTGAAGAGTCGGATTCTGACTCCGAGTCAAATTCCGATGTCGAGAGCCTCTCGGAAGCCCAGTTTCACAAACTCGGGCACAGACAGGAGGCTCCTCAACCTTACCTCGGCCGTCCTGGCTCTTCATGCTCTTCATGACATGACCGGGATGTAAGATTATCACTCGAACCTTGTGTTTCAGTCACAGCCAGCAGAACGATGAAATTCAAACCACTCATATCCTTCCTATATTACTTGACTTGTACCAATAAATTACACAGTCTTGAATTTCGTTGGAGGATCAATTTTATTTTTCTGTTCGTGTTGCTTCTTCCTTGCTTCTTCCTCCTCGATAAGAGAACAATTGAAGCCAAAAGTGCTGAGAGAAGAGTGACTGAGCACTTTTTCTGATCCGATGTAGAAGGGGCAGGGAGCTGGCTGGTGATCCAGTATATTTTTGGTTGATTTTTGGGAAGGGGAGTCAGGAGATGAGGCTCAACACATAGGGTAGAAAACCGGGGGGAAAACAGAGTACAAGAGCACGATTTTGAGCACAAATGAGAATGAAGTTGTAGCTATGAATACAGGGGTTGTGGCTAAAGAGCCCACCGGTGTTACAAAGCATAAGGCTCGAGGCTCATGAGGTTGCCTCTGGGCACGAGCCCTGCACTGGCTGATGAGGTGGTAGAAGAGAACAACGGACCAGTGAATTTTTATGTGGGTGCATGGTTACAGAGATGTATAAGCAGAGATCGGGGCAAAACCAAAGTGAAACTAAAATAACCATCTACGCGTATTTCTGCAAGGTGGCCATCCGACCCTACCACACTAAATAGCATACATCGGGGGCACGGATAGACACATGTCGATCCGGGGTGTGCACCTATTCCGTAGGTATTCGGCACTCCAATCAAAATTTGCAATCACTTCCTTGTCAGACAAAGCAAGGGCTTTATTCCCTCTCCAAAGGTACAAAGCCCTGTGCTTTGTCTGGGAAAAGAAATCTCTCCCATTGTTGCGTGAGTGCCAAATACCTACGGATTGGGTGTGTCATACACCCCAGATCGAGATGTGTTTATCCGTGCCCCCAGTGATAAAAAGTCCCTTCACCTTAGGTGCTTCAGCACACCTTGAAGTATATGTACACCTCCAGTGCTCATAACTATTTGGTTCACTCTCCGCTCAGTGTTGTCAAACTAGTTGATCTCCAAGCAAAATAGCATCGAAAGAACAAATGAACTACAAACAAAGTGGTCATTCCTCAACAAGCATAGTCAAATTTCAAAAGAAAGCACATCAGTAAAGTTGAATGAAATAATACAGTAATAGTTCAACACAATAGACTTGTGTTGAGTCTCTGGGGGGGAAAAAAGTCCAAGTAGAGCTTCGAATTAGCTGGACTGAGCATTCAGGTGGGAACTGGATCACCAGATCTGAGGAAAGGCTCAATTAGGAAACTGTGGTTGAAGCTTGAAATGTTGATCGATTCTGAGCCAAGAATGGGCTTATATTAGTTTGATTCTTAAATGAAGGTTCCGGGTGATGTTTTTGGGTACAGTAGGAGTGTGGAATCTGTACTAAACCAGAGAGCTCAACAAAATGTAGTTGCAGTGGGATGCCGATGTAGACCACATGTTTGACTGTGTATCAACGGTTGTATGGCCTACCTGTTAGTGTTACCATTTCCTCGGTTGAACATCCTGCAGCGGTCTCTCGTTCGAACCCGTTCGAACCTCCCTTTGCGGTCCTTTTTGTGTCCGTTTAAACCGCGTTTAAGCAGCAGATTAATCGTTGCGTTAAATCACCGATTAATGATAGCCTCCGGATTAACCGATTAATAAATCCGCTGTTTAATCCTGGATTTGCGTCTCAACGGCACATGATTAAGCAGAGCTCCTAGGACTTCTTGGTGACGGGCCTTTGTTCATCGTGTACGGCATGTTCAATGTAGTATATTCTCCGGGCACAAGTATAGTCTGGTCCGGGATAACAATAAAAAAGAGGCTCGATAACAATTTAACGGCGTAATTATTCATGAAGTGATTCCACCTTTGAATCCCATAGCCTGTGCGGCATCGTCGTTGGGAGTCCCTGAGCCAAAGCCACAGCCACCGTCGCGCTGGAGGGCGACAATCGCTCCGGCACATTTTCCTGTGCGGAAGCCACAGCAGCCCGAGACGCAGTCAGCGTCAGAACTGCAAGCACCTGTGATGAACTGCGTCCCTAGGACGAAGAGAGCATCAGGCAAAGCAAAAGAAGGAAAGCACAGAAACGGTACATACCTGTAGCTTTGGTCGGGTTGGAACCGGAATTTGAAGCGGGGGATGCAGGACCTGGGGAGGCACCGCTATTTGATATGGAGGTTATTCCACCAGTATGGCCCATCGCCTGTGCTGCGTTGTCATTGGGTGTGCCCGAACCAAACCCGCAGCCCCCATCGTGCTCGAGCGCGATGATGGCGCCGGCACATTTGCCGGTGTTGAATCCACAACACCCAGAGGCACAGTCGGCATCTGAAGCGCAGGGCCCGGTTATGAATTGCGTTCCTAGAGAAAATCAACAGTGAGACAAAAAAAAAAAAAGCGTACCTGTGGCCTTGGCGGGCATGGTGGCAGGGACGCTGGCGGGACTGGAAGCAGGAGCAGGAGCGGTGGCATCGCCGTTTGACTTGGAGGTAATTCCACCGGTATGGCCCATGGCCTGTGCGGCGTCGTCATTTGGGGTCCCTGAGCCGAACCCGCATCCGCCATCATGCTCGAGCGCGATAATTGCACCAGCACATTTACTGGTGTTGAAGCCACAGCATCCGGAAGCGCAGTCGGCATCCGACGTGCAGGGGCCAGTAATGAACTGTGTCCCCGCAGGCACGCGCGGGAGGACGGCTCCCGCCACGATGAGCACGACTTGAAAAAAAAAATGAGTAAGGAGCCGTGCTACTGGATAAAGAAATTCATACAGTTAACAAGGAAGGTGACATGGATGAGTGAAGAAACCATTGAGAATGAAGGTGAGTTGCTGTAAACTGATGCAAGAGTTGCGAATTTTCCAAGGAGCGGTTACGGACACCACCTGTGTGTCGATGCAGGAGAGACTGGATGGGAAAGAGCTTTTCAAGCTCGAGCTTTATATCCCTGGGGTCGACGCCAAGCAGACTCATCACCGGCCACAACAGCGATTGTCTGCCATTGTCCGCCTGAATGAGTCCTTACGCCAACAAACTCGAACAAAGCGTGGGCGGGGAGTTTATTGTGGCCAACACGTAAAAGTGGTTGGCCTTTGTTTCCAGGCGAAAAAGGAGCCGAACGTGACGGCAACCCGGAAATGGGTGAGTAATCTACTATCAGTGGAAACGTGTGGATGGCATATGTAGTAATGTACATAGACGCGTAAATTGCGTACACTTTCAAATCGGAAAGTTGAAAAAATTGGACGTCTCGATTCCAGTGAACTGAATAATGTAACGTTCCGACTGGGTTCAAATTAACTTTGGACTCTCATTCAACTCCCATTGAGAACTTCTTGAAACCGGCGTCTTTTGCTTGCAGGTGCCTCGGACGACGAATAGTCCTTGGGCCAGGAACGAGGGCGCTTGCGTCTGGGTTCTCCAAATTCAGCTCAATCCCAGAGGCTCAATTACCGCACTTACACTGCCCTGACGATATATTCGATGATACTACCCGTCCCAGGTCGTTCAAGCGGAGCTTGCGACCAGCATTTCACGATTAACTGACTACACCAGTCGGGCATTGCGGCTGGAAAAGCGGGGCGCTCTCCCGCGATAACCTTGAGCAACACAGCACCATCGGACTGGAGATCGGAGAAGGGAGGCTTCCCCGTATATAACTGTCAGTCCGTCAACGATGTATGGGCATTTGTATTTGAATTGAAAAAACCTCAAGACCGACGCAAGCGAATGAGTAAAGATCGCTGGCCAAGGTTCGTTGGAACGTATCCAATGCGCATGATTCCGGGTTGAGCAGTTCCGGGGCCATCCAACGTGTTGAGCCTCCACGAGAAGTTGGAGCCAGCTGTCCATCAACAAAGACGGTCAAGCCAAAGTCTGCTAGACGTGCATGGCCTCCGTCATCGAGCAGAATATTTGCTTTTGAGAGTTGTCAGATAACGGATTTTACTGCTTATTATATAGAATACACACCGCCACGAAGATCGCCATGCACGATATTCTGAGAATGAAGATATTGCAAACCCATAGCAATTTCATACATCTGTAATCATCAGCTGTGTAGCAATGAAGGTTGCACGAAGAACCAACCAGAACGGGGACAGCGCTATCCTCTGGTTTGCCGCGAACACTAACAATTGATCCCTTGCTCATCCAGGGAGATACCATGCAAAGGAATCCGGGAAAACTATTAGAATCCACACCCAAAAAGGAAGGACGTAATCATGGTCAAGATTCTTCCAGATGAGCGCCTCTCTGCAAAATTTCTAACCCATAGCCGTCAGCTTGTTTCCCTGTAGAAGAAGCGAACGTATTTACCCGTCGCGTTTGTCGAATTTCTTCACTATCCGCCTGAAAGATGCGCAATCGCTTGAGGGCGACCAACTCTCCTTGATACTGCGCCGTGTAGATATCCCCGAAAGTTCCGCCGAAAAGTGGGTTTGGACTCTTCTCGTCGACTCCACTGAGCGCCAAAGAGGAGGGCAGAAGATGACAGGCCTCGGACAGCCGGACAAGGAGGCGACAGGCGTCCAACTGAGCCGAAGCTCGACCGACGTTGCGAAGGAGCCCCAAGTCAGTAAGTTTTTTCAAGAAAATCTTCCGGGAACTGCGCATACGCGGAGCGCCTCCACGAATGATATGCATGAAATCGATATGGGTTCGTACAGCCTGCGTAAACTCAATCAGTTTCGGAAGGAACTGTGTTTATGAAACAAATAACATCTTGCATTAAATCCAAAATGAATTGGGCTTTGTTTCCCCGCAGTTTCATGATGTCGTCTATATCCGCCTTCGATGTGAGAATTTCATAGAAAACCAGCATTATCATCAAGCTGTCTTCCCACATGGCTTCCTTAAAGCGCTGAAGACCTGTGCCGCCGATCTCGGAGGCAATCTAAAAGAACTCCCCTTTCTGCGATGGGGACAAATGGTTCGTTACAGTACATACCTTCACTAAACGTTCACGGCGACTTTGACTTTCATCCAGAAAAAATGTGAGACCGAGTGTTGATCCATTTTGATGTGATACGAGCTCCCTGGTCAGTATTGACAATGTTCCCGGCCGCGACAGCTTGCGCGCATGGACGACGAGAGCTTGAATCGAGTTCTACCGTATATATTGTTAGTCAGTAGTGTGTGGACATCAGTTCCCTACGCGCTTCATATGCCTTAGACTCTGATGAGTAATGTACTTATACACTGCGACTAAGAGTACATACATCAAATTTGCCATGTCGGATCTGATATCGGAGTGGCCAGAAATGTTCCTCCACCTTAGGTCCGCATGTCATCTCAAGGACATCGCAATCGACCTGATCTTGAGAGACAGTGTTTGATGGCTCGCCAGGTGTGTCAGGGATTGTTACAGAGCCCAAATCCTCGACGACCTACAGAATGAATACACATGAAGAGCAATCAAGTTTGCGATGTCGAAAAGAACTGACATCAAATTCAGGGTCTCGTATGATATGGTTGCTGTCGCGGTCCTCCAAAGCTATTTTTGAATTAAGTTAATCAAACTGATAACCAAGCACCGAAAGAGAAACCACACACGGGTGGGCTCAAGCCATGTCACTTTTTCGCACCACACGGACTTGTCGGGTATTATGACCTCGGTAGGGCCGAAGTCCGCAATACGAAAGGATGGGCTGAAAGGGGGAGAGGATGGGGAGTGCAAACCCAATGGGTTGTCCAAGTCAGGAAGACTTTGAAAGATTTGTGGTCCAGACTGTGGTGTTCCAAAACCTGATCTCGCCATGGCGTAAGGGGATTCATAATCGCCATTTGACAAGTACTCCGTCGAGGCAGAGGGAGAAGATAAGCAGACTGGAGACCACGATTGTTGGTGCGGCGGGTCATCCACCGCATGCGATAGATAACTGATTTCGTTGGAAGGCCACCCGCAACCGATGTTTCCATCAGCGGTCGTTAGAGCCGATTTGAATCTCTGCATTTCGGGGTGAATGCTGCTTGGGTGTGATTCTGGAGAGGACCACGACCCGGAAAAGCTTCTAGATTTGACCTGACCAATTAGGCCATGTTGCGGAGAACGCACAGGTGGGTAGTCAAAAACGAAACCGCTGGTGAACTCATCTAGTGTACTTGTGGTGTAAGTGCTGGGTGAGGAAGCGTAGTTATAAGATCCAGGAAGAGACGGCATGGAATATCCTGGAGACGCAGGGAAGACCTCGCTGCAAGGTCTAAACCACTGGATGTCGTTGGACCTCCCGCCTTCGGGCTGCGAATCCGACAGGAGCGACGAAACAGTTGCTCCATGTGTACCAGACGGTCTGGGCACTTCATTGGGGAGTGTCGCGATGCCTAGGTGTGGGCTGGGAAAGTGCGATCTGAATTGACCCATGAGGCGGCGTTGAGCAGAACGCACGGCGCTCGGTGGGCAGCTGAGTGAGACGAAGTCTTCAGCGGTAAAATCCGTCATCGAGGGGTTCGTGGTGGATGCTCCAGATAGTAGTCGGTGGGCAGATAGTGTACAGCCAAGAGCTGTAGCACTGCATCAGATGTCGTGTCTTACAACACTTCGCAGTTAAAAATAACGTTATATCACTGTCCAGTCCGACTCTGAGGTTCGCGAATCTTACTGACAAGCTTATGAGCAATATTTCAAGAGGCACGACAACTTTAGTAGCATAGGCGTTCGGACCGAGGCCGGTATGCCTATTGATCCTTCGAACGCCTATCGATCATCCGGAGCAATCAACATATGATGGCGGCACTGTATCTGCCGTATTCCTGCCGCGCAGCGGCTGGTTAAGGTTTGGGGTGGTTAGAGGTTAGGGGAGGGGATAGGGTTTGAGGTAGGGTCTTGGTTAATGTTAGAGTGGGTTAGTGTCAGAGTCGAGGTATCTAAATGCTGTTGAAGGAGGGACTTAGTGCAATTTTTGAGAAATAGCAGGAGTGATGGCCGATCAATTGCTTCATCCGGCGATAGTCGTTCAGCACAGAAATAGGCATTCGGAGGCAAAGCCGAATGCCTATGCTACTAATCTTGTATGTACTCATATTTCAATGGTCAAAGGCGAGAGAGCTGAAGTTGAGAAACACTGAAACGGCGCCCGACCTGAGTCCTTGGAGCTCCTGGGCAGTGGAAGCCAACTGGGGGCAGCTTGCGGTCCGATATGTAGTATTTGGCGAGTTTCGCTGTTCAAATAGCCTGGACTGAAATGATAGCGGCATTATTCGAATCGAATTCGCTGGCATGAAGCTGGAAGGAAGATTTCAGGCAAATTAGCCGTTGTTTGCGATAGTTGACTGACGGCGGTGTTGACAAGCGTATACGCGTCGGGTCACCTCGGAGTGACGGCGCTCTTTTGATCATCGACTCCCATGTTGAACTTGAGAAACCTTAACGTGAACCGCACACAATCTCAACGCAAGCTTCTTATTTCTTCTTACACCAATCAAGAACCAATTTGATTGGTCAGGTAGGTCACGAGTTGAGCTACTTGGAGCTACTCCAGAACACCGAGCGGGGGCGAGATATACGTGAAATCCGAACGGATTGAAATTTGTTAACAAACTCGGCGCACTTCGGTATGATCAGGATGCCAATCGCATTCAAAATTCTAAGCCCTAAACACGATAAACTGCGGATGTTCTCAACTGAATACCAGACTATCTCTTTCGCCGCCCTTTGTACATCCCATCTGCAGACCATCGTTACAGAGCTCCATCGGGTACTCTCGTCGCAAGCCAAGCTTGACGTCAGCGATTTCAACGGCGACTTCGGGAGAGACCTGGTGTACGCGTGTCCTCGGCAAGAAAGATAAAGGCTATACTGTGAACGTCTTTCTCTTGGGTTGCTCCCCGAGCGTGGGGACGCGTACGTGTTCAATCGGCGAGCAAAAGGTATATATTGCCATTGTCAGGCTGTTCCCTTAACTTACCAACCAGTTCAAACTTCCTCTTTACCACCTCACCAAAAAAATGCCCGGACTTGATATTCACGCGACAGGTGAACGCGTTGACCAAGTTTTTGCTGACAGAATCAAGGGCAAGACCGGCAAGTGTAGTTCCCTTATCCAGACTGCACACATGCTCACCTCTCTCAATAGTCATCGTAACTGGTGTCTCCCCCGGAGGCTTTGGTGCTGACACTGCGCGTGTGCTTGCGCTTTATGGCGCGAAGGTCATCCTGGCGGGTCGAAGCCTCGACAAATGAGTACAAGCAGTTTTTGGTTGAACATTGGATACAGCATTTCATTGGCTCCAGGATCAAGGCCACTGCAAAGTGGCGAGCTCATCTGGGGTGGGGGACATGTGGTGTAGTGATTGAGTCCATCGGCTGGATGTATTTACGCTACGAATCGGCACGTTCCGAAAGGGGACCTAGCTGAACATTTATTATCCTGAGTCTTATCCTGCAATCAAAAAGAACATCCCCAACGCAGACTTGAAAGAACTTATCCTCGATTTAGGCTCACAGAAATCCGTACGAGAAGCTGCTAAATCTATTTCTTTACTGACCCCATCCGAGTCTCCCGTTATTCAGATAAGGGCGCCTACCTCTCCGACTGTAAGATTGCGACCGATCAAGCTGCACCGCACGTTACAGACAAGGTTTGTTGCTGCCTGCGGAAGAGATTTAGTTCAAGACCGATTCTTATCGGCTTTAAAACCAGGAGACCGCCAAGTGGCTTTGGGCATTGAGCGAGAAAGTCGTCGGCCAGAAGTTTGATGCTTAACGAGCACGTAGCCAGTTTTTATAAGAGAAACCTTTGAATGGCGTGATAATTATCGTTTACAATCCACGCCAGAATCGGCTCCAAAGGGGAAGATACGCGCAAACAGTCTGCGAAATGATTGGTTAGAGAGTCACGTGATCGCGGAGACCCCTATCTCAGGACCGGTGTTTATCGGCTTCGAGGTCGTTTCCAGATTTCGGCCTCAAAAAAAATTTGTCCGGACTTTCAGTCAAGTCAAAATCTCAAAATTTGTCCGGATTCCGGATCTGACCTAGCAGATTTTTTTTTTTGTCCGGACTTTGTATCTGACCTCAAAATTCCCGAAAATTCACTCCCGAGGCGTTTAGACATGTCATAAAAGGGTTAATATCTATTCTGCTACTCCGGAATCCTCTGGAAGTTCTTCCAAATTAATGTGCACTTTACCCTTGCGCCTGACCGTGTTGAGGCTAGCTACCGCCTTGCACACCAGTGCTTTCTCTCGTATCAGCTCCTCGAAAATTGCGAAACCCCGTGTACCAACCTCCAGATGATTGCTGAATGTTTTGACAGAGACCGTGTCCTTTCCCTCTGGCGGGACCATAGCCAGGAAGGAATTAGAGGGCAGGTGTGCAAATCTATTGATGGCTCCCAAAGCCAGATCGCACCGACGTGTAGTCTTGAACTGTCGCCGATATGAATGTTCATAGGTTTGGACAAACATATATGAAATGGCGGCGATGCTGTCACAGCTGTGATTGAAAGAGTGTGCCCCTGCCTTGCCCCCACCTTTCGAGTACATTGTGATTACTTGAATCGTTTTCACCTAATAATCCCAACTTATGGTACTAATTAGAAGTGCTGCAGCATACGCCGTGGCATGTCTAAGTAGAATGCTTATTGGAATGCCCCATATGCTGCAGTTTATGCTGCAGTGTATAGTGTAAATATGCTGCAGATGGTCTGCAGCATATTGCCAAAAAAAAAGGACTTAGGCCATATTTCCCTCATGTCTTATATAATCATAGGCGTGCGCCATCCCAAAAAGGAAGGTTCCCCAAAGAATATTATAAATTGTCCAAAAAATAAGGAATATATATATTAAACCCCCCCAAAAAATTACACCTCATCCCTGCTCCCCGGGCCGTCCCTGTCCACTGCTAACATGGAGATGCGGTACGTCAGACCCGACAGCTCGACCTCCCGCGCCTCCTCCCCCTCACCCTCATCATCTGAGTCTCTCGGCCACCCCACCTGCATTCGTTCCGAGTCCTCGTGAAAGTCTTCATCCTCCCAGCCACCCTCCCCTTCATCCACATCCATCGCCTCCTCCACATGAGCACCCGCTGCCACCCTCACTGATTCATGTGCCTCCCTTCGCTCCACCGCCACTCCTGGCTTCAAAGAGCCAGTAAATCCCGGTGTCTCTGCCAGACCCCGGAACCGTCGCATGTGCCCATCATCGAAGCGCCCACGGCGCTGGCGGTACAGCCGAACCTGTACAGCCATCTCAATATCCTTGTCCACCTGCTCTGTGGACTTCCCATTGGTCTCCCTCAGCTCCCGCTCCTTCCGTCGGAGAAATTGGTTCTCATCGCGTATCCATGTCACCACTCGTGGGATTTCGACGTTCAGGCGTTTGATTTCCTCCCTGGCACGGAGGATCTTGAAGTACCTGTCCATCGCAAGTCGGAACGACGGGCGAGTCCATGGGCGGGACTGGATCTCAGCACGTGTATCCCGTAGGATGTCGAAGTCCGCGAGGAACGCGTATTCGACGACCTGCTCCCAGGTGAGATGGGGCATTGGGGGCGTCAAGACGCTTGCGGCGGCATTGTACCTGTCGATGGCGTTCTTGACTGCCTTCGACCTCGCCTGAAGCGCCTTGGCGATATGCTTACGCATTTTGTACCCTAGCATTTTATGTATATCAGAATAAAAAGATCAAATGAAGGTAAAATGAAAGGCGCACCTGTCTGGGATTGGTTCATCTTCGTTAACTCGAAGATGCGCTCGACGATGAGCAGCTCCAAACCGTCCAGTGCCAGCTGGTACTTCCGACGTTTGACCGCCTCCACTGTCGCAACCCACTTCGGAGAGGAGGTTGTCCATCTCTCCAAAATCTCCAAGATATCCTCCAGCTCCATAACAGCGTCGGTGTCCCTCGTAACCTTCTCCTTCGCATGTCGCCTTGCAATCTCCGTCTTGGCAACACCGGGGACGTATGGGGCATTGTCGTCCCTCGCCTTCTTCGCCTCTGCGGCAACAATGCTGTACTTGGCCCTAAACATAAATCAG
The DNA here is from genome assembly GCA_029281795.1 of Mycena crocata. Taxonomy (NCBI): domain Eukaryota; kingdom Fungi; phylum Basidiomycota; class Agaricomycetes; order Agaricales; family Mycenaceae; genus Mycena; species Mycena crocata. The sequence continues at coordinate 254,938 of JARJCP010000051.1, read as the reverse complement.
AACTTGCACATGAAAAAGAGAAGGGATACGCACTGGCTGGCGCTCAAATTCACCAGTTTCTGTACATATTCCATCTCCAGGGTCTCTGTATTTGACTTTGGGGTGTTCTTCAGACTCATGAGGTACGCCTTCTCTTCGAGTAACCACTGGTGAAATTCCCCCACGTCTTTTACACCCTCCTCACGCATCCAAACCTTCAGCGCGGGCTCAGTCCTGAGGATAGCGAGGGCCTGTCGATAGTTTGTGCACAAGAATTTGCCTGTCCACAATATGAGTGAATCTCAGGTGAAAGACAAGCCACACATACTGAGGTTTGCGTACGTCTCGAAACTATCGAAGTGTTTCACATACGTCGTGATCTCCTGCTGCCGATGGAAGCGGCTTGCGTAACGACATGACTTGGCCAGCCCATTCGATCGTGAAAAATACCGCTCGCACCCTTCCAAGTCTTCCAATCCCATCCCCTCCACGTAGGTCGCCAGGAACGATAGCTGGCACAGGCGATTGTGCGCATGCCCGTGGAACGACCCCACGAGGCACTTCAAGTTCTTCTCCTTCGCGAGATCTCCTAGGTCGCTGTTGGCCACGGTGGCACCAAAATGGCACCCGACATCGTAACCGGCGCCGATATTCATGCCAAAAACGTCGAGCAGTTCTTTGACGACCGCCAGAGGGTACTTTGCCCTGTAAAGCACTTAGAAGCGCTTTCAAAAAACAAAAGAGATGGATTCACGCACAACTCGCCGCTCCTGATCATGTCAGCAAGCACCAGCACAAAACCATGTCTACAAAGGGCAAGAAAAATGCCTGTTTCATCGAAAATACCCCACATCTTGGAGGTCACGTCGTTGACCATGTTTTTCCACCTATCTGCGCATGGATTGTCGGAGCCCTTTAAGATATTTAGCCATATCCCTCAAGCCCCGAAAAGAAACTCACCGAGTTGCCTTCCTCCATTGGCAGGATCTCTGCCAGCCTCGTCTTTGCCCACACATCGACCTTCTCTCGGGAGAGGATGTAACCATCTCCTGCATCTCGGTTGTCTACCCGCTCGCGCGACTTGGCCAACGTGGGCTCGGCAGACTCCATGTCCTCCATTGAAGCCTTCTCTCGTCGAAGTACCCGCTTCAAGGAATCATTCCCATCCATAGTCATCAACATGTCGAAAACCAACTTGTCCTCCCCATCGAGCTTATAGTTGCACGCCGGGCAAGCATGCTTCAGGCGCCATGAGGAATCTCGGCCGAGTGCCTTCATCACCCGTTCGTCGGCGCGTCGCCGGAGTTCGAGATATAAATCGTAGGCAATGGTGAATTGCTGGCATAGATAGGGCTTGTAGGCGAGCTGAAGTGGAATCAGGGTCAGTGTGCAGTCATAAATTCCAAATAAATAGAAAAATGTACCCCATGCAAATCGCAAAGCGACTTAACCCAAGACTGGATGGCCAGCTGCGGGCATCGCACTTTCATGACACGAAAAGCCTCCAGGACACGTATCTTGATCGCCACGCTGGGCTTCGTGGGCGCGCAGGGCACCAGACCTTGCAGAATCAAGGCAGGCGGGACACCTTGAGCTGAAGGATCCAAGTTCAGCTCAATAGTCTGAGTTTCTGTTAAGTATTCGATGAGTTGAATGGAGACAAAAAGGAACACAAAGCAGGAACTCACCGAACATATCTACAACATCAATCTCCCAAATCTCCTCTACCCTTGCACGCCGAGACTCTGCTTCCTCGTTCTGCGGGCGCATAGGCATCTCCGGCTCCGCGCAGAAAACGGAGGTATGCATTCACCATCTCCGGCATCTCGCTCATGAAAGCGAGGTTGCGCATCTCCGTACGATCCCGACGTGTGCGCCAATCCTCATACTTTCTGCAAGCAGAGAACATCAGTAAAACCACGGCAGCAAACTCAATACACACCTTGCACCACCATCCCTCGGCTCCTCTGCAATCCCCTGCCTCAGAGAGTCCATTTCTCCCCCTGCATGGCTGATGTTGATTTGTTCCGAGCCATCGAGGATGTTGTTCAGGCTGATAATATCCGGGAGGTCTGGAACAGCGCCTGCGTCGAAATCGTCATCGTCAGCCATGTCCTGGAGACGCTCAAGTGCCTCGCGCTTGTCCCCGTCCATGTTCTGCAGCCGTTCGCGGAATTCCTTTTCGCCTTTGCGCCGCTGACGCTCGAGTTTCTCCTGGTTGAGTGTGGCGCTGGTGTAATCTGGGCGGCCCGGAACATCCGCAGTTTTGGCGGCCGAGCTGATCTGGCGAACTCGTCGGGACACAGTGCTTGAGCGGCGCACAGACATTTTGAGAGGTCAGACTCTCAAAATGGAATGCGGAAGCTGGAGCAGGAGAAGTGGCAGTGCGTCACTCTGTGACCATACGCGTATGCTACACACACGTGATCGCCAGCAACATTATTCACAAGTCCCTCACCCATCCTCCTCGACCTCCAAAGCCGCGCCGCAGCCGCTCCTTTTTGTGCGGGCCTCTTTCTCCTCCCTTCTCCTCCTCCAATCGCCTCACACCGGCATGTCAGGTAAGCCACAGTTTTTGTCTTCTCCCACCCCTTCCTCCTCCTCTCCTCCTCGCATGGCTGCAGAGATCCGCCCCTGGAACTCGAACGCACATGCGAGGAGGCTCTTCTCACCATGCCTTAAACCGTCAGACACGAGATCCGCCCCTGGAACTCTGGAATCTATGTTGGCCTTTTTTTTCCCTTCCTACCATTTCTTTCCCCATCCCCGCCTCAAGACCGAGCTTACTCACACGCACACATAGGACGCCGTACACTACGCTCAGGGAAGGAGTTCTCCAGCTACGACCTGGCCGTTGACCGCGCTATTGCGACCCCAGACTTCGACGCTAGTGACTGCCTCAAACACCGAATCACTGAGCAAGATACCGGGTTCGTCCACGAGGAGGAGGACATCACCCCATTCGATGCCATTCCAGACACATCTCCTTTCACCACCGCGTCACCCTCGCCTCCACCTGCGCCCATGCCACCAGCTCCCCGGCTCGCCTCGCTTTCCGCAGCGGAGCGGAACAAGATCAAGTCTCGTGCCAGACGCGACAAGAAGCGTGACGCGGCGCGTGCGGCTTCCGACAACCCCCTGCTAAAAGGCATCAACGTTCAACACGTCGAGGAAGCCCGAGCATCTGCCCTCGAGCTCGAGGTCGATGCCACCGAGTTGGCGCATTCCAAACCGGCATGGCTCGGAAGCCGTGCGGCGGGGGAGGAAGTTTTCGATTTCGGCGAGCCCCAGACACCCCACGACCTCGAAACAGGGCTTGGCGGTATGTCGTACACCCAGCAGGAGGTCGACGCCCTCAGCGGGACGGAAGGGTTCATGTATATCTCATGGCTGGGCAGGTACGTCTAGTGCGAATATTCTTAGGATGCTCTGAAACCCCATCCACAGACTCTCCATCCCCATCCTCGACAAGAAGCGACGTGTCATCGCCCTACTTGGGGGTACACCTCGCGACACTCTAGGGTGGCAAACGGTCACTGACGGCGCCGCCAAGCTTATGGAAGAGCGTCGCTCTCGAATACGGCTCACGGATGAGCAGCTCCACCACCGCCGTGCCGAGGAGTCCTTTCCTGCTCTCGGACGTGGCTGGTCTCACGGCGGAGGCCAGATGGTGTGTTATCATTGTTCTACCTCACTCACTTATCCCTGATTTCATACTTGCAGGAGCCGGGTGAACTCTGCAACAACATCGCGAATACGAACCTCACGGACGAGCTCCTCGCCCACGACTACTTCAAGCGGATTGCCCAATTTGCTTCCAGTAAGTCTTTCTGTTTTTCACCACATGAATGAGCGCTGACATTCTCACAGTCCTCTTCGCGATGTGGGCACCCATGCTGTTCGAATTCTACCAGTTACACATGGCACTACTTGCCGCCTGGAAACCATCCCTCCGCCGAAACTTCGCAGGCAGCGTTTTCGCTGCCTGCACTTTCAATTTCGGGCCACGTGCGATCACGGCACCTCATCTCGACTTCGCCAATCTTGCCTGGGGGTGGTGCGCAATCACCGCCCTCGGCAAGTTCGACCCAGATCGAGGAGGTCACCTCATCTTATGGGACCTCCGACTCGTGATACGGTTCCCACCCGGGTCTACGATCCTAATCCCCTCAGCACTAATTCGGCACTCCAATGTTCCTATTGGGCCACACGAGTCTAGGGCGTCGTTTACGCAGTACACAGCGGGTGGACTCTTCCGCTGGGTACGCAACGGTTTCAAGACGGACGAGGCTTTCGAAATGTCGGCGACCAGAGAGGAAATGGTGGCCCGGGAGCAGGAGAAAGATGAACGTTGGCAGCAAGGGATTAAAATGTTCACTTGTATCGATGACCTGTAGGGGGGAAAAAAAATCACTCCGTTATTTCGTCTGCGGTGGACTTGAGCAAAATGCATTCCGATCATCGGCCGATGGGCCCGACATCACGAACACACCGCCGGAATATGGGAAGAGCAGTGAATATAGTATTCACCACATGTCCCTGGCCTCCGCAATTTGTTGTAGCAGAGCCGAGGGCATACATCTAACCTCAGTTTTTTTTTTAGACAGTTACGCTGACGGAAAGATAATTAACAATTGCCAGATTGTGAAATATCACGAACTCGTCAGCCGTTTTGGGACAGTTGAGCGAATAAGTTTTGTTCTTGCAACCCAATGATTCCGACTTTTTTTTAAGTTGACAAGTTCATGCTTTCCTCGCTGGTGATTTTTTTCCAGATTTTTCCCCAACCTGCAGGCAATAATAATTTGTGATTGCTCCAAAATATTTGGACATGTACGCATTTGGGCTATTTGGTGCCCACCTCTTGCTTGCGTATTGTCATGTCGTCTTCCTGGTCTCCTGCTCACCCTCTCGGATATCTGGGCTCACCTCAACATAAGCGCCGTGAGCACGCCGAGGCTCAACGTCGATACCGTGAAAGGTACTGGAGCTTCGAGAACACCTAGCCTTCGAGAACTTACACATCAGGCAGAAATCTGGAAGCTACGCGTTTAGCTGCGCGGGAACGGATGGCCAAGTGCGTCAACATTCTTTATTCCACGTCAAAATTCTAACGACGCGTATCTATGTAGACTTCGTGCAAAAATCACCACCCCTGCCCAGATTGCGGCAGCTGCAGAAAAGCGCCGTTCACTCGATGCTGACTTCCGTGAACTGTGAGGAATGTTATATGCCAGTTTCATACACAAACTAATGCTTACTGCACCTAGGAAACGCAGACGGTTAGTTTGATTCCTTCCAATAACTGGTGCTCACCTTTCAAGCAGCAAGTTTGTGGCCAAGCATGGTCATGACGCGTTCATGCGGGTGTACTGGCCTCAATATCAGATCCGCGGTGCTACGCATCTGCCTGGGGTTCGTTTTGACATGGAGGAGGAACCCACGAAGACCAAGGCGAGAAAGAAGTCAAAGCGGGCTTAAAAATTGGAGGCGGACTCAGATTAGGTTGGAGGCAGGTTTTCTCGAGCGTTCAAACTTGTTCAGGAATATATAGTTGAGACCTGAAATGGTAACGACCATGATTTTTTACGGGCGGGCGAGGCAAGAGGGAATATATTTTGGTCGAGATTGAATTTGGCTGGTACACCGGAACGGTCAAAGGTGATAGCTTGTAAAGGATACAGGGACAAACAGCTTCCGGTTTCGCTCTTCCCAAACTCCTCTCGACCCAAACCCACTCTCCTTTCCTATGCCTTGCAAAATACCATTCTTTCCCAACGGAAATTTCAAATCACGCAAAGAACACGACGACAACGGGCGAAAGAAGTGGTACGTTGTGGACGATATCGGACTCTTTACGTTTGAGTGTGTTATCGATTTTTTTTGGGGTGTTGTGGTAAACTAACGCTTGACGCCAACCCAGAGCCGATGCCTTAGCCCTTACCCCCGACTACCATATCTTCACGACCCGCTTTAAGGCTTTGCTTTACTGGGACGCCGACTGCGCCCGCCGCCACACTCACAGCGACAACGATGTTGTCCCGGATAGTGAACCCAACAGTGACGACAACGCCGACACACCCGAGGGCGACAACGAGGAGCTCAACACACCCTCTCGTCCTATCGCATCGCACACACCCACTCGTTCCATCTCGTCGGCTAGCCCCGCCCCCGCCACCCTACGCTCGACTTCTGTGAAGCAGAGTGTCAAGCGCGAGGCATCGGTCAAGGCCGAGCGCGTCTCCGTCAAGCCCGAGCGTGTCTCTGTCAAGCGTGAGCTCAAGCGCGAGGTTAGTCTGCCGAGCCCCAAACGCTCTCTATACGCAGACGACTCAGACGACTCAGACGACGCGGACGACGCGGACGCTGTCGAGCGGCACAAGGATGGTGGCAAGGACGTCAACCCTATGTTGACAGTCTACGAGGACGAGGATCCCGCTGCGCGACGCAAACGTCCGGTCCCCCCCGTGTCGCGTGGAGGGCAGGCTAAACGACCTCGCCCTTCGCCGTCACGTTCTCCCCCACGCGCCGCCGCAGCGTCCCGTGTCGCGTCTCACGGCCCAACCCCCACCGCACCCATCGACATTTCACCCAGCGTGAGTTCGGTGTCCTCCTTGTCAACGGCATCAAGCCCAGGTGGGCACCAATTCCCCGACTTCACTCACTCGGCACCTCCTCCCCGTCATGGTGCCCGACCCGCGCAGTCCCGCACACCCACAGTCCCACCCTCACTCGCCTCGAGCACCCCCCGCTCGCCCTTTCCACGCTGCTCGCGCAGCCACAACCGCGCCGCATACCGGTGCACCTGCCGGCTCTGCACCTCGCGGTGGTGCACCTCGTCGTGCCGCCTCCGCCATCCCTGGCGGCGAGCGCATGCATCCCGACGAGAGCGCATCACGTGCTCCGGCAGCACGTCACAGCAAGGCCCCATCGGCCTCTATGTCCGCTTCAACGTCGGGTGCTGCCTCTCAAGTGCAAGCGCCGGGGTCTCCATCCGAGCGCCTCCTTTTCAACAAAAGTACGCAGACACTGTACAAGACAGTTGAGCAGGCGGTACGCGAGATGGGTCCAGCAGAGGCGGTGCGGTTGGTGGGGATGGACGAGGTGAGCGCGTACATGTCGGGGCGATCGAAGAAGCTGTAGTCTTGTGTTGGCGGCCGTTTTTTTTTGGACGTTCTTTGCTACTTTGTTTTGTGTCCTTCGCTTCGTAGTGTGTTCCCACCGTGTTCTTGTCGTCGAGAGCGCTGTACCCGTAGTCGTTTTTGGACGTTGCAATGAAAGAGTTTTTGTTTTGATGAGAATCTAAAGTGGACTTGAGCAAAATTTAGTGATTTGAGAGCGAAAAAAAAGGGAAAAAAGATGAGCGTGTGGGGGCTCGAACAAAATACCCGATGGTACGGGGTTGTCCACGCCCGTTTAGTGAGGTTCACTAACTGGACGTGCACAACCCCTGTACCATCAGGTATTGGGAGCACGTCCAAACTTAGTTCACAAGACAGCATTGTTCTCACACACAGCCACATCAACCTATGTTTAAACCATTCTTCTTTTGACAATCTCCGCGGTGCCGTACGGCGCCTATGTTCTCTTTATTTCTCGCGCTCATGTGGGCGCGAGGGATTCTTTCTCTCCTTTTTTTCCCCTTGTTATGTACTCTACAAGGATCCCAACCCGAACCGTTTGTCGAACGGGTCATCGCCAGCACGTGCAGTGGAGTTCAAGCTGGCCACAGCCAAACATTGGACAGCCAAACACAGGTTTGTGTACTGTTGCAACTATGGAAAACACCCCAGATTTGCCTGCTGCTGCTCGCTCGCCACACTCTTCCCCCTCACCTCGCACATCGAGGGCATCTTCTCCTGAGCCACCTGCCACCAAGAGAAAACGGCAAATCGTGGATTTTGACCTCGACGACGGCGATCCCGAATGGGAGGACGTGGACGGAGCCCAGCTCGGAGGCATCGGCACCACCACCCACCGTAGCCGCAACCGCGGTAAACCGGTGATCCCCATACGCAAGCATCGGCGTCGGGATGCTGGCGCGAACTCGCGCGCATCGGCACGTAAACGGAAGGTGGCCAAAGGCGACAAGGTCGGCGCACTGGCGAAGGACATCAAGCAGTGGGAGATCGAACGCGAGGAGCGCGTCCACGAGTTGGCCACCAAGCATGACATCAAACCGAAGGAGGTCCGCCGGCGCATGCTCGCCTCCACCACGCTCAAGCCCACCCGCAAACCCAGCCTGTACAACGCGAAAATTTCGCGAATTATGGCTGATTTGAACGAGGGTGAGTGCTCCATAGGTTTCATGAGGGATTTAACTGATGTCAACAAAAGACCGCGAGCTGGGGGCGCGGTATAAAATCCCAGAGGTCAAGCGCATGGTCGCGGATGACCCGACCATGCTTGACGCGTTCACAGAGGAGGAGGAGGAGGAGATGTTACGGGAGTTGGAGGAGAAGCGCAAGCTCAAGCACCACGGAGCGCGTGCGACCAACAAAGCGGCAAAAGAGGATGCTCGCCAGACGATAGATCGCCTGGCAAAGGAGGTACACTTTTTTCGTGGGTTCGATGCAGTGCTGCATCTGACTACATCCCTAGATCATGGCCCTGGCAGAGCGCACGGGGATGATGTGCTTCGCGTTCTTCACGCGGGGCCACATCCACGACCACACTATTCCTGCGTCGATCGAGTCGTGGGGCTCTATGCGCTTTGTTCGTGAGATCCTCAACAGGGAGCCCTCGGATGTTCAGTCTATGTTTGAGTTGTGGGCCGTTAACCAGCTACGGGGTAAGTCGTTTGTTCTTGACCTTCTATTCTTTTCAAAATACTAACATTTGATTATGAAGGAGATACGGGGAGCATGACGCTCCAGGAACTGCAGAAGGAATGCACGCGCATAATCACCTCCGGCTATCGTAAGTACAAACCTATCAATATGAGCTTGTAGTGATTTTATTTTATTTTGCAGTGGCGATCATCAATGCCACGAAGGGCGCCATGAACTACGACAATTACATCGAGGCTATTGTTAAGAAGAAAGGCTACGGAATTGTGAACTGGCCCAAGGAGACGCCCTTCAAACGGATGTCCCTTCAATCGTCAATTGGCCCCCTCCGTGCGCTGCACAAGGTTTTAAAAGCTGGAACTTGCAAGTGGAAGAAATTGACGCCCAAGGAGAAGGAGCGCATCCTGGCCCAGTTCGACGACATGGTGGAGAAGGGTGAGATTGTGGAGAAGGTGCGCAAGCCGATGCAGAAGAAGACGACCAAGGCGGGTGAGAAGAAGTGGAGGAGCACGGGGGAGGAGGATGAGGAGGAGCAAGAGGAGGATGAAGGGGAGGAGGAGGAGGAAGGCCCGCGGAAGGCAATCGCGGGGATGTCGATAGAGGAGCGCCGCAAGAGGCTCTTGCGGCTGGCAAGGAAGACAGCAGCGAGACGTGACGACGAGGGTGACGACGTCAGGGAGCGCGCGCGTCCCAAACGCAAGGCAGCGGCGGTCCACGACGACGACAATGAGAACGACGATGTCCCGGCAAAGAAGAAGTCGAGGAGGATGGAGGATGGAGCAGGGAAAGAGCGGGCAGCTCGCAAATCGGGGAAGCGCAAGGCCGTGGCAGAGAGTGAGGATGAGTCCGCACCTCGCAAGAGGACCAAGCGCAGCGGTGCGGCTGACGACACCCCCGACAAAACCGCCAAGGCGAAGGCTGCAAGAAAGGGCGCTGCACAGCCCCGCAAACCAGCAAAGCCCGGCGTACAGCCGCGTCGCCCAAATCCAGGTGTACAGCCCACCCGCAAGACCATGCAGGACAGGCCCAAGCCCAAGCCCTCGTGGAAGGGCACACCTGGTGCCGCGAAATCCTCGATGGCAAGCGGCTCGGGGGGTTCGCATCCTACCGCAAGTGCACCTCCCGCATCACCTTCTCATCCCAGTTCCCCTCGCGCATCGCCTCCTCATTCCGATCCCTGCTCCCCTCCTCATTCCCCTACGCAGCCAGCGTCACCTTCCCTCGTGCCTCCTCATTCCCCTTTGCACCCGGCATCCCCTTCCCCTGCTCATTCCCCTGCCCACCCCACATCCCCTACCACACCCGCACCGACTGGTTCCGTGGTACCGGATAGCGAACCAGCAGGCAGCCGGGGAGGATCAATGCCACTAGCAGGTGTCAGGATGCCGCCACCAGCGGGCCTGCCGAACCGTCCGCAGGTCGGGGACGGTGAGGTGGTGCCAGACAGCGAAACGAGCGGTAGTCGCGCCACCACCATGCCGCCGCCCCTGAAAAAGAAGAAAATTGTCGGACCTCGTGGCGCGCCGCCAGGGAAGCGCGGCCCGCCGCCTGCCTAGAACATGAAGCGCATTGTTTTTTTTTACGTATATTCATAGGCGCATGAGTTCCCCTGTATTATTTAGTGTATGAATTGTTTTTTTGGGCACTTGCCTTTTTGGGACGGCGCATATGCCACCATCAGGGCGCGCGCGCCTATGATTATATAATACATGAGCGGAATAATATTATAAGTCCCTTGCAATATGCTGCGGGCCATCTGCAGCATATTTGCGGTATGCCTGTAGCATATTCTGCAGCATAAACTGCAGCATATGGCGCATTCCAATAAGCATTCTACGTAGACATGCCACAGCGTACGCTGCAGCACCTCTAATTAGTACCATAAGTTGGGATTATTAGGTGATCGTTTTAGACGAGCAGTTAATATAGTAGAAAGAACAACCTACCTCGAGCGAGGACAATTCCAGACCCGACCATGGCAAAACCATAAGATCCGGCTTCGACTACTTGATGGCTGCCAATGCCGGCTTCAGCAACTGTCGACAAGCATTTGAGTTTTCCGAATATTGCTCTCCGACGTTTAACGGTCTGCCCAAGTGGTCAGATACCTGGTTTGCATAAAATGGAAGCTGATATACCTCATTTGCCCGGCCGACAGCAGTGACTTCGGTGTTAGCAGCATTACCGGTTTTTGCCTGGACTGGGAGTGCGGTGGGATTAGTCTTCCAACGAATAGAGCGATTGAGTCCTGTGCTTGACCCCTGTTCGTTGTCCCGCTTGATGAGTCCATTCATTCGCTGAGCGAGAATTTGGCGGTCCGAGAGCTGCTTAGTGACCCCCGTTTTGTGGTTGGTGTAAGTCCCCGAGGCTTTATACGTTCGGACACCCATTTTTTTATCTCTCGTCTGATGCTCGCGGCGAAGCTGCACCAGCGGAGCTAAATCGTCAGCAGAGACATCCACCAGCGGCCGAGAGGATGAGGGATTTTCGGTAGGGGTCATCGTGCTTGTACGGGTGCTGCATTCGGCCATGCCCTGGAGGAGCGAGATAAATGCTGCCGGTTGTGTTGCCATAGCGTTGGCAATATCCCGTTGAATTTCTGCAAATCGCTCGGGGTTGCTTTCCGGAAGATCTTCGCTGGAAGATTGTTAATAAACAGTGAGCTGCTCAAACACCGATGCTTACATCCGTGCGAGCTCGTCCATTGATAAGGCTACGGATGCCATTACACAGGCATCGAGCTGTTCATCTTCGGCGCGCGAAAGTCCGACAGTGGACTGTAGATTATCAATGAGGCGCTGAACCTCCTCTGCCGCAGTCGGTTCTGCAAGATCACCGTGATTGTCATTGAGTTCCTCTTCGCTTAGGAAAAGATGCTCAAGTGTTGGATCCGGCGCTGGCTGTGGAGCGACATTGGGCATGGGTGCATCCTTAATTTGGGCTGGGTGTATGCCTAGGAGCGTCCACAGACAGTCGTTCTCCTCTGCCGCGATTTTATATGCGGTAGACATTTCGACATCTGTCGGATACTGGCCCAGAAGTGCGAAATCAATGTCTTCGGAAGTGAAGTATGTATGGCAATATCCAGAAGCCTGCCTCTTGTACGCTGCTGGATCGGGAGGGCTGCGAACTGATGCCTGCATCTTCGCGCGTAATTTCGGGACAATAAGTAAAGCCTCCTGGAATGTGAAGTCCTTCGAAACATCGCGCAAGCCAGCAAACGTGTGCTCATTTGGCTCGCTAGCATTGAACCAAGGGAGGAGTGGGGTCGAATGCGCCCCAAGGTGGTCGCGATGAATGAAAATCAGCCCCAGAAGACCATTTACAAGGATCTCGGAGATGGCAAATGCTTCCTTCGAAATGAAATGGCGGGATTCGGAATAACCAGCCTTTTTGAGAAAGGCTCTCCAAGTTTGAAGAAAGAGGTGAGTCCGTATGGCAATTTTAGCGCGCTCGTGGTGACTGAGCGTTCTGCTTTGGTAGGCGTCGATGAAATCGCCGAAGACAAGGAGATAGACAACCAGCCCCAGATTTTTTTCGGGATCTTGGGATGCCTGTGCGAGAGTATCGGCAGAAAACAGCCGGGATGCTGCTGGATCATCCATTCGGTCGCGCTTCTGGTTCACATCGCGCGGATACATGGGAGAGTCGGGCTTCATCGCTAGATCGTGGATTTGCTCGAAGTAAACAACGACATTGCCCAGGACCAAGCCACGAGCACCAGAAGATGCATTATTTCGGAAAGTCTTGAGTCCGTGTTTCGCATCCTGTATCTCCACCCAGACATTGCCGTTTAACTCCCAAACTGTCACAATGATGTCTGGATAATCCGGGTCCGGATGCTTGATACGGTATTCTATGACCTTGCTGGCAGCGGCGGTCCGCCGCTGGCAGTCGCGCTCGACAGCAGCACCATCACCGCCGCTGGAGGTAATGCGAAACCCGCGTGAGATCAATCCGTTCATGAGATTGAGCTGCCACTCGGCCAGTTGTGTTCCCTTGATTGCAGATCCTATGGGCATGACAGCGAGAACAAGTGGCGGCACGCCAGGAAGGGGGATCTGTAAAACCCAAAGGCGTAGCTGCAAAGCCAAATGAGGACCATGCGGAAAATGGGGCAATCATAGCAACCGACCTTTGTTGCCACCTCAGCAGTCTTCTCAAGCTCATCTAGTGTTTCGTTCAAGCTTTCGGCGTTCGGAACTTCGGTTGGTTCACCAGTAGCTCCAACAATAAACCATTTTTTGAGCGGGCCGTTGTAGAGGGGACGAAGAGCGGCGTGGAGCTTTGTATCGTCAACGGAGAGGGATAGGGGTGCACCGCGTGGATATTTGTAGTCTTCACAATACCGCTCTGCATATTGAAATGTTTCTTGTTGGATTCCAATGGCGAACCGCGGAGCACTGGATGTCTTTTGCCTAAAAAGGGACGGGTCAGGAAAGCAAATTACGGTGAATGGACGACGTACTTTATGGAGCGTTCACTACGTAGTGGTATGTGCTTCGCAATCTCCCGATACGCGCGTGGGCTGATAGCATGAATAAGGCCAAAGACTGCATCGACATCTTCATTGTGCTTGAAGTTCTGTTTCCCGAGGCCTTTAACCTCGCGATCTTTCCCTAGAATTTTGGCTTGAATAATGCCATTAAAAATGGTGTCGTTTTTGAAGTCCCCATTGATTACATGCTGGAAATAACGCCGCTCAAGTGAGTACTGATTGTCCTTGAGATGGAGAAATCAGATATCTGACGAGTGAATAGAGCGACAATCTAACCTCTGAAACAAGTTCCTGGAGTCCATGAAACTTCATGTAGAGTTGGCCTGCATGCGGGTTTTGATTCCTTTTCGGCACGTAGCGGAGATTTTTGGGATCCGCAGCAGGCTTGTTTATCGTAGCTATATACGACTTCAAAGTCAAGAGCATTTGACAAGATGTACACGGCGGTACAGATGAGCCCGATGCTGGATCAATTTCGACAGTTTTCAGGCATGCAGTCGACCCGGTGGCGAAGGAAGCCTTTATTCCTGGGGTTAAATCGTTGCGCCATGCATGGCCGTGCTGCTGAGCCGCATATGCAAGCTGCTTCTCAGCCTCAGAAAGTTCAGTGAAAGGTTTCTTGAATAGCTCTTCACTGTAATGCGCGATGGCCCGAGCACCACCACCGTTACATCCACTCCGGTCAAGGTACTGACCAACCCGCTCATCATCGGCAGCTGTCAGACCAGGGCATGGCCTCTGGACTTTGGGAGCAGGGAGCGCTTTCTTGGCTTTCGGCTTTTCCACGATCGGAGCGAGCTGAAATTTATCAAGTGTCCGTGTCTTCGAAGGAGGGGGCGGAGGTGGTGGGGGAGAACAAGGTTTTGCGTTATGCTCCTTAAAGCGGTATGTATCGTACGGACACTTCATTTTCACCCAGGCCTTGCAATTAGAGCACTGAACCTGTATCGAATTGGGCTCGAATACAGCATCGGAATCGAAACTCTCGCGAATTGTATGCCGAAAGTTTCTGGTTTTGACTGCAGACGGGGTAAATTCCCCGGCATCGATCTTTCTCAGAAGATTGCGCGCAGCGGTGGCCGACTTGCTTGTACCCTCTGCCCGAGTGTTCGCAGTAGTGGATGCTGTTTTGGATGGCTTTGGTTTCCGCTTCTGCGCTGCCACGGATGTCGATTTCACAGGGAGTTTATTCGCATTGGAGGGTAACGATTTCGGAGCAAAGAAAGAATGGATCTGTCGGCCCGGTGCATCCGACGATTCCGTTGTCTTGGCAATCTTCGTCTCTCGCACATCGACCTCATCGGCCACATCTGCGGGTCTCTTCGTTCCGCAACTGGAGGCTGCCGCAACAACCTCACTTTGTGCCCGAGGCCCCTCTGCGACAACTGCAACATCCTTGTCGTTGATGTACGGAAGAAAGTCATCATTGAAATCAGGATTTGCGGCAAGAAGATTATCCACACTGTCTGTCGTAACAGGCTTTACATTGCACTCAGGGACTTTCTAAAGCATGTTTATCAGCACATTGCTCGCTTTCTTCATAAGATAATTCACTAACCTGGGCGGACAACGAATACTTGACAATATCACGAAACGCCTTCATGCGCATGGCCTTCGCATTTCCTGGGGTCCAAAGTGCATCTCCAAAGATGCTGTGGGCGATGGTATTGACAGCGATTATGGGACAGCTATATCCATCGGTTTGTTTCGCGCAGGGCAAATCATCCGTCACGATAAATTCCGTCGCATCATGTTCCTTCACCCAAAACTCGAGAGCATCGAAGAAATCCTGCGGCCGCTCCCATCTCAAAGAATCACCGTAGCGAATATGGTGAGCATCGAAATCCAGTGAGCATGCTGTCCAATGGGTTGGCGGGCGGTAAAGGACCATATGGAGGTTCCGATGATCCTTCTGCTGCGACCATGCTCCGTATTTTTCGAGATATCGCTGTCCGCTACCACTGGTCGTAATCGGACCCGTAGCCACGCCGTCTACAATCGGTAAGAGAGTCCCCAGAACCGCGGCAAATGTGGTATCCACGATCAGGTTATTCTCACTGATACTGCCATCCGTCTGTCGCAAGCGGAAGGAAAGCAAAGCGAGTAGCGCATCCACAATCTCGCTCCCAAGATGGTCCTCGGAGAATAGTGCTGCTAGACCGACAATCTTCACGTTCCCAAATCCCTGCAGATGGCCGTGCCACCTAACGACCTTCAGAAGCCCTCGAATGGTGAGCTTCATTGTGATCTCATCCGCAGTTTTTCCTGTTCGATCGACCCAGGAATCGGCACGAAGCCATGCATCCTTGGAGTCACAGGCATCCAGGATTTCGGACCAGTAGGTTAACACCCAGAAGGGGAATACAACCTCCGGATTCAGCGCAATCTGGATAGATTTTCCACCGTCAAACCATGCTTGGCCAAGCATGCTGAGCAGTCGACTCAGTGCTGAGCGGGTGGGCAGGGCCAAGAATGGGAGGACTTCTTCGAGTTCGCGAGTCGGCTCCGTTATGGTAAATCCATCGGAATCGATATCCATGCCGTCGACACCATCGCTCTTCGGAGGTAAATCGAATTGGAGCAGTTGGGATATGGACATGGATTTGGAGGGGAGATTTTTGGTGAATGAGGGAGGTATTTGTAGCAGGTTACGTCTGGCTGCGTCGACGACCGGGGGGACATCGTGGTATATTTTTCCTGCTGAGATCCACTCGTCGGGATCCCAGGTGGAGATGAGGCTTTTTTCATCACTGTCACTGAGTATATCGAGGATTTCCATAGCTGCGAGAGCGGTGTAGATAGAGAACAAGCAGGTTAAAGATTCAAGAGGATTCAAGCTGGTATTCACAGCGAAGAAAGCAGAACAGAGGAAATGTAGGGAAATGTGCCACTCTGTGCCACAGAAAAAATAGATATAATTGGAAACTACGGTCTGCATTGTGTCGAACGAGGATACTACAGAATGGGACTTGGTGGCTCGGAGTCCGTGTGATCGGTCTTGTCCGAACACGGATCTGACCTCGATCGCTTTGGTGCTCATTGTCCGAATTTTCGACCTGACATCTCGCGCCCAAACCCCCATTTGTCCGAATTTTGACGCTGACATCCCATAGTCAAATTGCAAAATTTGTCCGGACTCTGGAAACGACCTCGAAGCCGATAAACATCGGTCCTCCTATCTCTGTCTGGAATCAGCACAGATATTCTGCCAACGGGTTCAGACGCGAAACGTTGAGCAAGTGTTTGGGTAGTACAAAGAGAATAACGACGAACAGAGTAGATTTGGCTTAGACAAGGCGCAAAATAGATCCTAATCCCAGCCGCATTGATATTCCAGAAATTGCTTCCAACTTACAAGTACAGCGGGATAAATTGGTATGTGCATGCGTCCTCCGCCGCTGAAGCCCCCACTCTCCAAGAAGGAATTCTTCGCATTATGTTGCGCTTGTCAGACGCGTCGGGGGTCGGGTCACAGTGGGGTGGGGCCTGTGAAAGGATTAGGTCATGTCTGTGCGAAGGATGGAATTAGCTGGAGGCAGCAAATCCGGTAATTTCTCGTTAGCATGACGAGGACGATGAAAAAGCCAGCGAACACACCATCTCATAGCTCGCTGGACGCGTCCTCCGCCACTGAAGCCCCCGCTCTCCCTCTCACACCGAGCCGCCACGGGTGCTGTATATACTCCGCAGCCTTCCCGAACCGTGACGAATCCTCCTGCTTCCCACCGTGAGCTGAGGGGAGTGACAGACGTCAGAAACAACGAAAGCGGCATCTCAGTCAAGCGGTGGGCGTTCTGTGAGAGAACGGAAGGGAAAAGTACGTATACTGCAAGCCAACAGCCACCGCGCGACTGGCGATCGACACTCTGCTGCGTTAGGCCCATAGGCGCATAATCGGGGGTCGTGGGCAGGCCAGCTGTAGGAAAGATGAGATTACATGCAGAGGGCGGGAAAGGAAAAACGGGGCATACCAGGCTGTGGAAGAGGATAAAGAAGAGAGTGGCTGACAGCGGTTTATATGTGTTTTTCAGCGACTTTTTGTTGGCCGGCATTGAACGTCCACGTTTGAAGGTGAGGTGAACAAGTGGGCCGCCGCGACGGGTCAAATGTGGTGATGTTTGCGCATTTGCTTCTAGGTCTGCGATAATTCAAAGGAGACAGTTCCCGTAGCACAAGACGCATAAATCTCTAACGACCTTTTGCACCAACACCGAAAATCATTTTCTAATCCTTTCTTGGAACTTGACGAC
Source organism: Mycena crocata (assembly GCA_029281795.1). NCBI lineage: Eukaryota > Fungi > Basidiomycota > Agaricomycetes > Agaricales > Mycenaceae > Mycena > Mycena crocata. The sequence goes on along the minus strand of JARJCP010000051.1, from coordinate 237,422 downwards.
GATTCAAGTCAAAAAAGGTGCGTGTAGATTGCACTGTCAAGAAAATGCCGCATATTATTGATCTCAGCAGGTGAGCCCTCGACCGAGAACCTAGTCCCAGTGCCAGTCGACCTTCTTCACGGCCTTGCAGCACTCTTTGTGCCTGCTCCAGTCGCTCCGTTGGCACTCGACACTGCAAGCCCGACGTCAGTGGAATTCGACGATCTCGAGAGATCTACCAACTTGCAATAGCGTGTAAGCTCGCACTTTGCGCACTGCAGACTTTTGCGCGATTCCTCCGCATCGTTGTGACAAACAGCACACGAAGCCGACATCGGATACTCTGGCTGTCCCTTTTTCTTGACCTCACGGGGGAGATTGGTGGCCGGAAATCCAGTCATACGACTCATCTGCTCGTTGGCATCACGAATCTCTTCGGCGCATGGGCCTGACGCTGCGTTACAGACACTGTGGACCTGATCACGACCAATCGAATAAGTCATCGGAACAAAGGCAAAGACCGCATTTAAAGACGTACGTAGCAATTTACTTTGGGTTGTTCCAGATGCATCCAAGAGCACATCATCCAGACCGTTTCCCGGGCGTGTTTCTCTGTGGAGGAGAGACAGAGAAAATAAAAGAAATGAGGTTGGATTTCTTAGCCCGATGCGTACTGCAGAATTCACACCGCCAATTACGGTTGTGCTTCATATCCTTTCCGATGTTTAGCAGGAATCCACTGAGCCATTGGTGTTTTTTCGCAATCGTCGTCGCATTGGCCGGGATTATGGGGTTCAGAGTGATCTCCACGCGACGCTGTTCAGAACCATAACGCTCATCTGTATTGGGATCGCGCGAGCAGGATCCATATACGATGACGAGCAAGTCGAGGGTAGTCATGGTGGCTTGTGCTCGAGTGGAGTGGCGCGGAGGAAGCCGCGAAATTAGCGACAGCTTCACACGCCAGTGATGCAATCAAATTAATCAACATTACTTTACAAGCGCACCCGATCCTGAGGGCTCAGCGCTCAGGTCTAAGACAGCTTGGAAGAGTGTCTGTAAAATAAACTTTCCCCCGAAAGGGTACTCTTCTCTATTGTTCTGTAGTTTACTTAGTTCAACTCCACCGATTTCGAGAGGTTTGCTCATGATTGGTATTTTGAGCCCGACACAAAGAACCCTATATTACTAGTAGTACGAAAACACCCCATATATTCATAAACAGCAAAGCAATCTGGCGGACTTGTCAGTGTTCCAATTTAATGGGGAGAGAGAGATAGAGAAATTACTTGAAAAGCCGATTCTGTTTTCTTTGAATCCGCCTTGAAGTCCCGCTCCCCGTCAGCTTCCTCATTCTCGTGTTCTGGTCAGCATCGTGTTGGCAGGGAACTCATATTGAGCCGGAAGGGTGCCAAAACTAGAAAGTGTCGAGCGCTTGAAGAGCGGGGAAGAATAAAGAAACGGCGATAAGCAGAAAAGCTAAAGGAGAAGTTGAGAACACATTCAGCATCGTTAACCTCACTCGACTGAATTAAACAGACCATCAGGTCGAAGCCGGACGCATCCTCCGCCACTAAGGCCCCCGCTTTCCAAAACTCCCGCATGCACCGAGTCGTGTAACGGGCACACCGAGCCCGCCGCCTCCCGAGGGCCGTGGCGGATCCCCGCGCCATCCACCATAACGCCGGGTTAACGGCAAACGCAGCAGCGGGAACTACGAGTGCGCCTCCCGACTCGACGATGGATGTTGTGCACGAGGGCGGACCAAGGGAGTACGGCTGGGGGGCGTCCGACCACAGCGGCTGGGCGTTCGACACTCTGCTGCGTTGGTCCCATGGGCGCATAAATCGGAGGTCGTGGGCAGGCCAGCTGTGTAGAAATAACGTCAGATTGAAAGAGGTCAGCTAGGGGAAAGGGAACATACCAGACTCTGACGCGAAGTCGGTGTTATACATATATGTTTTCCGGAAGGAAGGAAGGAATGATCTAACTGAATGGTAGCCGATCTTGAATCTTCGCAAATAGAACCAGCACGACGCGTTGAGCGAAAAGATAGCGACCCCCTTGTTGTCCACCGGTTTTGGTCCGATTGCATGAAAAGACACAGCAAGAATGAACTTCGTTTGCAAGGAGAATCCCTCGTTTCTGATTGGCGCTCTTTGGCGCTGGCGATGCGGCGTGTAAACAACGCGTAAACAACGCGCACAGGTGATCGCTCGAAGCTCGAACAATATCGCCGTAGTACGCAGATTAGGCTCCATTAGGCTCGATTAAGTAGTAGGTGCAGTTCTTTGTACCACGACTCAATGAAGATACGCGACCACAATAAAATTACACGGGTGTATACAAATCGAAAATACAGGTACACCCAGAGAGAGAAAAAAACGTAAACCCAGGAAGAGACGGTCATAGTAACTAAGGAGAGGCCGCTACAAACGCATTGAAATTGTACGTCGGAGGGTCCGTCCTAAACTCAAAACCACGAGGCGAGAACTCTATGACTGACTTGTCTCCTCGCCGGACGAACGCGGTGACGGCGCACGTTGTTTTGAGAGGAAGTTTGAGCTTCGAAAGGCCGGATGGCACGGTCCATTTCTCTCTGGTGTCACCGCATTGGAGAACCACCTCCGCCGGATCCGTAAGCATGACGATCGCCCACAAGTAATCTTTCGTCCATTGGTGATTGAAGGGTGGGCCGATACTGTCGGGTGCGTTGGCTTCGGCGGGATACAAGCGCGCCCACAGGAAGATGCGGTCCCGGGAGACGGCGGGGTACGCGCCGGTCTTGTACGCTTGTATGTAGTGCGCGAAGAGGTCGAGCCAGCCTATATGATCGAAACCGTTCACCCACGCCTCCGAGCGCGGCTGGGTGCTGTCCTGGAGCAGTGGGCCCACGTAGTGCGACTCGCCAAAGTCATTCCAGGTGATGACCTGCGCGACGGCGACCCTGTCACGGTTGGCGATGAGCAGCTCCCAGCGGCGGGCGAGCATCCAGTTATCGGCGAGGTAGATGAAGTTCTTGTTGTAACTGTCGGGTCCGTAGTGTGTGAAGAACCATGGGGAAACACCCGTCATGTATGTGCGCTTGCCGAGATTGGCGATCCAGCTGTTGTCGGGTGCGAAGTCAACATCGTGGTCTCCCATCGGCCATGATGCATTCCACTGAACATATGCATGTTAGACGTGTCTTCAACCGCCGAAAAAGGAACTCACGTTGAACGCGCCATCGATCACGCTATACTCATGGAATGTGGAGGGGTCGACGAAGAAAGAGGGCACGAAATGGATCGGCTCTGGCGCGGCCTGCTTGATGGCGTACTCCCAGCCTTCGTTGGTGCTCCGTTGTCCAAACTTACAGTCTTGGCCCGAAAACGCCGATACAAGGGGTTTGCCGTCGAGCCGCTGGTAGCTCGCTGAGTCATGGTATTTCGCAATGTACTTGCGGAGAAGCGAGGCGTGGTCAGAAAGCGAGCAGGGCATCGAGCCCATATCGAACGACGGGAAGAGGTTGAAATCGAAGGTTTTGGCGGCAGTAAAGGCTTTCTGGACTTGCGTCTCTTGCCATTCGTCATTGCCGATGTTGAGAGCAAAAGAATTGATTCCTTTTGAGGCCGCGAGCCCAATATCTGGAAAGGTTCAGCTTTATGGAAGAGCGGGTTGGCCATGCGGACGTACCGTACACCCAATCATCGACCTCATATCTGTACGTGTTTCCGACCATGAAGTGAGCCACGACGAGGTTCGATGAGGTAGAAACAGGTGCGCTTGGAGGCGGGGATTCGACGGGGGTTGGATCGGACTGGCCACTGGAATCAGAGCCAAAGGACCCTATGTCGCTAAGCGGTGTGGAAACAACGGACGAGGCACAAAAGAGGAACCCAAAAGAGTGCAGGAGTAGATTAAAGGGCCGCATTGGAGGCGAGCGGGTTGACTCGTAATCCGGGATGGTGGAGGAAGGGAAGAGTTGACGCCACAAGCGGACTTGAAATCGCGTCGAGCGGACTTTTAATTGCGTTGCCCCGACTACACAGCCACTGACTGTACTGCTACGCCGTGAACCACGTATGAGTTACATCTTCACCCGTCGGAAAGCCAACCTTCTTCAAGGTATAAACACCTCCGTCGTTAAACCAGATCCCTGATACGGCCTCGGATTCAGAGGGCCAACCACCAACCTTACCGCAAGAGCTCATCGACTCGATCCTTGATCTCATCCGGGACAAGAGGACCCTCAAAAGCTGCTCTCGTGTTGCTCGCTCGTTTCGGCAGACCAGTCAAAAACACATCTTTGCCGATATCAAACTCAGTCCAGCGCCGCCTCGATACTGGAGAAAAAATGCCCTCACTCTCCAAGAATTTTCCCAAATACTGACGAGCTCCCCTCATCTGGCACTCGCCGTTCGCACAATCGTGCTCGTTGAAGGAAGCGGGTTTGGGGAGCCCCCGTGGATGCAGCGAGGTAATTTCCCCGCAATCCTGGCCATGCTTGTCAATTTGACGGCAATTGCGATGGAATGCCGGACTCGGATAGAGTGGAGTCGCCTTCCGTCAACGTTGGTAGGGGCGCTCGAAAACGCTGTTGCGTTACCAACACTCTCATTTGTTCGGCTTTCGAATGTGCGGTTCGACCGAGGCACAGAGTTGCTTTCCCTCCTGCACTGCTGCAGGCATGTAGATTCATTGATTCTATCCAAAATATCTGTGGAGGAGCATGGAAACACCATGGATGCACGGCCCGGCCTGTCTTCGTTGGTCTTGGATCCTGTCTCCGTCCCTCTATTGCGATCAGTGACGAGCGCCCTGGATTTACGCAATCTACAACACCTCTCCACCACCATCCCTTCCCCAGAAATGGAGGCGGAGATTCAACCGATTTTGGATACTATGCAGACCCTCGTCCACTGTCACGTCAAGCTCTCCCACCACCATTGTGAGTCGTTTCTCAGCGAAAAACGTGTGCTGAACCATTTGCACGCAGCCACTTCCATCATCGACCTCCACAACCTGTCCCATCTACGTACGCTCGAGATCAGCATCTCCTTCCTATTCGATACCTCTCCAGACGACTACAACCCCGTAGGGTGGGCGGGCAACATTCTCGGCACCACGCAGGTTATCCAACACGTCGTCCTCAACGTCTTCATCGAGGAGCGAGACCTCGACTACCTACACTGCCTCGGGGACCTGGAGCCCCTTCTCCTTGCGCCGCTGCGCAATCTGACCGTCAATCTCGACAGCGTCGACCTCGATTTCGCCATCAGCGGCGGGGAACGGCAGGTCTGCGAGGCGTTTCCGACGCTCTGTGACAGGGAGATGCTGAAGGTCGAGCTTCTGGGGATGACTTAAGAGTCACTTGTTGCAGAGCTATTTATTGATTCATTTGAGACTTATCCAGTTTTTCAGTTTTTCGATGACAGAGCTCTTCTGCAGTGCAAAGGGCAGCAATTTCAATCAGATTGGGATGCGAAGTCCTTGCGAAATGCAGAGGGAGAACGAATATTCGGCAACAACGTGCTACTCCAACGACAACATTCGTTCTGACCGGACGTTTCGAACCGAAAAAAAGGTCGCAGTTTGGCACATACAGCCGTGTCATTGTGATGCAATGACCCTTAAGCGTGGCACTGGCCCTGTTGCGCGATTTCGAGACCGGCTGCCGACAAGGAACCGGACCGACCTACCCGTCTGACAATCGTCACAGAATGCAATGTTTTCTTTTCCTTCGCAGAGTACTAGTGGATTCTGCACGGCAGAGGACGCATATACAACAACTCTTCGGAACTATTACTTTCAGTGTTCCAAGTCCAACATTGACCACTCGTTCAGATCTTTGCACAACCATCATCTGGTTACTACGTCGCGTCGATTTCAGCACCGTTCGTCAGCGTGCCGCGAAACTCCACGATTATATTTTGCCCTAAACGACGCTTAAATTATTGCATTGGATTTGTGTGGTCCTGACTAGGCCTGACTGATTTTATTCGAGCACAGCAATCCTCCAAAACTTCTTCGACATCGCTCAACTCGAAGTACAAGTACACAACAGTTCGGTAGACGTGGATTTATACTGGTTGAGTTCAACGTACTATATTATGCTTGCCGAAGGTCAGCGCTCAATGTTTCACTTTTCTGTGAAATGCCAACTCAACTCCTGCTCTACAAAGCTAGCCGGTAGAGGTTCCTACGGTAGAGCGAGTTCCTTTGATTTAGGCCATACTATTTCCTTCAACAAGCGCTGGAGACACTGTCGACGGTAATCTTAGGGAAGAGTCAACTCAACTCTCTCAACTCTTTCATGGTAGGGCCACTACGGCTCAGGGTGCCTCTCAATTAACCTCGCTTCTTTATCATCAGGCAGAGCCTTTCAATCCCTGAATTCGACCCGGGGATTGTGGAACTTTTGTCAGCTGGATTCCTATCTTACTATTAATACTCTCAATCTCTGTCAATGTTAGGCGCTCGAGAGTCAAGACCATACAATTCCATGTTTCAGAGATGTCCTCTCTTTTCTATCAGACAGGCTCTCAGTACTGCAGGCAACGCGTTGAGCAGCGCTGAACTACATACTCTTCATCGCGCTTCTCTTAGACTCGATGTATGTGGCTCATCAGTTTGCCCTACTCGACTTTAGACTCAATTTAGACTGGTTTCTCGGGGTACGCGTCTATAATTGGTACGCGATCAGGTCTTGTGACCGTGCCGGCAAGGCTGGCCCCGACGGAGAAGTCGCTACGATTCTTACCGCTGGCGCGCATGGTGCTCGCATCCTGCCTCTACCATGGCTTTTCAAACTGAAGTCAGCTCGACCCTTTCTCCTTCCTCCACAGACTCTCCCTCCGATTCAAACAACTCTGGTTCTAATACCCAGCCGGGCTTTTCGCTCTCCGCCTCTCCTCCTCTTATCCTCGCGTTTCTCGCGGTGGGGATGTTTGGAATCGCAATGATAGTGTTTTTTGGCTGGCGTAGGATCTCGAATGGGCGCAACAGCTGGACGGATCCGTCTGAAGTCGTCCCGGTTATTTTCGGAGAGACTCCGAAGCTGTGGGAGGTTTGGAGCCCCCAGAAGCGCACAAGGGAGGAGGACACCGCTAAATGGCGCGATATACAAGTGAGTCGTATCGTTGGCGCCACACGCTTACTCCTCCTGAGTCCTTGAGCAGCCTCTGGCCGCAACAGTTTGGGACGATATACCGTCTGTTCCTGTTGATAGTGACCGTAACCCTCGACACGACAGCTTGCTAGCACAAGCCATCGCACATCTACGTCGGACATATCGACGTCGGCGGCCCGATGCAGGTATAGCGATGGAGGCGAAATTCGGCCAAGCCCCGCCACTTGGGCGGCTGCAAATCGCTATTGCGATCGTCATGCCTTCAGCGGAACCTGATCTGCCATTGGATTACTCTATTGGTTTGTATGAATTACCATGGAAAACGACTGACTTGTCTGTGTAGCGTATACTGACTGTTTGTGTATTTTGATACATCACCGCTGTGCCAAAATTGGTGAAACGAGGACGGTGCCAGCCAGAGATGGCATGGACTGATGTTTCACCCGGTAGGATCGAAACCGAAACGATCTGCCAGGAAGTATAAGCCAGAAAGCTGCGCAGCAGAGAAGCTAAATTCGACCTGAACCGTTGATCATCGTTTGGGGCGTTTGAGGGTCAATAGGTATGTGTCTTCGCTGTCGGGTGCAGCAGAGAGTCCAGCAAAGACGCCGTGTTGCAGGAGGTAGTCCGCCCGCACCACTCCGTGTTCCCTGACCTGTGTTGGATCCATCGACCGCCGCCAACGCGCATCAAACACAATATTGACGCGATTTTGCTGTTTGGGGCAGAGCTTGTTCCACTCCTGGTAATTCAACTGCGTGCACAACGTCGCGAATATTGCGTCGAGGACATTCCCGATGGTGACACCGAGCCAGTTCTGCGCTTCAGATACCCAGGATTCCTCCGGGAAGATGCCGCAAGTGACCCGGAGGCAAGATACTGGGGGGTTAGTGGCGTGCTGGGAGAGCTCGAATTCTGAGAGAGGTCGTTCTGGAGCCGAAACATGTCGCGCAGATCGAGGGGGCTCCCGCAAATCCCAGAGAAGCGCACTACAATGTCCCAGCTCTTCGTGCTGAGAGTATTGCAGAAGTGGATGAAGAGCCGGGGACATGGTGAGATGGAGACCTTTTGTTCACCTGCACTTTATAACGTCGGGGGATCCAACAGCTCGGGCTTCCATAAAAGGATTCGGTCCCGGAGCGCAGGAAGATAGCCGTCGTTGTTCTCTGGTGTTCCAAATATTTCGGGGGTCCTGACATCTCACAATGGAGCTTTGATGCCGGAACCCCGTCCGCAGGTCCCAAGTACGGATAAATTCGACTATAAGCGCCCCGCCTATTGAAACAGACGCCAGCAGACGCGCCAGATGTCCACAGCAGCACAATAAGTAATCCTGAAAAAATGCACATGCGTCTTCGGGGTTCTGACTCAGAGCTCACGCACAGCAAGCTGTCTGTCGAACGGCCATGGCGCTCTTCATTAAACGTGTTTCGATGAGCTCGAAAGAACTTCTGTTGACTGGGGCTGACACATAGTGACTGCAGAACTGTGACGAGGCAGTGCGGCCCCACCATTGTTTCCGCAGGACCCCGTATCTTGCCAGGTCTGCGCCCAATATTTCCGACTGGCCAGTCTCTGCGGAGAGTCGCAGTATTTTATCAACTGCGCCTTCGCTCTTTCCACCTTTCGCTGCGGTTGAAAAAATGCACAATTTCCTAAAACGGATTTAACCTCCGCGGCCATCAAAAACTATTATAGTGGCTTTCCTTTCACCATGTCTTATCAGTCTGTGTTTTACAAACATCTGTTCTATTCAGTCGACCTGAACTAGCAACACACAATGGACAGGTTGAAAGAGCTACCGCGTCAAACGCCTTCGACGATGTGAATGATTCTCTGGCAGCGACGATGTTGTCCCGCTGATGCTGATTCAACTGCAGTTGATTCGAAGACGTTAACACAATACAATTATACACCCAATACAAGAGCCCCGACAAAATACAAGAAGTAAAAGCGGAGCCCGCTATCATCTTTCCAAGCAAAGCTAAAGACCCGCCTTGCGGCGATCAGGTATCGCCTCTCCTGAATCCGGGTCTGACTCCTCCGAAGCGATATTGGGACGTTCTAATATGCGCCATACGTTCGGCACCTCTGATATCAAGGTTTCGTTCGTCTTCACTTCCGCATTCATAATCAAATGCGGAGAGGGAATCGCGGATTTCACCCAGATTACCTGGATAAGATTAGATTTCCAGCAAAGGACAAGATCAAAGACCGTCTACCTGGCTGCTGTCCCACGTCTTCGGTCCCTTGGGTTGATTTCGCTGGCGGCAACATAACCGTAGACCGGACAATATGCCGAAGAGTGCGACTATGATACCCAAAACAACCATAACAATGACTGCGGGCGAGGATGCTTTAGAGTTCGCAGGAGCAAAGGAACCGCTGGTGAAAGATGTAGCGGTGGGATAGTGAAAAATTCGGGTGAGGGACGGATACATGGGCATGGCAATGCTCGTAATATAGGTGGGGGCCAGGGCTGGAAATGGTTCAGGCCAGCCAACTGATCCAGTTCACCCGCTGCGACAGATTGTCTCAGTACTCCCTGGGGTATTTAGATTGCCCTGGGGCCATGTTCCCGCTTCCCTGTCTCACCTGAAATGGCGAAAACCCCCTAAAGCTCCGGGTCGAAGCATTTTGATGGTGCTACTGGCACCAAAAAAGTTCAGGAGGGAAAGTTATAATTTAATTTCGGTTCAGGCGCGAATATTAGTCTAAGGAGAGTTTAAGGAGGATGCATTCCCGACAGACTGATGGCCAAATCGCTAATGGACCGAAACATGACCTCTCTCAGTGACAACTTGAGATTCGAGGAAAACTTTAAACCCGGGCGCACTCAGGAACTGACAAGCCGCGACTCGAATAAGAAACAGTTAAATACCCCCATGATAGTAAGAGCTCAATATATAGATAGCCCTTTTTCTTTTCATGCATTGAATCGAAATGGAATCAGTCGCAATTATCAGCCCTCACGTGATCGTGTCACCACCAGCCGGCAACCCCCGCGGTAACCGTTCCGAACTTCCCGACTCACTGCTGTCCACAACCTCCACAATCCCTCCAATTTTTTTGTCGCAAAATGTTCAGCGTACTCCGGGTTCCCGCCTTGCTGTTTTCTGCTGGCTTCGTGCTCGGGACGGACGGCGTCCAAAGTCCGTTTGAATTCGCCGCATCACAGCAGAAGTTCGTTGTCGCTCATTTTATCGTTGGCAATACATATCCGTACACCTTGAGTGATTGGAGTCAAGGTATGGGCATTATACTTTATCGCCTAGGAAGGATTCCCTGATTTGATCTGTCCGCGACAGACATCGCGCTCGCCTCGTTGAAAGGGTTCGACGCATTCGCTCTCGACGTCGGCAGAGATCCATGGCAGCCAAGCAGAGTGGCAGACGCGTATACTGCGGCAAAAAGTCAAGGCTCCAACTTCAAACTTTTCTTTTCTTTCGATATGGGATCCTTTCCATGCGCTTCCAACGACGGCGATTCGAAGATTACGATGGACACCCTACGCAAGTACATCAAGACTTATCAGAACCATCCCAACCAATTTATGTACAACGGCCGGCCTCTGGTGTCGACGTTTGCTGGAGAGTTCTGCAAGTTTGGAACCGGGAGTTATAATGAAGGCTGGAATATGGTCCTCAAAGCTGGTCAACCCCCAATTCATTTTATGCCGTCCTTTTTTGTGGATCCCGCGACGTTTCCCAGTCTGACCGTCATGGATGGTGCTTTCAACGTATGGAGGTCTCTTCCATGACTTCCCATTTGACTGATATCTTCTTCAAGTGGAATTCTGGCTGGCCGATGGGAAACTACGACATCAACTTCAATTCTGATTCGTTATATCTTTCTAAACTGGGCGGTCGGTCCTATATGGCGGGTGTGTCACCTTGGTTTTTTACGGTGAGGAACCTCTCCTTCTCATCATAACCCTGACTCACTATGGCATTCTATAGCATTATGGAGCGGACACGTACGACAAGAACTGGATATACCGTGCAGACAACTGGTTGCTCGCCCAGCGCTGGGAGCTCCTCATTCAAAATCGCAATTCCATTGATCTAGTTCAAGTTATAACCTGGAACGACTACGGAGAGTCTCATTATGTTGGGCCGATCCATGGCGCGCAGCCCAATTCACAGGCTTGGGTGAACGGCTTCGAGCATACCGGCTGGCTCGACCTCATGGCATATTATATGGGGGCTTTCAAGACAGGAAAGTATCCGCCGATATCGCGCGACCGCATATTTCTTTGGTCACGACTTTATCCGGCGCGGGCTGACGTCGCCTCGGATCGTGTTGGCAAACCTAGGAACTGGGAGTGGACGCAGGATTACCTGTGGGCCATCGTGCTTTTGACATCCCCCGCACAGTTTACCTTCAGCTGCGGGTCTTCCAAGAGAACTGCGGCACTCTACGGCGGAATCAGCAAGCTTCAGCTCCCACTTTCATCCGCCTGCAGCGTCGCAGCCTCCATCGCACGCGACAACCGCACTGTTCTCGACTTCACACCCGCTGGATTCAAGTTTCGCGCTGATCCTCCTAGCTACAATTTTAACGCGTTTGTAGCATCCTCTCCATGATTTCCTTGCATTTGTACACTGTATTTTCTCTCCATTTCGCGTTAGATCCTTTGTTTGTTTACGGATATTATCATTCCATCCTTGTGACGCGACTTAACATGTGCCAGTGTGACCGACGCGCCATTTTACTCGACACTCATCATGTCGATTTCTGCCCAGTGTCTGCGTCACTGACCCTCATATGAACTTGAGAAACTGACCATTCAAACTATTCCAATCTCGCTTATAATCCCGCTATGCCACCCAGACCCTCGCAGGCGTCGGCTTCCAGTAGCAAACCTCCGAAAAAAACCAAGGCGTCCTCGCGCAAGGTCACCACCATCAAGTTCGATGCCCCTCCCTCGAACTCACCACGGATTAATCCACTAACGGCGGTAAGATTTGTTCCCTGAGAGCAAGTGCTACGTGACTCAAAATTGGTAGTTTGCTAGTACACCTGTTTCCAGTGCGGAAGGGACAAGAAAGGCTTCCCAGCCCAGTCTCAAGAGCAAGGGGAAGGAACGGGAGACACCTAAGCTTACTCCGCCTGATTTTTTAGGTGTGCCACAGCGCCAGGGATCAGGTATCCGAGGGCTAATTATTCGGCTAGATGATCGACTTTGGGTGGACATGTACCAACCTACCACAGAGGTGGGTGTATTCACAGGCCTTGTGGGAATCGAATGGCTTTGACTTATCTGGCCTACAGGCCGAATTAGCTGTTCATGTTAAGAAAGTGCAGGACGTTCGCCGGTGGCTGGACGAGGCGTTTGTTGGTGGGCCCTCTGGGAAGCTGCGGAAATATCGCGTCGGTACCATCATCTTCATGTAGAGGGAAATTTAACGTCTTTCACAGCGAATCCTCGCCCTGACGGGCCCAGCCGGCACCGCGAAAACCGCTACCCTTCATGTCCTTGCACGAGAGTTGGATTGCGAGGTACTCGAATGGCGCAATGCGATGGGGGAATCGTCGTCTAACGGCTTCGGAGGTGGGAAATTGGCTTGCTCCTATATTTCTTCCATTCAAAACGGTCATCCTTAGATCAGTCAAACGGATCTGTTTCCTACGATCCAGACCACGAAAGCTTGTTCTCGAAGTTTGAAGCGTTCCTCACGCGCGCGTCTACGTGCCAGAATATCTTTGCCGAAGTGCAAGACCTCGAACGGAGTATATCCTCGCAGTCTTCCAGCCGTCTTTCCGCACCCAAGCGGCAGATCATTCTGCTGGAAGACCTCCCAAATATCCTACACGCCAACACGCAATCGCGATTTCATGCTGCGTTGCAGTCGCTTTTGGCGTCACCGACTCTGAACCCGGTTCCCATTGTGGTCATTGTGAGCGACGCGGGGATGAGAGGCGAGGCGAGCGACGACCGGCTGGCAAGTGGTTCTTGGGGCAAGGACCGGGACGGGGTTCTAGATATACGCACTGTCCTGTCGAGGGATCTGCTCCATGGCCCGTATGTAACGCAGATCGGGTCCGTTCCACACTTCCAGTCGAACAATGCATTGAAGATAATCCTTAGATTCAATCCAATAGCGCCAACACTCATGAAGAAGGCGCTCCAAGCTCTGGTTTCCACCCATTTTTCGTCCCCTAAAACCAAAGGATCGGCGCCGTCCAAGGAAACACTCGATATCGTCGTGCAAAGTTCCAATGGCGATATTCGCAGCGCAATCATGGCCCTTCAATTCTCTTGCATTATCGAGATGCCCGGGGCTAAGGGCCGCAAGAAACAGTCGGGTTCCAGCGCCAAAGTTGTGTTGGAGGCGGTTACGCGGAGGGAGCAGAGTCTGGAGCTTTTCCACATGATTGGAAAGGTTCTATATAATAAGAGTATATGGATTTTCGTGATTTGTCCTCATTGCTCATTCCATTTCAGGGAAGGGTGATCCGCCGAATGCCAGTGCGACGGCAAAGGACATTCAGAAGGACAAAGATCTTGATGCCACTCTGAAGGACCCGCCAAAACTGCCGTCCCACTTGGCTAGCCATGCCAGGAGGACAAGTCGCGTGAATGTTGATGTGGGGGGTTTCTTACTTGACAACTCGTTTCATTCCACCAATTGACCAATCGATAGTTACTCTACGCTGACTCTCCAATCGACACGTCGCTCTTCTCTCTATATATCCACCAGAACTACACTCAGTTCTGCAACGACGTCGAAGAGTGCGACGGTGTCGCCGACTGGCTGAGCTGGATCGACTCCAGTGGCGGCGAAGCAGTACGCTTTCTTCACTCCGACTTGCAGAATGTATGTACACTAACGCCGACCGGCAGTGGTATCAAGCGAATCCGCATCGGTTCCACCTGCTCACAATGGGGACGTTGCACTCGCTGCCCACTCCCGTCCTGCGGCGGAGTCAAAAGGTCTTCAAGACCGAGTTCTTTGATTTCTTGACAAAGGAAAAGGACGCCTGGGACGCGGTTCGGGACGTCCGTGGGTGGATCGTTGAGGACGTAACGTCTACGGTAAGCGTTTCTACCTCCTGCTGCAGTGCCATGCTGATCGAGCTCTTCTAGGACGGTGAGGGCTTGCGGCTGGGTGGATGGAGCCGGACGGAGGTTGTCACGGAGCTGGGCGGTGTGCTGAAAGCGCGCGACACGAAACAGGCCCGCCCACAAGCCCCGCCATCTCATCGTCTATTTTCAAATCTGCAGTTTGTGTCCGGCGCTGAAAACAAAGGGCTGCGACAACTGGGAGAGGGCGAGACACCCAGCGACAACGTAGAAGTTCCAGAGGACAATGGTGCCAGAGGAGGTTGGGCAGCGGATGTCGAAGAAGGAGGTGGAGGTTGGCTGGAAAGCGACGATATTGAAGACTTTTGAACTAAATGCATCATGTACTGTACATTTTACCTGTGTAATTCGAGGGCTGGGATGTCTTCTGCGAGGCCCAATTGCCACCATTCACAACAAATTTCAAGGAAAGACGATTGAGTGAGAGGATGATGCCGGGAGATTCAAACAGGGACAAATATCCCTTCTGCTTCCCGCCATTCTGCGCTGTTCTGAGTCTTGTGGCAACTGTAGTTCTGTACGGAACACTGGATAGCGCACACCTGTCAAATATTCGAATGTTTTCCAGCTGAAACTGTATTCCAACAAGCACAACTACTGTCTCTTGAGTTTCTTCATACATCATGAGTTCAGGAGGTCCTCCTCCTCCTGCTATATCCGCAGAACTATGGGATTCTCGTGTGTAGACAACCCCCTCAAATCTCCGCCAATGCTTACGGCTCGCAGTTATTCCCATTGACGCGGACGCCGCTGACTCTGACCCGACGCCCACAACTGTTACAGTTCCGACTCCAGTTACGACTGCGACGACTACCCCCACGTACAAACGTCCCCTCCCTCAGGAGTACTCTTTTTGACGTTGCCTCTCGACCTTAGGCCGGCCTCAGCATATCAGCACTACCAGGCGTATCAGCATTACCAGCAACAGCAGCAGTCCACATATCAATCCTTTCAGTATGCGTCGACTCCAGACACGAACCGGATATCGATGGCCCGTCAGGCAATATCCAATGCTGCCCAGCAGCAGTCGAGTGGCGGAGCGTTAGATACGGCAGATGTCGCGACTTTGAATGATGCCATTGGTAGTGCAGGTGTTGATCTAAGGGTGCATATCTCCCATCATCGCTGGTGCCAGTCATTCACCGTGTTCCTTATAGGCTGAAGAAGAGGGCCTTCAGCGATCTCATGACCAGCCTCAGCCGTTCCGCCCGTATGAGGATCGGACTCGCAAACAGCCTGCACGGCCCAATTTCGATGTCCACTTCCTTGGAACGACCATGCGCAAAATCGCATCCCACCACAAAGTCAACGCCGGTGTCCCAGAGGACTGCGTCAACTACCTTGCCCTCGCTATGCGCGCGCGCCTCCAGGACCTCGTTACAGGCATGATCGACGCGGCGCGCCACCGCACGAGCACGCAATTCGACCGCCCGGCGTCGCTGTACGACGATGGGTCCGCAATCTGGGGCATCCTCGTGCGGAGCGATGTCGCAAAGCAGCTGGCTGCGCTGGAGAAGGTGGAGCGGGAGGAGGAGACACGGCTGCGGGAAGTGCGCGAGCATCGTGAGCAAGCGATCAACGCTGCCCTCGCGGCCGCCCTTGCGGGCGAGGACAAGCCCATCAATATTCCCAGAGATGATGATATGGATGGTGGTGCAAGAAAGCGGCGGAAAAAGCAGGTGGTGCCGGAGGAGATGGGGCGCAGCTTGACCAACGCGACTGCCAGTCGCGCCGCAGGGATCACAAGGAAATATGCTTGGCTCAAGGCGGATAACGCTGCCCGGCCCAAACCTGCTGGGGTTGTGGGCGCTGCTCCTGCCGCGAACGGAGCTTTGCCGCCGAAAGAGGGGTCTGGGTGGGCGCGCCCATACAAAGCGACCAAACGTGCTCCAAGTCCGCCGCCCCTGCCGCCAGATGCAGACCAGCGCATGCCTGTGACCATTCGGGATGCCATGTTTGTTGTCGAGAAAGAACGGGGTCATGGAGGAGGGCGGGGTGCGGCCAGAGGATGGACATGACATAGCCTGTATGCACTGACCGCCGTATTTACTTATTATTGCTTTGAGGGTAGACTGCGTATATCAGGGAAGTGTAATAGCATTGAGAGCAGCAGTCGATAGTAGTGTACAGATGCCCGATTCAGTGGCCAAGTAGTAGTGCTGGTTACCCTGGAACTCCAGTGAGGATCCTTCATACATCGCCTTGAGGGTGGCGGCTGCTCCGTTTTGTGACACCATCGCTGACTTTACGGTTGCCCTTTTCACCCCTCGAGTCGAACAATGGGACCGGATTGAATTCCGGAACAGGGTCAGATTCCATTCCACTGGTGGACCAGAACGAGCCATAGCTCTCAGGCAGCGGTATGGGTAAGGGAAGGTTACTCGACGAGGATTCTGAGGATCCGGCTGAGGACGAGGAAGGGTTTGTTGGGGCAGGAAAACTTGTCTCGCCTTTTGCACTCTGGGATTGCAGATTTGACGGATCGGTGGGATATGGAGGTGGGGCAACTGATGAGCCCGCTTGAGGGACCGGGTACGGCGCCCGCCCTGAGCCTCGGCCGTTATCATATCGCAGCCATGGGCCAGTGGATGAAACGGGTATTTCATCCATGACATGCAGCCCGCTCGCGTCTGGAGGCTGAGGTGACCCCAGCGCAAAAGACCAAGACGAACCGCCGCCCGTTTCGTCTGGTCGAGGTTGATCCAGCAGAAGCTGAGGGTCAATCTGTATTGTAGGAAGCGGCGCAGTGGTTGACTGGTCAGTGGTGGGATAGTCGGGTCTAACGTTGACGTCCGAGGTCCTCCGCTCCCGGTGCCATAGATTTTCCACCTCATTCAGGTGTTGCTTTTGCTGGAATGCGAAAAATTAGATGACGCTTCGCATTGAGCTCTCGAGTTACCCAGCCATGGTCGACTTTCAATTTTGCGTATTGGAGGCGGAGCTGCAATTGCCTCAACAACTAGAGGTCAGAAGATGAGTATGTCTATGGGCGAAGTAAGAGTGCCCAGACGCACATGGTTCCCCTTCGCCCGCTGCATTGCTCGTATCTTCCGTTTCTTATCAGCATCGGAGAGCGACAATGGCTCTTTGACTCGAACAACAGGTGCCGTGAGGTCCATTATTTCAGCGATTAGACGTAAAGCGTTGGATTTCTGGGTAGATTGAGGAGAGTGGCTGCCAAAACATTTAGACCGAGAAAGATGCTGGATTGGCTTCGAATAGAACCTGAAAAAGACCAAGCCTTGAGTGGCATCGGGCAGAGGCGGCGGGAGGCCGCAACGCCGAAGCCCGCACGTGCTTACCATCGCAATTAGCACTGCCACTTGCGCGAATTATTCAGCTGTGTTCTGCTTTCTACCCTCATCTGCTCCGAACTGTTCAGATAATACTGGACAGAAGATGCCTCTCTTACCCCCGATGAACTTTCCGATGTGGCTGAAAGACAACTCCAATTTGCTGAAACCACCCGTAAACAATTTCTGCCTGTATCAAGGAAAAGACTTTGTCGTGATGGTCGTTGGAGGACCAAACGAGAGGAACGATTATCACGTCAATGAAACCGAGGTGGCTTCTGTGTGTTTGTAGTATCATCTATCCTCTCAGCGCTTCAATATCCAGGAGTGGTTCTTCCAGCACAAGGGCGGAATGCTGCTTCGTGTTGTCGACGAGGGCGTTTTCCGGGATATTCGTATCGAGGAGGGCGAAATGTTCTTGCTCCCAGGCACGCGCTGAAAAACGAAAACACTGATTTTGCTGATCCTGGGCCATCGGTCTAGCCAATACTCCGCACAATCCAGTCCGGTACGCGGATACAATCGGGATAGTGATGGAGCGGGTACGCCCAGACGCGTCTCTGGGTAAGCAGACTGCAAATGCCAGGACACATACTTTTTCTCAGCTGAATACAGACCGGCTGCGATGGTATTGTCGCTCTGACGCCCACACGGAGCCCACTATTATCTACGAGGAATCGTTCCATGTTACAGATCTGGGGACGCAGTTGAAGCCTGTGATCCAGCGCTGGCAAGCATCGGAGAAGATTAGAACATGTGGTAGCTGCGGCGTCATTGCTGAACCGAAATGAGTAGACGACGGAGAAATATGCGACGATCTTGTATTCTTATTGACGATATTCAGAGTGGATCTGAACAAATGTTTGTGTATCACACCTACTCTAGGACAGAACAAGTATCTGAGGCGAGGATCCAGTCACGCAAATTTTGGGGCAAGTATCCGTACAGAGGTTGTACCGACGGCGTCGATATCATTTGTGCCACAGTGCCAGGCGGAACGCGCTTACATGAACCTGGTAAAGTCCCAGTAGAGCGGAATTATATCACGATGGAACGGTGCCCGTATACTTTTGGAAGGTCACAGACGGTGGCAGAAGCCCGAGTTCCTCGAGGAGTTCCTCGTTATGAGATTGAGTACTGTACATCACCACGGCACAGCCACGGTCGCGTCACACTTTTTGTCCCGCCCAACAGCGCAAGTCCCGCCTCTTTTCACCAGACGCGTCGATGCCTAGAAAATCGAAAGCAGTACTCACTCGCACCCAAAATCTGTTTCAAGGACGCGCCAAAAAGGCTGGCGCTGGCATGGATATCAGCGAAAATTCGGCCGAACTCGCTGCCTTCAAGAACGCGCTCACGAAGGCGCCCAAGGATGTCCTCGAGCGTATCATCTTGGAGGAATCGCAGAGCGATGGCCGCGTCGCGAATATATTCTGGAGCAGGCTCGTGGCGACCGATGGTGGCACGGCCAAGCACGAAACCTGTCGCCACTGCAAGCAGGGTTTTGATACGACGGAGAACGACCAGGACAGCTGTGTGTGGCACTATGGTCCGTCCTCTCCTTTTTTTACGAAATCATGCTTGAATAAGTAACTTATGGTAGGAAACCTCACGGTCGACGAGAACGTCTGGGTTGACTACTACGAAGACGACCGGGGGCCGATAGGCTCAAAGGAGAACAGGAAGCAGTTGCCGCAGGGATTTTTCTGGGACTGCTGCGGGCTGCAGCTCAATTCTGCGGGATGCCTCAAGACCGAGCACGCGCCGGCTACGTTCCTGACGCGAAATGAGCGCACGCTAAACGACTTGCCCAGTGAGCGCACCGAGGCGCGTCGCTGCTCCGAGGTCCACGACCGCGACGCGTCGGGCCCTCCCCCATCGAAGAAGCGCAAGATGGAGTCTGCGGACGCAAGCGCGCAGACGAAATGTCGCAACTGCGGAGAGCTGTACGACGAGAGCAACAATACCGAACGGGTCTGCAGCTGGCACGATGTCGATGGTAGGCGGTCCGTACCATCTATGCGGCGTCTTATCTTACAAACGCGTTGATACTCTGCAGCTGTTCGACGCTTCACCGGTGAAAGAGAGGGTTGGGAGAGCGATGAGGACGGGGATCAGTGTTATAGCGAAAACGAGGAAGAAGAAGACGAGGATGATGAAGATTCCAAGGGTCGAACGATTCAGTGGACTTGTTGCGGATCCAAAGACAAGGACGGAGAAGGCTGCCTTCTGACGCCACATCTTCCTCCCAGAACGAGGGAACCGAAAGTAAGAGGTAAGTCCGTATGACCTTGGTTCATCGTTCAAGGACTGAGAAATTTGGCAGCGGTTGTGTGACGCGATGGAACTAGTCCGGCTGCTGCGCTATAGTCTAAATTTTCTTGCTACGGACATTTCAACTTGCTACGGACATTTCAACAGAGGCCCCAGTATGCGAAAATGCGCGTTAAATATGCCAAGAATGCAATATACTTTGAACTGAACGACGGCCATGTCGAATAAGTTGACATTCGAATTTCCAGCTGAACGACTAGGATATATTCATAAGTTATGTCGCATGCACTGCAAACGCTCTTAAATCGACCTCTACTCCCAAAGGT
Organism: Mycena crocata; assembly: GCA_029281795.1. NCBI lineage: Eukaryota > Fungi > Basidiomycota > Agaricomycetes > Agaricales > Mycenaceae > Mycena > Mycena crocata. The sequence goes on along the minus strand of JARJCP010000051.1, from coordinate 217,352 downwards.
TCCTTGCCGCCACAGCTTTGAGCGGAAAACGGCAACTCTGTGCGAGCAATGCGAACTGGCACTGCAGTCAATTTCATGTTCTACACAGCAAGCTTAGATGAAAGCTTACTGTGAAGTGGTATTTGTATACGTCCTCCGCCGTTGAAGCCCCGCTCTCCTGTGAAACACGATCTTCGCATTCTGCTGCGTTTGTCAGGCGCGTCGTGGTAGTCGAGCGACAGAGCAAATTGCCACTGGCGTATAACTAGAAAACGCATTTAGCAATCCAAGGACGGGAAAGAAGAGAGGAAAAAAAGGTGGTTCTGAGCGAACATGATGTTGGCACAATCAAAACACGGAGAGGAGTAGACGCACCATCGAATCTACGCTGGACGCGTCCTCCGCCGTTAAAGCCCCCGCTTTCCAAATCCGTCCCAAGTCGCGCAACTGGAACCCCACTGACCCTATCGCCTCCCGCGAACCATGGTGGATCTCCACGCTATCCAGCGTAACGTCGGGTTCGACCCGACTTGACGCTGAACGTTAGCGCGTAGAGGCAGCTCGGCGGAGTGCAATAAGATGGCGGCCAGTTGCATCGGCCTGGCATCCGTCAGTCTGCTGTGCTGGCCCAGGTGCACATGATCGGGAGTCGTGGGCAGCCCCGCTGTGAAGATAATTTTTCAGTGAATAGCGTCAAGCAGAAAATTGAAAGGGACATACGATACTGTGGAAGAGCATGAAGAAGAGGTGGCTGACAGTCCTCTGCCTTATATGTGGTTTCCGGCAACCTGTTGTGTAGCCGGCGCTCAGACATGACCAACGCGACGCGTCGAGTCGCGTGTGGTCGTGCTTGGCCCCAGATAGACCACGTGAACAGCCATGGCCAAGGGGTCATGGCTTGTCCTGAACCGCCACCAGGTCCATTACGAAGACAAAAATCTGACCGGCCAAAGGAAGACTGAGAAGAAGTCTTTCTCAAACGAATTATTCACTGACCGTCCTTGCTAAGACGGGTTTATCTGCTTCGATCGGTTTTTTGTTGCAGTTTAAATTTTTGTTTTGTCGGTGCTACTGGTTGAAGTTGAACATGGAACGCAAGTCGAACTACCCACTAACACAGCAGGGCCGATCCAGGCCCGACCTACTACAGGAATCAGTCTTCCACCTGACCTCGTGCTATAGCCAAAATTTAGCGCTCCGCTGGGAATAGAAGCTTTCCGTATTGGATGTCTCTGCTGTCATCCCCACCAGCCAGGGTCCCTTTCCACCTCCATCGACAGCCCTGGTGAGATTACTCGCCAGTGAATGTCTTCAACTAAACTCCTCGCAGATGTCCCTTGCAGAACGCACAGACTCGACGGTCCCTACTAAAGGATCTCGATGGCGTCTGCGCAGGAAGTCTCACAAAAATCGACAGGATGATCCAGCCCGTCCCATGGGCTCCGATATCAGGTTGGTGTAGCCAAACTAGTCGATATCTTCTTCTTGGCTAAGCTCGACAAGTCATCCTGCAATGTTTTTTGGACAAATTCCGGCCGCGCAATCGTCTTCCATCGACTTGCGCTTTGCAAGAGAAAGAAAACTGTCCACCGGAGGAGTAACCATTATGGACCAAAAAACTCCAATCCCGGTTGTGCAAGAAGCAGCTCAATCATCTGTTTCTCTCGTCGAGAAACCGAAGTCCATTTTAACCTCGTTTCAACGGCACAGAAAATCGTCGGCAGCAGCGGCAAAGAACACGGCTCAGACTGCCCCAGAATCACCTTCATTCTCCACGGATAAACACGGGTTTTTTCGCGTTCCGAGGAAATCCTCATCAGCGCTTGTGAGCCAACCTGACCAACAATTTACGACGCAGCAGGCGGCCATGCAACCCTCCGCATCCATCGTCCGGCAGAAGAAAGTCTCCTTCAATCTTCCCTTCACACGGACAAGAAATCGCCCAACCAGCGACTCCGAGATAAACGTTGATATAGAACCCCCCCGGGCCAGTGTAATTCCGAAGGCGATGGAATCTTCATCTTCCCTCGTAGATAATACACCGAAAAAACCCTCCTTCAAACAAGTTTTCAGGAACAGGAAACGTTCGACAACAGAACAAGTCGCCCCATCCCTGGAGGGACAGCCGAAAAATCGTGCCTCTGAGGCTCAACCAACTCCCAAAGTTAATGCCTTCTCTGCCCCGAGAAACCCGCCTAAAATTCAAGCGCAAGAGACGGTTGAAAGTTCGGAGTCAGGGTACGTATTTTCAACAACCTAATTCGAACTAGAAATGACTGTGATAATGTAGGTTAACGCCTGTACCCAAGCAGGTTGGCCGACGCAAAAAATCCCTTCGTCTTCCCGCCTTTAAATCGAAGGCTACGGATAAGATAGTGGTCAGTGGAGAGCCAACAGTTCAAGCGGGCATTTCCACAGCGCTCAATCCACGGGCTCCAGAGTTTATTCCTCAGAGAGCAATCCCTACGTCCACGGCTCCCGATGATGCCCTCAATTATATTCAACCAGGGCCCCTTCAGTCCATTTTCACACCATCCTCCACCCTCGTTGGACGGACCTCTTCCAACTCGCCCTTACGCGGTGGCAGAATCATCAGCCCTGCATCCACCGCATCCGCGAATTCGCGCCAGGCGCAGCTCACGGCATGCATCGACCCGAAGTCTCTCTACGTGCCTCCTCATCGTCGCAAGAACATGACTGCGACGGGGCTATTCCTGAAACCCCTTGTTTCGACGATACCCTTCCCAAGTAGTGATCGGGAAGCTTCACCACCAGCAAATGAACCCGAGACCGATAACCATATCGATAAAGTGGGATTCAATATACCAACCGGCAGCAAGTATCGGGTATGTCTCCCGCCCCATCCTCGACAAAATTCTTACAGGTCTCCTACAGATTTATAAGGTTGGTTTAACCAACTCGTATCTTTTCTGGGTACTTATCATGTCCGGTAGAATCTCCTTGATGTTATTTGGACAGAGACAGAATCGCAAAACAATACACAGTAAGCGCCAATCTGTCCTAAGCTCGATTAAACTCATTTGCAAATAGAATCCAGCAGGACATAGTCCGACAGATCGCCACGTTAAACCATGATGTTTCTGTCCTTGCTTCAGCTCTAGAATCCCAGCAATATTTACTGCAGGTACGCATAAAATGATCATGGGCTCCATACCACTGAATTCCCATGGCTCTTGTATACAGATCGCTTCTATGCTGTCAACAACTGAAGATATAAAAATTCAGGAAGCGTTACAAGAGGACAGGAGGCTTCTGAAGGACTACCTGATCTCGTCCCAGGAAGAGATACTGAAGCTGCCTGACGATTCTGACGCTCAATGTACACTCGATCTTGTTCAAAATGTCTGTATAAATCACCCTTAAAGAAAAGTCGGCACTGACTCGCCGACCAGGTCATTGAAACTAGTGAAAGAATGCACACCAATGCCATCGATACAACCCTTCACAGGCTCATCGTCAAGCTGTCTTTTGCTTGTAGCAAGTTGCCTTCGTCGTTATCGATAGAAGGTATAGAACAGATATGCCCTCAACCGGTTGCTTCCGGCGGATTTGGAGACATTTACAAGGCTGTGTACCGGTCTAAAGATGTTGCTCTTAAGCAAATTCGATTTTACCAAAATCAAAGCGACGAAGCACGACAGAAAGTGCGGGCAGTGAGTTGGATATTTTTCCTCTACGCTACATACATCACTGAAAGATGACTGTAGAAACTCTGCCAGGAAGCCTTGCTGTGGAAAAATCTTGACCACGAGTTCATCATGCCATTTATTGGACTGTATCCGAACGATATAGAATCACCCACCATATCCATGGTCTGCCCATTCATGAACAACGGGACAATAGTGGACTATTTGAAAAAGTTGAAAGCAGCTCGAGTTGATGTTTTCGTACGTTTATTGGCTTACGTCGAGACAATGGTTGAACTCCGTTGAAAAGCTACTCCAAATTGCTCAAGGTTTAGAATACCTACATTCTCAGAGCGTAGTTCATGGAGACCTTCGCGGGGTGAGCGAATTAATATCCGGTAATGGTGAAAGTAAATTGCTCTTCTAGACGAACATTCTAATCGACGACGCCGGGAATGCGCGACTCGCGGATTTTGGATTGGCATCTTACGCTGACGCCACATTGAAGAGTTCTGCCCGTGCGGGAAGTACGAGGTGGATGGCGCCAGAGCTACTAAGCCCGGAGGAGCTTCACTTTCCGGAATTCAGACGGACATTATCCACTGATGTCTACGCTTTCGCATGTGTCTGCTATGAGGTATGCAGCTCTGTGCGGACAATCCTCTTATGATTTCTAATAAGATTGCAACCGTAGCTGTATTCTGGCGCACATCCCTTTTCGGAGATGGGTGAAGCCCTGGTCATTATCAGTGTGATCGCTGAGAAACGGCCGAAACGATTGGCATCTATTCCTCAACAGATGTGGCAAGTAATCCAAGCCTGTTGGTGCCAAACACCCGGCGAAAGGCTCACAGCAACAACCATTATCGAAAAATTGGAGATAATACAGAAGGACGAGACCGAGCGTGCCGGAAATACTGGCAGTACCTCCCCTCTAGACACACCGGAAGTATACAGACCTCCACGCTCGCTGAGTATCTCGCAAAACATAAAGCCGCTCCACCGGACACCATCCCTGCTCGTAAATATGGCGCCGCCGGTGTGTTACGACTATCCAGTTGTAAAAAGTGTGGCTAATGTCCGGCGCAGGTACAAAAAGATACTGCAAATCCCTCAGTCTGGCGGCGAAACTCCTCCTGTTTTGATCTTTTTGCGCCCTCATCACACGGAGACCGACCCGAATCAAGTTGGCGTGAGCGTGGAAAGAGGGCAATTACCATGCTCCTCGGTAAGATTGAGCGTAATACTCCGGTGGAAACTGGCGGGTCAGATCACACTCCGGGGAAAATCACCAGACCGCGATTTGCCAGCCTTGTTGGGCGACCCACGCATTGGAAGACAAGTTGATATACCTGGTTGGCGATTCTCTCCACCTCAGGGTCTTTGTGGCGTTGAAAAGAGAGAGGAATATGTCACACAGACAATGTCGGCATTGGATCCTTTTGTCAAACGGAGAACTCACGCCTGTAGTTCACGATTATATAACAACAGGTGGCCGCCCATGGAATACCTACCGAGTAACCCGAGCCCACAGATGATTTAGTTCATTTCGACTCCCTGTTCAAAAATCGGCAAATTTCCTGATGGGGTTAATCGGGCCCGGGACTTTCTTGTACATAACCGTTATTTTCCTCCTCCCACAGATTATCGAGCCCAGCCAGTGTTTTTGTGCTTTATGGTTGGTGAAACTCCATAGAGATATCATGGTCCGATTCCAGAACTGACTTTCTTTCGCTTACTTACTGAGAGCACGGTGCCCGAACACTGCAGCGGATTCCAACCACGGCGTCGGAGGTATGCAGACGTGCGCGGCCTCGGCAAGTAAACACGGCTGACTGTCCTCATCTGGCCGTCTACACGTATTCCCGGCACGAACAGTACTATATTAACGCTACTAGCCTCCCCTACTCTCTCAACTACTTTACCGAGAACTAGGAAGTTCCACACATCCCCACCTCATCAAAAAACCAGAAAATGCCAACCTTTGATATCAATTCGACGGGCGAAAGCGTTGGCAAAGTTTTTGCCGACAGAATCAAGGGCAAGACTGGTCAGTGAATCAGTCTTCTGACTTTCGCTTGCCTGGTGTGTTCAAATATTGTCTCCACAGTCATCGTAACTGGCATTTCCCCTGGAGGTTTTGGCGCCGACACGGCGCGGGTGCTGGCGCTCTACGGCGCGACAGTTGTTCTTGCGGGTCGAAACCCCAACAAGTTTGTATTTCTTTAATTATCTTGTGGTTGAGCATTAATTATCATAACTGAACGTTTGATTGCAGGATTAAGGCTACTTCAGACGCAATCAAGAAGGAAGTCCCCACCGCAGACTTGAAGGAGCTTGTGCTCGATCTCAGCTCGCTGTATACCGTACACCAGGCCGCGGAGGAAGTACTCAAGTATTCCGGTCCCGTTGACGTCGTGATCACGAACGCAGGGGTGGTGCGTATATTTGTATCCTCTCGTGAACTCAATTCAAAAAGCATTTGGCTCTGAATTCTAGATGGGCACACCGTATGAAAAAACGGTGGACGGACTTGAGCTCCAATTCGCATGCAATCATGTCGGTCATTACCTCTTTGTTAACCTCATCATGCCCAAATTACTTGAATCGCCCGCACCGCGCGTGGTGCTTGGTGCTTCTGTTGGCCATTTCTGGGGTCCAGTACGGTTTGATGTGAGTGAGCTTTGACAGGGTTGAAAACCAGCTACTGATTTCGTTCACCAGGATTATGGGTTTGAGGATGGCAAGAGCTACGACAAATGGCTGGCGTAGTAAGCCCAGTTTCATCTCGCCTTTCCGCCTCGCTGACATATAATTCCAGTGGCCAAAGCAAGTCGGTTGGCGTCTTTCAATTGGCTGCTTCGCATCAGCATTTCTCACGAATCCATATTTCATAGGCGGTCATCCTGTTCGGCGTGGAGCTTGCACAACGCTACAAGGACAAGCTCGTTGTGTTTTCCGTTCACGTGCGTTCCTCCCTCGCTCTACATTCAGTACCGACTTGATATGCCGCAGCCGGGAGGTGCAGTCACCAATTTGGGCACTTCGATGACCAAGGAGGACTATGAGAAATTCTCCGACCACTTTAACCTCGATGGTACGCCAAAGGGCGACTGGGCGCGTAGCATCGGACAGGGTACTGCGACGTGAGTGATTCAGTATTTATACAATTTCATGAACTTCGAGCTGACATTGCGGGATGAGTTATTTTGTCGCTGGATTCGACCCGTCTATTGCGGGTGGGTAATTCCTATAACTGTGCAATGTTTCGTGGTTGACCACGAGGATTTTTAGACAAGAGCGGCGCGTACCTCACTGACTGTAAGATTGCGACTGAGCAGGCTGCACCGCACGCTACAGACAAAGTTAGTTGCTGACTGCTGAATATAGCTCGTTCGAGACTAATTTTTTTTTCACCTTCAAAACCAGGAGACCGCAAAGAAGCTTTGGGCATTGAGCGAGCAACTTGTCGGCCAGAAGTTTGGTGTTTAACAAACCCATATATAGCCAGTCTTTATGTAGAGAAACATTTGAGCCGCGTAAAAATTATCGTTCATTTTAGAATCCACGTAAGAATTGGCTCCACAGGGAAAGAGACACGTAAACAGTCTGCAAAATCAATGCGAAATGATTGTTTAGAAAAGCACGTGATCGCGAAGGCCCCTATCTCGGTCTGGAATGAGCAGATAATCGAGCAACAGCTTCAGAGGCGAAAGGTTGAGCAAATACTTGGGTACTATGATAAAAATAACGACGAACAGAGTAGATTTGGCTTAGACAAGGCGCAAAATAGATCCTAATCCCAGCCGCAATATTGCAGTAATTGCTCCCAACTTTCAAATACAGCGGGAAAGCAAGGAGAAAGAGTCTGAGCGAGAAATATTTCGTAGCGTATGGCGCATAGAGGTGAGGCTGCTTACCATAGAGTGGTATGTGCACGCGTCCTCCGCCGTTGAAGCCCCCACTCTCCGAGAAACAAAATCTTCGCATTCTGTTGCGCTTGTCAGACGCGTCGGGAGGTCAGCCCATAGTGCTATGCGGCCTGTGAGAAGATGAGGACATGTCTGTACGAAGGACGGAAATAGCTGGATGCATCAAATCTGGTAAATTCTCGTTAGCATGACGAGGAGGATGAAAGAGTCCAGCGAACACACCATCGATTAACTCGCCAGACGCATCCTCCGCCACTAAATACCCCGCTCTCCCTCTCACACCAAGCCGCCACGGGTGCTGTATATCCTCCGCAGCCTTCCCAAACCGTGGCGAACCCTCCCGCTTCCCACCGTGAACTGAGGGGAGCGACAGACGCCTGAACCGACGAAAGCAGCATCCCAGTCAAGCGGTGGACATTCTGCGAGAGGACGGAAGGGGAAAGTACTGCAAGCCAACAGCCGCCGCACGACTGGCGATCGACACTCTGCTGCGCTAGGCCCATGGGCGCATAATCGGGGTTCGTGGGCAGGCCAGCTGTAGGACGGATGAGATGGCATGAAGAAGGCGGGGAATAAAAAACGGGGCATACCAGACTGTGGAAGAGGTCCAAGAAGAGAGTGGCTGACAACGGTCCGCTTTATTTGTGTTTTTCGGTGAATTTTTGTTGACCGGCGTTGGATTTGGGCAATCAAGGACGTTAAACCCGCGCGCCAAAGATAAGGTTCATGGTTTGAGATGTCAAGACCGTTTTTTTTTGGCTGATTTTGCAGCACCATGAGCCCGGAGCGAGAGTCGTGGGCCGGAATAGGAAGGCGTTGCATTTCTCAACCAGTGAGATTAATATTTGCGTGAATAAAACGACCTGATTCTGAACCACAGGCCAAATATCGGGACACAGCCAGTAGCTCATTCTGGGTATATATACTGAATCCCATCCCGTATGATAGCCTTGAATGAAAGCGCCACGTTCGAATTTCGGCTGGAGGAGCACAAACGGAGATAAGTATGTTTTGATCGATCGTGCTTGTGTTTGTTTTTTTTGAGTCAGACTTTTCTTTCTTCCCACACCCTGAACCTTGCACTCGACCACTCCAGTCCTCCGGTTCGAATCCACTCTCCCTTCTTTGCACCCACAGACTCAGGATGGAATATCTTTCAATCTCGGACTTCTCGGCGTACTCCTCTCGCTGCTCGAGAATCCAGGCTCAATCAAAATTGCTGCTCCTAACGCAGCGTCGACGTGCCGGACTGCTCTCCGCTATACTCCAGCATTCACTCAGGCTTATTAGAATGCTTTCGGTACCCGATGGCTATGACATCGTGTCTGCTGGTATCGGGAGGCCGCTACTAGACACGACTAATGTTTGGACTGCATCTCGGGGTAACGCAGCCCGCTTGCAGCCAACCACCACCATTCCGCTCCCTGTTTAAATACCCTCTCTTTGCAGGCCCCCTGCCTCGGGGTCTGGAATATCTTACAATCCCGGACTTCTTGATGTACTTGTCTGGCTGCTCGAGAATCTAGCAGGCTCAATCAAAATTGCTGCTCCTAATGCAGCGTCGAGGTACCGGACTGCTCACCTTCCTCGATACTTACTCCAGCATCCACTGGGGACAACTAAATACTTCTGGGATAACACGATGAGGCTATGTCATGACTCACCGTGCCTGCTGCTATCGGAGGCCGCTACGAGACATGATTAATGCTTAGACCTCATTTCAGGGTAACATGTAGCCCGTCCGTCGTGCGGGGTGGTTGCGGACGCAAATCGGCATTTAGCCAGCGTGGGCTCTGTGCACCCTACCCCTTACCCCTAGCCTCGAACGAAAACGAGGTCACGGAGTACTAGTTCGCTCTGGGGCACTTGCTCTGGACACTTGGCTTGACAGGCAGAATTGAAGCCTAGCTGCTCGCTCCTGAATATTCGCCGTCTGGGGGGGCTATAATGACTGCTGGATGAGAATCCGATACGGTAACCCCGACATGGGTAACATGGGATGAATGAATGACAGAGTGCTGGGTACTCTCGAGTTCTCATCTTGCGCTCCTGAGATCTTCTGCGGGAACTGCTTGGGAACTGCTCGCGGTCACGGCCCAGGAGATTGATTTCAACTGTAACCTCTTATTTTCCTTCAGGCGAGACTACTGCCTCCTGATGCTTCTTCGTTCCGTCAATCGTGCTCAATCTTTACTGTTTCTCGTCCCTCAGCTTTGATTCGACAATCTGACTGGAGGTCTGGTTCGATTTCTTTTAACCTCTCAACTGACGATTTGCTCATGGAATGGAAGCACAAGTGGAAGATGCGATACTCGGGCGTTCAGGGGGCCGAGGTACCCAAGATTAGCGAGCAGGGCCATCTACAGGCATCTTGTTGAACAACTTGTTCGTGCCTTGAACTTGCTGCATCACGTGCTCTCTACGTCATGTTCTATCCGCGTCATCGCCGGATTGGTCGAAATGCCCCTGGCAGAAGTATAAAGAGCCGAACACCCTCCTCACTCGTCCATCCGCTCTCCCACCACCTCCTCAACTTACCCCGCCTTTTCATCCTCATCGCCATGTCGTATAACCAGGACTCGAACAACAACGACGATTCTTATGGGTCGCGTAACAATAACAGCGACTCGAACAACTCGTCTTCGAACAACGATTCATATGGTTCGGGTGGTAACGAGCGCTCGTCCAACAACGACTCTTATGGATCGGGTCGTAACGACTCCTCGAACAACGGTTCCTACGGTTCGACCAACCGCAACGAGCGCTCGTCCAACAACGACGATTCTTACGGCGCGGGTCGTAACACTTCCTCCAACAATGACTCTAGCGACCGTAACGAGCGTTCCTCTAACAATGACTCCTACGGGTCGAACACCACTTCCTCCAACGACTCCTACGGGTCGAACACCACTTCCTCCAACGACTCTTACGGCTCGAACAACAATTCGAGCAACAACGACTCTTACGGGTCGAGCGGCCGCTCCAACAACGACTCGTATGGTTCGAACAAGTCGTCGGACAACGACACCTACGGCGCGAACAAGGGATCCAACAACGACTCGTACGGTTCGAACAAGGCATCCAACGACAACCCATACAGCTCTTCCACCAACGACTCGACCGACAACCCATACAGCTCGTCCAACAACAACAACAACGAGCGTGAGTCGTCCGGTAACAACAACAACAACAACTCGAGCTCCGGCGGAGGGACGAACTCGTACGTCTCGAAGGGTGTCGAGTACGCTGCGGAGAAGGCGGGGTACAACATGGTATGTGTTCTTCTCGATCTTCTCTCTGCATTCGCTTAGTTTCTTTTTTCTTCAGGACAAGTCGATGTCGGACAAGGTTAGCGCGGGCATCAGCGAGGGGATTGGCAAGTTCAGTAAGTCGCATTCTTCTTGTTCGCATCTTCCTCCTCCTCGTTTCCCCGCTTCACCTGTCTCTTCGGTCGCGTTCCTATCTCTTCCTGCTTGTGTCTCCATTCAATTCCGACCCTCACTTACGCCATTCTATCACTAGTGAAATAGGCGCGTCGCGTCGCAATCTGCTGCAGGGTTGAATGGACGAATCTGTACATGGATCGCAAAGTGTTTGTGAACGGACTGCAACTGTAAAATAAATCTCGAATGTACTATTGGAATCAGAATTACTGGGTTTTATCGTTTCTGTCTGTTGTGTGAACGATGGAGCAGGCGGTTAAAATTTCCGGACTGCGCATGCATAAATCCCGGCCTCGTTCATCAGCGACTCGGAACACGTTGCCGCATCTCCGAGTTGTTTTCCTTCCACCACCATGCCGCCCAAGGCCTCTGCCTCAACGAAGAGTTACCAAGGTCGCAGTGCTCAGCGGGGTACTTGCAGAACGTCGACGCACTTGAACAGCACTGGGTCCGGCCGTCGACCGCCGGACCGTAATAGGAGCAATAATGCCCACTGCCGGCACCAGCACAGAGCATCCATTCGTACAGCAGAATTTCGCGATCCTTTTCCGCGACCTCTCGAACTTCTGTCCCCCGCAGACCGCGCCTAGCAAAAACTTCCAGCGACAATTCGCATAGTTGACCAAGCTTGCAAAGACGTGGGTCAGTTGTATGACGTGAGCGCACCGGCGTGACTCTCCATCTTTTGCTCCATCTTTCTCCTTGCGTCTCCGTCGTCGTCCTCTGCGCTCGTCGTCGTTTCAGCCTGCTGCGGTCGACGGTCGTTACATTCAGCTCGCAAGCACCAACGACGAAGGACGATTCGAAGGAAGAGAGAGTACTTAGCGCGATGGATTCACCAGCGGAAGGCTCGACAGGCACGATGGCAACGGCGGTGGCGGGATTGCCAGAACCCTCAGCGGCATCTACGGCGGGCACAGCGGGATTACCAGCGACTTTGACGCTATCGGCGCCGACAGACACGTCCCCCACGGCACTCGCGCTCGCCTCTGCCAACGCGGGCTTCGACCACCTCTTTGCCAACGACATCGCCCTCGCGCGCAGCTCGCTCCAGTCGAGCGATACGCCCTTCCATCTGTTGGGGTTGGGGGTGAGTGCTTCTAGATAACATATATATATCTCTGGCGCTAATATTCATAACATGACACAGGTCTGCGCCTTCCTCGAAGCCGCGCTCGGCATGGAGAGCGGGCTTATGGCCGAGGCCGCGCGGCTGCTCGGCGAGAGCGAGAAGGGCGCGAAGAAGGCGGCGGCGGATGCAAGGGGGAAGCCGCGAGGGGGAAGTACCACTGGGACGGGAGGGAAAGAGAGGGGCGATGGCGGAGGGAGGTTCGCGCCCGGGCTGGAGTGGGAGATCCTGAACGCGGACGCGGTGGTGCTGTTGGGATTGACGCATGCGTTGTCGTACGTGTGTTTCGCTCGCCTCGGAATTCGAATTCGAGATCGACTAAATGCTAATCGTGCGTACAGTGAATCCTATATGGGCTACTTCCAATGCATGTACGCGCTCAATGCCGCGCACTCCAAGTTCACGAAGCTCTTCCGCACCGTGTTCCCCAACGGACTCGACGAGTACCGCACACCTGCCCCGTCACGGCGTCCGTCGAACTCAAATCTCACTGCGTCGAGTTCCTCGGCGTCCGGGAGTACGTCGTTGAGCGCCTCTACCTCGATGGCGAGCCTCTCCCTCGGCTCGGACGCCAGCACGAGCACCCTGTCGACGTCCACCCCGAGCAGCAACAGTGCGAATACGAGCGGGACGAGCACGCCGGCGTCGAGGCCGCCGTCGATCGCGCCGTCGGTGAGCAGCACGACCAAGTCGGTGTTCAGTCGGTGGGGGTTTGGGAAGAGCGCGGATGGGAATGGGAGTACGTTGAGTGTGCCGGGGACGAAGGTGTGTTAATTTATTCTTCTGTTGAGATTTGTTATGCGGGAGATTCTGTCGCGCTATCGCTTCATGCTCATGGATTTTTCCTCCGTCCGATGGGCCAGCCGAACTTCTGTGGATCGGTGTGCCAATCCCAATCCCACCGCTCTGTTTCATTTCCTTTTTTTTCACGCTTGGTTGCTTTTCTTATCATTTTTTGCGTTTCCTCGTATTTTTTTTTTTGATTTCGTCCGGTCCTCATAACGTATTGCGAGCTGACCCTGCCTCATTTTTTTTTCCAGACCGATCCCGTCGCCGCCCGCAAAGCCGAGGAAGAACGCTTACGAAAGGAGGAGGAAGAACGGGTGGAGCGCACACGCGCGCCGGAGGGTGCGGTGGAGGAAATGGTCGTTGCGGGGGTTGCGTTTGGTGAGTTGCGGTTTTCGATTTTTTTTTTCATCTTTTCATCCGTGTTACGAGCAAAACGAAAAGAGGCGCTAACGATATCTGTGTGATCTGGCAGGTTTTGGATTGTTCAACCTTGTGTTCTCGCTCCTGCCGAAGAAGGTGCAGTGAGTCCTTTCCCTGATTTATTTATCTATTCCTGGCTTCCTTCCGACTTTGCGGTCCGCTGTCATTTTATTTCGCTGTCATTTTATTTCCCTTGTTTGCTGATCATGAATGCGCACCACGCCTTGCGCCAAAATCCTGCTCTTTGTATCGTGAACGCTAACCGACTCGCACCCACAGATCCCTCGTTGGCCTGCTCGGCTTCAAGCACGATCGCGCGCTCGCGCTGAGGGCGTTGGCGGTGCGTATTTTCCTCTTCGTATTTTTTTCCCTTTCTTTTCTTCGCGTGAACGGCTTTTTCTGGTGGGTAGGCCGGAGCGCCCGGCCCGGCTCGGCGACTTCTGCGACCGACATGATGCGCCATCAACGTTAGCGGCGGGTGTGATGCGTCTCAGACGCTGACTCATCCTTTCCCTTTTCAACCGTTTAACTTCTTTCGGCATGTGTAGGCGAAAATGATACTGACTACCGCGACCAGGTCAGCGCAGGCGTGAGTACCCTGGGCGAGGGCGGCGGCGTGACAGGGCGGGACGTGCATGGGGTGTTCGCTGGGTGCGTAGTTGTTATTTCCACTTCTCACTCGCTCTACACACTTCCTCCCACTCCAAATTTCCTTCAATTGTCGCTCACTAACTATCAAACCGCCGCAGACTCGTCCTCATGACCTTCCACGGCGTTGTTCTCTTGCTCGCGGGGTACCAAGCGGACGAGGCGCACACGCTACGGACGTACAGGGCGATCGTGGATTCGTGAGTCGCTCTTCTTTCTTCTCTTTTATAAATTCCTCGGCGTGCATCACATATATGTGCTACACCGTATGAATCCGCGAGCGTGGTGTAAATCTGTGGGATCCGGAATTTCTGGACTTTACGTAGGTGCAGACTGGGAGGCTTGCACCAGAGACGTGCAGCCAGCGACGCCGACGCGTACCCCCCATAGGGAGAGCGTCTACTGGCGCAATGGATTTCTGTTCACTCCCGCCAATGCAATAAACGGATATAGATGCTAATACATATTTTATCAGGATTGAGGCGCGGTACCCCACCGGCGCGTTGTGGATTTTGAACCGCGTGAGTTGATCATCGACTCTTTCCGCTTCGTCCCTCCCTTCATCCATTTCTTAACCTATGAGTCCTCGTCTCGAATCGTCCCCATTTACATTATTCTTCCGCACTTCATTTGGCCTGTACTACCGATTGCTAGTCTACCGTTCGATCGCTAGACTCTCGATCAAGTGCTAACCCACTCCGCAGGCCAAGATCCTGCGCATGTCCAACGACGCGCAAGGCGCGATCGCGGTGCTACAGCGCGCGCTCGAGGCGCCTCAAACCTTCGTACAGGCGGATACACTGGTACATCTCTCTCTTTATCACTTTCTTCTTCAGACCATGTTGAACATGCCCTGATGAACACGATGTATACAACAGCTCGTGTTCGAGCTCGCCTGGACGCTTCTCGCGCAGCGCATGCACCAGGAGGCGGCGGACGCGTTCGTGAAGCTTACGGAGTTGAATTCATGGTATGTTTTCGTCGCTCCATTATCTTTCAGTTCCTTTATTCCTGCGGCCATCTTTGTTTGTACGCACCGCCCTCACGGGCTACCTCGACTGTTTCCCCTCACTCCATTGTATTCTTGTTTGCAATCCTAATATTTACCATCTTATACAGGTCGCACGCCACCTATTACTTCATTGCCGCTGGGTGCTACGTGTCACTCGGGAACCGCGACAAGGCACAGGAGCTGCTCGACGCGGTTCCCGAGCTGCTCACGCGCAAGAAGGTGGGCGGGAAGGACCTGCCGACGGAGGTGCTGATACGGAAGAAGTGTGCGTTGTTTTTCTAACATGTCTGGTTGGTTTTTCGAGATCTTTTCGCGTTCCCTATGCGTGGGCTTTCGCATCCTATGGGCACATCCTCCTCGAAAGAAGGACTCCGAAGAAGGAAATGGAGATGCTGGTTGGTGCCGTATGTTGCGGCGGGAGATCCGGAAAGGAGGAAGCTATATGGGACCGGGATGTGCTGACACATCTTTCTTCCGTAGTGGAGTTCTACAAGGAGAAACAGAAGCGGCGCGGCGGGGACCCGGCGAAATTTGTGGAATGCATTAGCATCAGCCCTTCGGATGGTGCGTTGATGTTATTTTTTCGGTTCAGCGGATTTATACTGACCTTAATGCTTCCTTCGCTTCATAAATCTAGAACTCGCGATATGTGCGTATCTCTGTAACTACACTCAACAGCCAAGATTCATTATTTCGCAGTCTGGAACACGCACCAACGCATCGACGACGCGGTCGCGGCGGTGCACATCGCTGAGCTCGCGGCACTGACGCCGCCGGTCGCGCTTGCGGTCCACAGCCCGTTCCTCCCTGCCGTGGATGAGAAGCACGCAGTACCTACACAGGTGTGTTTGGCTTCCTTCTTTCTTCACTTTCCTTTCCTCGAAAGGAGTGCGTTGCTGATCTATCATCTATTTCACCTTACCCACACCGAACCAACACCGCACCCGCTCTTCGTCGCCCAACTCTCCATCGCCCGCACGCCCGCAGGCCGACCACCCGCTCGACCTCGACACGCCGGACGAACGCGCACTACGCGCACTCCTACTTGGCATCATGCACCGCACGCTGCGCCTCTACGAGCCCGCCCGCGCGCTCCTCGAGGCCGCGCGTGGCACGCAGGGCGTGAAGATCAGCACGTGGATCGCGGGCGTCGCGCTGTTTGAACTCGCGGTGACGGACCTCAAGGAGGCGGAGGGCGGAGCGCCGGCGGCTGTTGGTCCGCATTCTACCTCCAGTCCTGATTCTACCACCGCAGAGAAGGAGCACGAGAAGCTGGACAAGGCGGGCTGGGCACGCGTACTGGCGGCCGCAGACTCAAAGCTGGACGGCGCGCTGAATATTGCGGGGAAGAGCGATATCGACCTTTCGTCGCGGCTTGACAGCCGGATTGCGCTCCTGCGCGACGAGATTGCGGCGAAGCGCGTCATGGTAGGGATTTGAGGGCGCAGTGGTGATTTGAGTGCGAGGCGCGGGTCGGTCGGGTGTTGCTGGTTCGTTAGTTGGAGTTCGGGGGTGCGTGCAGATGTTTAAAGAGGATTCAGATATCAGAGTGGATGGTCACACACATAGGACTGTCTCCCGGGGCATAGAGTATGGTACGGTTATAGATGTTATTTATGTGCAGGTTAATAAGTAGTTATGTCTCCGAACCGCCTTATGGTTTGCTCGTCGGCTCGCGGTCGTGGGCGGTACATGAGGAAATTCCATTGCTGCAGTATGTATGTAAAAACGACAGTCAAAGACATTAATTTCAAGTAGCATTAAGCAGCGCACTGAGTCCATAACCCATCTATTCAGTACACCCCATTTGTGCTTCCCCGCAGAAATACAAGGAACAAGGTGTCATGTACTATATACACAGCAATAGTGCGATGGAGGCATCCTCTTCGCTTGTCGAATTGCGCAATCTAGAACGGCCTGCCGCCCGAACTGAGATAAGGGTGTTGTCAAGGCCATATGTGGAAGATTTTCGGGGGCCGGATTTGAATATTGTCGGCCTCCGGAGAGTCTCGAATCCGTTGCAATGGCCGCACCGAGTTACATAGACAACTTGAATCCTCTTCATTCAACTTCTCAAACGACCATCTACTTTAGTTTGCGGCCCCACGATATCGATCCGCAGAAGTACAGGCTGGTGGCTCTGTGTACTCTGTCGAAGTTTTACAACAGCGCGATTGGGAAGCATCGCATTGATGAACTGATTATTAATGCGCTTTCGCCGTCTTGATCTGGCGCGTTCCAGTGAAACCCAGGTAGATGAAAATCCCTCAACAGGAGGGTCCGTTCACTCAAGGAGGGGGGGAGATCATTATACTCGCAAATCTTTCCCTCAGCGAGGTGGACACTCCTCTTGCGTAGGTCGTCCTCCCCGACAGATTGGAACCTGTGGGGACACACATCATGTCGTCGTCACTCGAACGCACAGTTGCTGGGGGACAGGGCGTCGCTTTCCCGACGGTCGCAGCCTGCCTCCTGTGTGTCACACGTGTGGTCGCTCGAGATATGCAAAGGGACAACTCATCGTTTTTGCAACCCTTCACACTGACGCACATGGGCACCAAATTCACGTCACCACTCTTCAATCATGGCGGAGGTCAGCACTCGGTTTGCATCCAGCCGTACCTAGTCGCCGGAAGTCCCCTCCTGAGCTCGTGAGTCGGGCATCAACAAATTCAAGGAAAGTCCATACCAAGGACCCGAGAGTTGGTGCTTTTGCTTTTATTCTGACCAGACAGGCACGGTATCATCATGATGCGCTTCTGGCTAACGGTGCCTCACGTTTTTCCAGCATTGAATCCGAAGCAGCATCACGCCGATTCAGCGTGAAGCCTATACAAGACTGGAGGTATGATGCCTCCCAGAAAATGAGTGTTTCTGGCGATTTTCCGAGTCGACATCCAACTTGAGGTTACACCCATTTTGCCATAGCACTCCGAGTCGATCACGGTCCTAAACTACGTATCTTGGCTTTTCGGGTCGCCGGTTGAACTACGACCATGATTTCAGCACCGGGATCAGAGAGTGAGTGAAATGAAGCACCTCGAAAAGCAGCAGATGTACGAAGACGGTGTAATGTGAGCCGAAAAGCGATCCTGATCCTGCTCATCCACTTGACTGGCACTGCAAATATCGATTTGCAACGACGGCAATAAGATTTAGGAAGGAAAGATTACTACATGTTGCTACCACAAACATCAGGGAGCTTGCGCCTATGAGCGAGTAGTCTGACAGGGGTTCAGTGTTGGACCGTAACAAAAGGAAAGCCGTCCTACTTTGCAAGCACGCAGCAGGACTGCAATTTCGTGGTCTGCAGCAACCTACTATGCAGCGGGACTAGATCGTCAGCTATCCATTATACAGCAGCTAAGCACGGCCTTGGTCTTCGAGCTTGGCAGAGGTCAGGTCAACTCGAATCGGCTTGAATCTGGTGTGGCTTTGCTAGAATGCGGAAGACTGAGATTCAAGCAACATCGCAATCTCGAATTCTCAGTCCGGTGGAGCGCTGTAAGTTGAATCCATGAAGTCCCGACTCGTTGGGAGTACTAGTAGGGAGACAGTGATGGTGAAAGCCAGGAAACAAAACGATGTCACGTAATTTGGGAGCGTGCGACATTCGGCTTGATCTCCGTGTTGAACGAACCGCAGGTTCAAAATGACAAGGGGTAGCGGAAACAAAACTTCTGGACCGCCACTATCAAAAACTGCCTGGACGGGACCCCTGGTAAAAGAACGACCACCACCAGTCGGCAATCACGCGGTCCGATGATCCGGGTGCCAAAAGCGGCAGGCAACTCCTACCACCAGAGAGTACATTTAGTGTTCACAGCCCTTGTTGCTTTTCTCATCGCACCGGTTACAATCCAAATACACTGATTATTGAGGCCCATTGTCTCCAGTGGTTCAAATTACGACTGAAAGGCTACAATGAGGCAAATTGCTTGTGTTTTACACCCAACTGAGCCCTTCTTATAAAAGGCGAGATCCAAGGTAGGTTTCTTAATACATTTAAGGTGAATACAAACCACCCAGTCATATCTCTCGCTGTTCCAGCCCAAACTCGCGAAAACCTGCATGCACCAGTAATTTCGGACGTGTTGTTGGTACATATTGACATCAAATTCACGTGTTTCGGCAGATTTCGGCCGCTTCGGCGAATACCGAACACACAGAAATTAACCCAAGGACTCCTAAGGTTCAGTTGAAGAAATTATGTTTTATGATATTCAGACTCTGCTGGATGTAAGACATGATTCTGCCGCCTCAAAAGTATTAATACCAGTGCAAACGGATGAGATATAAAAAACTGAGGCCAAAACAGCGTGAAAAGTGATTTTCCGGGACCCCGGATACTAGACAAGCTACCACCAGGGGGTAGTGGTTCCCATCATTTCAGTTTTTGCCACCCCTTGCAAAATGAGCGCAAAAAATGGATCAGTGCATTTTGAGAAAATAATCACAACGCGCTCAACGCGTCGCATTGGTCGTATTGCTCCGAAGTTTAGGTAAGCGTTTGCGAAAACATACTAGTACTCGGCGGCGGTGCTGTTTGTCAGCCGCATATCTGTTGCTTCCGCACTACTCTCATCTGCCTTCCTCGACATTCCCTCACTTCCCTTTCTCGCTCTGCTGCGCCTCAAGAATCAACCTCTGGCAACAAGGGACTGGGTCAAGACACGGGGTTCGATTGTGAAAGCGGCAAATTACAGAGCACCACGTACAGTCATTCACCGCCTTCGTGGCATCCTCAGAGTGTCTCTCTGGCTCCCGTCGCGAGTGCGTCGCCTGTGATTAAACCCAAAGGATGACGGTCCAGGCAGGACAGGCGTGAATGGACAGGCGTGAATGCTGAAGGAAAGGTGGTGGCTGGCGTCTTGCGATTGTCAAGCCGTCCGGTTGGTTGTGGCGAGCATCTCGCACTTGGTAAGCATTCTTCTTCTCGTTTTGCACATCGACTCACACGTGCCTTCGACTCACATGTGCACGTTCACGAACATTGTCGGCCCAGAGCTTGGAGGAAGGCGAGATACCGGACACTTGCCCCAGCAAAGAAAATATCTCTCCTCGACGGCCGGCGACTCCGATTCGCCAAAACAAGCGCGTGGCGCACCATCGTACCCCTGACTCATGGTCATCCTCTCCGCAGTCCCGGGTTCAGGGCTGGAAGGATTAGCTACCCGGAGTGGAGGGCGAAGATCGGTTGCGAGACTAATTTATATCTCCTCATTATTGTAACATTGTGAACTCACTTTTGCATTCAGAGACCTAGACGCGTGGTAGGTATGTAGGTAGAATTACACGGCACGGTCCCGCTTAGGAGCAAGCCAATATATTCTCAGAGAACAAGATCGCATCCAAACCCAAGCATACTGTATATCTAGTACCGACACACACTAGTAATAGTAACGGACAAATCTAGCGGATTGCAGAGGAAAGATAAACAAAATACATAAACAAGTGTGGGCCTCGAACAGAGGGTGCGCATCAATCTACCCAATCCCGATGTTAGTGATGCCGCCAGCCACAGATAAAGATCTCGACTCACAACGAGTGCGCTTCAGCGAAGGCTGACTTGCATATTCCGCAGTTGTTTCCTGCTGGCGCTTGACACTCTGATGAGGAGGAAGGGAGTGGTCGTAACTAAGCGCCAGGTTCAGTTATCGGCCAGCCAGTTAAGCAAGGCGAGAATGCCTTACGTCCTGTACTCATGCACAGCCAGGTCCACCAGCGGAAGGAAGGTACCTCGTATCCAGCGCTGGAGTTGGCAAGGTGTGGCATACTCCGCCCAGGCACTGATGATTATCTCCAGCACATTCCCGGCCGCTTTACGGTACCCGCCGTCGTATTTTTCTGCACGCACCATGATGTGGTGGAAAACCAGGTTCTGCGTGAGGGCTTGCAGAACACACTGCCAACTAATTTGTTACGTCCAGCATGGGAAAGAAAAGCAGACGTACCTCCTGGCCTTCGGGAGAAAGGTCAGGACAGTGTCGCCTGATGAACTCTCCGAGCCCGGCAGTGATGACGGCGTCGCCCTTGGACTCGGTGAGTTTGCGATACCTCGAGCATCTGCCAACGTTGTGCCATGATGCCTCTCGTAGCGGCGGGAGACCCTTGGGGAATGAAAGGTGACGGGAGATTGCTGAGATTACAATAGTATTCCTGACTCCGGCTGTAGAAAATGAGGCCATAGATATGCAAGCACTGGTAGAGGGAAGACGAACAGTGGAATTGGGAGCGCCGTGGCAGTGCTGCTTGTGGCTGACTCGCTACTAGCTTAGGGGATGGTCCAGGAAGAAATAGACAACAAGAAAGGATTGGTGGGCAGATACAAAACAGAGAATGGAGGCATGAAGAGAGAAGCCTGAAGTAAATGCTGGGTTTGACCGTAACTGGCAACTTGAAGTTGGCAACAATGAATCAATGATTTGTGATGAGCGCCGTGCAGCCCATGTTCCCAACTTTGGACTCTGGTTGCAGAAAACTCAAAACACATTGCATGTTGCGAAACATTCTGAGCAAAGCTCAAATAAAACTGCCGCTGCAAATTATTTTGACAAGCTCGACGCATCGCGGTGGTCATGTTTGCTCAAAATCAACACCGGTCAACTCTAAGTCACCGGAGAATATACATAAAAGGTCCACCTTGAATGTGTGTCAGCCGCTCTCTTCTTTACCCTCTTCTGCAGTATGGTATGTCCACTTATGCCTTCCTTCAATGACCTTTGAACAGATGTTTTACCCTCTGCAGCGCATGTTGATAACCATCTCTCTGTACGTTTCCTTCCCTTTCCTTTTTATCGCCTTTTGGCTGATCCTCTGGCACTGCAGCTGGCCAGCCCAGTCGACTTCATACGACGTGCACATGGGCAGGCGCACAGGGTGATGCAATACCAACCATACAGCGGCACATGTTCGTCACACACCTCGACCTCACTGCCGCTCCTTCGCAGACAGCCAGCGCTGACTGGGTGGTCCCCAGATTACGTGCGGTGCACGAAGGGGGTCCGACACGGCACAGGAGGGGAAGGGCACTAAACGGTGTCGTTGTTGTGGCTTGGTGCGAGTGGGAAAGGGGGAGCTTCAGGGCGGAGGATGCGTCCAGTGTTCACTTGATGGTCGGTCTCTCTTTCTGAGTTTTTTTTTACCGTGCTCACGTTTCTTTCGTTCAGGAATTCGGCTTGATCTCTTGTTTCCCGATCTCTGAGATGCTCAACGCTTTCTAGGCTACCACCCCTCCATCATGATGCGCACCAGACTGCGAAGATACTGTTTCTTGGAGAGCGGAGGCTTTAACGGCGGCTGAGGACACGTGCAGCTGCGGCTCTATTGTATGTTGCTTTCTTTTTTTCTTACAGTCAGATCCTCTCCCTCAGTACTGGTTCTCTAGATCGTCCCTTTGCACTCGAAATTGACCCGTAGATATCTTCCCTATTGTGGTATCCTCGTATGATTTTACCGCCTTCGTTGAACATTAATGTACCGTCAATGTATATTTATTTCAATTCAAAGATGGTGACACATTTGTGGCATTCGGGAATTCAGAGTATCGTTGCTCCTTAGGAAAGCAGCTCGAAGATGTGCGTTGAAACTGCGACGGCTACGAAACGGATCTAGGAAGGTATAGTTTCATGTCTGGTTCCAAAGTAAGCGCGGTTACAGGTCGTGTAAAGATGAATCCACTGACTTGGCAGTATGGTGCATGCTGAGGCCCTCGGCACAGTACTGCTTCATAGACTGAGGGCACAACAGGCAGAACCTCCCGGGATTCGAGGCTCGCAAATCCTTTCGAGCTTTCGGGAAATCATCAGGGTGCCTATGGTAAATTCAGGTTTAGCAACAATCCGAACAAGGTCCCGCACACTTTCGAGAGGTGCTGGAGAAGCTCTTGAACACGGTATTGGCGCTTTGGATTCGCAGGAATGCAGAGCAGGCATTGGCGCTTGGCTTCAGCGGCTTTGGCAGCCTAACTGCCGCGGTCCGGAGCATATCTTCTTGCATCTGCCAGATCTCAGAGTACACTTTCGAGGCGATCGTTTCGAAAGCTGAAGAGCACTGGGTTAAGACTCAAAACGACCTCGAATAGTGTGTGTGATTACCATGAAATGTGAACATTTCGAGGTCCTTGTTGTAAAGGTCCAGTGTGCGGATGAGGGTGGGAGATCGGTAGACATATTGTTCCTTGCGGGCCAAACCGTGATGGGAAAACATTCGCTTGAGACTATAGCGAAGATTGAGTATGAATCCCAGGGACAAGAAATCAGTATACCGTTTCTCGTTTGACGAAGCACATTTTTTTCGCTCCTTCAAATAGGTCTTTTGCCATGAGAGCATGCAATACGCAGACTGGCAGACATTTAGTATGGCTTCGAATGGAAGCGAGAGCAGTACATCCATCAGTGCAGGCAGATTTGCCGCTCGTCGAGACCATTCCTTGAGGGTAGCAAAAGAGTCAGGAAAGAACTTATATCGTGTCTTAGACCAACCTGTAATAGAGCTGTACCGTTTTTCCCAATCGTCGCCAATCCTTCAGAACCATCCGATCTGAGAGCATCAGACAACTGGGTGATCGCAGAAGTGAGCTGATGATAGTTGTACACTTTGTTGTCTGCGATAGGATGAGAAAACTGTCATTTTTGCGACACGGTAATACACACTTTTGTTGCTACTTTCCAAGAACGGAGCCCATGGCCAGATCTTTTCGAGAAGAAGGTCATCTCCTTTGAGGTTCACAGCGAATGGAATGGTGACGAGCAGGTCGGCCGAACATCTGAGGCATATCAGTTATCGATGGATGCATGCTATGTTCATACTTACGATGAGCCACCGTAAAGATCCTTCTTGCACTGGTCCTGGGTTGCAGTTAGTCCCGATTCCCGAAACCAGAAACCAGAATTTAGTATGAGCTTTGCTCACATCACAGACACGAATATGAAGGGAGAAGGACAAGGGATAGGAATCGGTAAGCTTCCCGCATCTCTGGGTACACGCGTCAGATGAGGTCAAGCACCATACAGTGCTGAGTGGTCTACACACCCAACAAGAGCTTGTATTGAAAAGAAAATCAATGAGACCAGGCAACGGCACCGCTGGATCGAGGCATGGTGCCGATATCCTGGTCAGGCTGCGTTGAAATAGACCCTCGAGAAGTACAATCTTGCGACACTCCCTATCTAAGCGCGAGAATATGAGGAGATCGAAGGGGCTGCAAAAGCAGGCAATCTGAATTTCGTGAGAAGATGATTTCTACTGGACTGAACGGGGGCTTACAGCGTGTTTAATCTCTGTGGATACATCACAAAAGTTGACCCTGATCAAACTCATGATATAGTACACGAAAAAATAACTGAGGTTTCTTGAGGTTGCGGTCAAGACAAAAAAGAAAACACGATCACGTGTACCGCAATTTGATTGTTCCGAGTCATCGTGTACACTATAGACTTAGTTGGAATGAACATCAAAGCTTAGTCTAGGTTTGTCTCAAGTACGAGTACAAGTTGAACTTGTATGTGACTCTAAAACTCTGCCTACTCGGCCAAGACAGAGTTCTCGAAGGGGAAGGTACATGTAAGTGTTATTGAAGAAAGCGGAGAAAAGCGGAGCAAAGTGGAGCATGTCGCACACATTGTATGATGATAGGTGCATGTATGTAAGAAGACTCGGAGGAGCACGAAAGCGCGCTCAAGTTCGACGGTCCATCATTTCATATGTGATCAATAAGAAGAACCGGTTGGGACCATCAGCCGGGGTCTATGCAGAAGGAGGAAGCCATCACCTGATTTTCACCATCACGTGTCGCGACACGTCGCTTTGTTCTTTGTCTCTCTTCCTTCTACCTACATCTCACAGCATGCTTGCAGGTAGTTTATACTTCGTCTCTCTTCCTTCTACCTACATCTCACAGCATGCTTGCAGTTGATGCAGCTGCGTTCTTTTTCTTTCCAGGATTTGAGACCCGCACCACTCTTGAGTCTTTGAGCCACTGAGCCACTCAGGCGCGTAATGCCTCGCCCATCTTGGGCACACAGTTCATCCTGGGACCAGGATTCTTCGCCGTTCATGCGAAGGGTCCGTGGGGTACGACAACGCTCCAAGCACTTCATCCCCCCGCCGCCACTGTCGCAATCCTCGCTCACCTTCACGCGTGCTACGGTGGGCCGCCGCGTGCGTTCCAAACACTTCATCCCTACGATTCGACGAAACACCCCACACCAATCCGCTGCTGAGCTTGGTTTTACACCGCTCCTCAATTCTGAGTCCATTGCAGATCCAGTCACGGCTTTTGATATGTGTGTATCTTTCTCTGGACCTTTAGTGTCCTCTCCCGGACGTCCGGGCTTCGCTGAGCCTTTGCTCCTCCGCGTGGAGTCTACAGCAACAACTGCTCTTTGTAGCTTTCGCCTGCGGGCGAACGCGTCGGTCTTTGTACCACGCATGTCTTTCTCTCGGGCCCCAACACCATCACCGCCCAAACATACCACTCTGTGCGCTGACGCTCCCTCGTTCATTCCCAAAACTTTCAGCGCTCTAGAGCCTTTCCCACTGCCCTATTCACATTTTTTTCCCCCCGCGGTTTCACCCCCCTGCGCGTCCTAACTCGGATCCCCGCATAAATACTGCCCCACCAGACAATGCCGGGCTTCCGCGTGTTAAATCATCTCTCAACCGCGACGCGTGGTCCCACTTTCTGCAGAACTACCCAGATCGAGCCTTTGTCGACAGTCTCCTCCACATAATCGACCACGGAGCAAACATCGGGTTCACCGGGGACCGACTTGTGTCACAGACTAGCCGTAATCTCCTGTCCGCTTTTGTGTATCCGGACGCTGTCAGTGACTCAATTTCGACTCAGCTTTCCAAAGGCCGGATTTCTGGCCCTTTCCGAGACCCACCCTTCCCCCATTTCCGTTCCTCTCCCCTCGGGGTCGCAGTCCGAAAACGCTCGGGTAAACTCTGCCAGATATATCACCTATCTTGGCCTCGGGGACATTCTGTCAACAATGGTATTGCCGACTCAGAAGCAGCCATTTCTTATGAAATGTTCAATCGCGCCGTTGAAGACCTCATCCACTCTGGAGCGGGTTCCCAGATGGTCAAGCTTGACTTGGAGCAAGCTTTTCGGCACATTCCTATTTGTCCTTCCGACTGGCCACTTTTAGGCTATCAATGGGAAGGCAGCTTCTACTATGAGCTCTTCTTGATGTTCGGCTTACGCTCTGCGCCCTACATTTTTAATCTTTTCTCCGAAGCTCTCCATTGGATTCTTCAACATCATATTCCTGCCAAAATTCGGCATTACCTCGACGACTTCTTGAAGATTTTCCGTCCTGGAACCCCCTTCGACATCCTCCATGCTACCCTCGCCTGGACACGTAGTCTTGCTCAATCTCTGGGCCTCAACTTCCAGGAGTCTAAGGTTGAGGGCCCCACAACCGTCCTGGAATACCTTGGGATCATCCTGGACTCAGTTCGCATGGAGGCCCGGCTTCCTGACGACAAACTCCACTTTCTTCAAGGTCTGCTCTCGCATTGGGCCACCAAAACCCACTGCACTCTTCACGAGCTTGCGGAGCTGACAGGGTACCTTCGATTTTGCTCACAAGTAATTCCCTACTCACCTGCTTTCCTGCGCACAATGTTCGACTTTTCGTCCACCTTCAAATCCCCCTTCTCGCGCCGCCGAATCAGTCGCGCAGTTCGTCGCGATCTGAAATGGTGGTCAACCTTTTCCCCCTCGTGGAATGGGGTCCATCTCCTTGTCCCTGAGCGAGAGGTTCTCCATGTTTACACAGACGCTAGTGGAACGAAGGGTGCCGGCAGTGTCCTCGATAACGATTGGTTCTCAATTCGGATGCCTAATCGCTATGCAGGTGCTAAACGCGACATTCAGTTCAAAGAGTTCTACGCTATAATCCACGCCATTCTTTGCTGGGGTCCGAAATTCTCTGGCAGACATATTGTCTTCCATACCGACAATCAGGACGTGGACTCCGCAATTTGCAAGTTATCCATTCGCTCAGCACCTACCACGGAGCTTGTTCGGCAGTTTCTTGGGCTCGCTTGCCAACTTGACTTCACTTTCGAATCTGTCTGGCTTCCCACAAAAGAGGATAGCATTGCCGACGCCGCTTCTCGCTACCAATTCACGCGCATGTTTGAACTTGCACCTTACCTCTCTCGCACTTCCAGTCCTAAAGTTCTGTCCATTTCCGATTCAGCTTTCGACCCCTCTTCATCTCGCCCCTACACGACTCTGTGAACATTTTTTCCCTTTGGCCGCATCCTCGGTTCGCCTCTCCCGCCCTCTGGGCTTCCGAGGCTGTTTGCTCTTTGGCCCGTGTCTGCTGCCATCCGAAGTTGTGCAGTCTTTCTGCCGCTTCTCATGGGTCCAGCGCGGAACCCGCTTTAGGCCACAATACACTTGTTCACCAGACGACGCCAGGCATAGAAGAACCGGTTGAGAACATCAGCCGGGGTCTATGCAGAAGGAGGAAGCCATCACCTGATTTTCACCATCACACGTCGCGACGCGTCGCTTTGTTCTTTGTCTCTCTTCCTTCTACCTACATCTCACAGCATGCTTGCAGGTAGTTTATACTTCGTCTCTCTTCCTTCTACCTACATTTCACAGCATGCTTGCAGTTGATGCAGCTGCTTTCTTTTTCTTTCCCCTTCCCACCATCCCTTTTGCCGTAGTAGTTGCTTTAGTTACAAGTCCTCTTGTAGCGGCCCGTGTCTGCTGCCATCCGAAGTTGTGCAGTCTTTCTGCCGCTTCTCATGGGTCCAGAGCGGAACCCGCTTTAGGCCACAATACACTTGTTCACCAGACGACGCCAGGCATAGACACCCAAAGTTGGCCTCCTAGTATCACGCGGCCACATGACTCTGTGTCACGGTCGTGTTTTCAACTCAAGTTCAACTGCCCGCGAAAATGAGAGCGAAGATGCATTCAACAGATGCCGGAGGCATGTTAACTGCGGCTCAACTCGGACTCGACGTGTTGCGATCATTTGAACTTCGAGCCCAGACCGTGACTCTCGGCCAAACGGTTGGGTAAGCAGTTGAAACTTGAAAACATGTAAATAGAGGGTGGTCTTGTTTGTCAGCCGCTACTCTTCCTTCCTTCTCTCCTCCATGTCGTATCTCTGGCCAGCCGAGGAACAGCAGTATGTCATATGTGGCTGAGCGTGTATCTCCTCGAGTCGTCTCCCTCGTCCATGACACCACCGGACTCGGAAACTTCATCGCGCGTCACTGATAGTCCGCCTTAGAACCATGGTGTCCATGAGGGGGGCCCGCCGCGACTCGAGAAGGGTGTCCAGGCACCGCTGAAGAAGTATTTCCGTCTTTCTCGTCGTTAGCGTTAACCATGTCACCCTCTACATCAGACGCTCCTCGGCGGCGGAGGAAGCGTGCAGATCTCAATATCCAGTAAGGATGCCTTTGGATCTACCGCATTTTTTGCTGACCATTCGAGTCCAGGTGTATAGAGTACAAGAAGGGCTGGCTGCTGTGTCAGCCTAACACTTCTTGGGAAAAAGGAAGTCATCCCGCGGGCCCGCTTGTCCATCGACTGGACGACACGGCGCTCCCTGAGTTTTATTCTGGCCGGGTCATCAACCTCCCGATGGCACAAAGCGAAGACATTCGCGTTGAATGCAGTGGTGGGGAGGGCTCGCAGTACCATTTCTCGAGTCGCCCGCTGTACATGACCACTGTTGTGCCCGAGTCGTTGCGGCCAAGAGCTGGACTAGCTCGGGTTGCATAGTAGTCATTTGCGGGCACCACCCGGCTCAGAATAAACTGTGGGTTCGCTACCTGTTGGAGATCAATCCGGCATCTCATAGAAGATGCTAGAATGATTAGTCATCCCGAGGACTGGCCGACTCATGACGGAGTCAACACCAGAAGATTCTAGAATTATTACAGTACAGTATATATAGTAGGATGAGGAACAGATCCTCATCAGCTTGTAAACCCTGGTCTAACAACCACTTGTGCAATCTTACCCAGAATAAACAACACAAGCTGATATTTTGCACAAATCGACTCGACGACACTAGGCATCTTTGATTGCTCTCATCATCATACCATCGCACCATGTCGACAATCAACATCAATTCCCTCCTCACCACCGTTCCGAAATTGAATCGGAAGAACTTCCATCACTGGAAATTTGCTATCTCAATGGTTCTTCGCAGAGCCGGATGTTGGGATATTGTTCAGGGCAAAGAGGATAGGCCCTCAACCAGAGATGGAGGAGATAGATGGGATGCAAAGGCAGATGAAGGATTGACTGCTATTGGACTCACAGTGGACAGTGATCAGTACCAGTATATTCAGGATGCGACAAACGGACCAGGGGCCTGGAAGGCTCTATCGAAAATCTACGAGAAGAACAGCCGTGCGAACCGCATCGCACTTAAACGGCAATTTTACGGCTTCTCCCACGATGACACCAAACCATTCAGGAATATATTTCTGGAATTCTCGAACTTGCTACTCGACTAAAAGCTATTGGAGTCAAGTTGGAGGACAGTGACATTATGGATGTCTTGTTATTCAATTTGGACAATTCCTGGTCCAACATAGCAGCGTCACTTTGTGCCACAGTCGATGATCTCGGCACGGTTTCGGACATAACCAGAGCATTACTTGATGAAGAAGGACGGAGAGGTGGACCGGAATTGGATCAGAACGAGAATGCCGCATTTCATGCTGAAGATCGTTCACGCCAAAGAGTGTGCGGAAACTGTCAGAGAAGTGGTCATTTAATCAAGGATTGCTGGGCCAAGGGAGGACAGGGAAAGAAGAAGTGTTTCAACTGCCAGAAAGAGGGACATCTTTCGTTCAACTGCCCCGAATCAAAGGCAACCGCCAATCAGGCTATCAACTACGATTCCGACACCGACATTGCCTATTAAACCCCGAGTCCAACAGACGAACAAACAGACGAAGAAGAGTTCAACAGATGAACAAAACAGGAAGAGAACAGGTCAAGAGATGATCTGGAATTATAGATTGGCTAGAGATGCCGACTTGAGGAAGAGTGTTGGAGATCAATCCGGCATCTCATAGAAGATGCTAGAATGATTAGTGATCCCGAGGACTGGCCGACTCATGACGGAGTCAACACCAGAAGATTCTAGAATTATTACAGTACAGTATATATAGTAGGATGAGGAACAGATCCTCATCAGCTTGTAAACCCTGGTCTAACAACCACTTGTGCAATCTTACCCAGTGTAAGGGCAACCTCAAGGCCCGAGTATACTCAAGAGTCCTGACGAGGGGGATCCGAAGGTAAATATCACAGAGTAGCTACAGGTACAAATGGACAGACCTGACGAGGGGGATCCGAAGAGAAGAAAGACTAAGGATCACCCGCGTCAGATCCCGGTATATAAGTAACTACGGATGGGGGGCATGTGATAGCAACCGGAGTGATCGGCAGAGGTCCCGGGCGGAATCACAGGCCATGTGATATCGGGAGGAGCCGGAACGGGTCGGAACGGGACCGGAGGGTCCGGATGCGGGAGCGGAAGGGCCGGAAACAGGGGTTCCCCTGACATCACCCCCCCCTTGGAATGCGGCGCCTCGACGCATAGAACGGATACGGAGGGCCGGGTCCCGGAAGGGGAGCAAGTCGAAAGCGGCGGAGGCGATGGAGCGAGGGGCGGCGGGGTATCTCCGGTAGTAGTCGGCGACGAGTTCCGGGGCGAAAAGGTCGGAGTGCTTAACCCATTTATCATGTGAGTTATCATATCCCTTAAACCGACAATAATACCAGAGTCCGCCATAGCATATCTTGGCTTCCAGGATTTCCTGTACTTCCCATTCCGGCGCGGCGTCCGGAGGGGCCTCTTCGTCGATGACCGGAGGGGGCTCGTCGTAGCCGGGGCGGCCTTCAAAGGGGTCCTCTTCCGCGAGCTGAAGCTTCACGACCGGAAAGACCGGGTGGAGGCCGGAGAGACGGGGGGGGAGCGCAAGCTTATACGCACCTCGGCCGACGACTTGGATGACCTTGAAGGGGCCCAGCCGTCGGTGAGAGAGCTTGACCGAGGGGCGGGTCGTTTGGACGTCCGAGGCATCAACCCAGACACGATCTCCGACCTTGATGTCCGGAGCCGGAGTGTGCCGACGATCGTAGTACCGCTTGAACTCCTCCTTCGCCTTTACCAGAGCTGCGCGGGCCTCGGAGACTCCGGATGTGATCCGGTCTCGGAACTCGTTTACTGACTCAACCTTCAAACGCAAGCCGTTCGGCTCAAAACCCATCCGGGGGAGCCGTCCGGTGTCCGTCATGAACGGGACCTGTTGCGTAGAAGAGTGAATGTGGTTGTTGTAGGCGAATTCCGCGGCCGGAAGGAGCTCGTCCCAGTCATCCTGCTTGTAATTAGTGAAAAGCCGGATGAACTGCTCCATCTCCTGGTTTACCCGCTCCGTCTGCCCATCGGTCTGCGGGTGGTACGCCGTGGAGGTCGCGGGTTTGATTCCGATGAGGCGCCAGAGCTCGGTGGTGAACTCCGCTACGAACTGAGGCCCCCGGTCGGAGATGTACTTCTCCGGAGTTCCGTGGTGGCGCCAGACGTTCCGGTAAAAGAGCCGGGCCGCACCGACAGCGTCGATCTGGGTGTGGCACTCGATGAAGTGGGCGCGCTGTTATATCCATGCACATTGACCTTCCGTCCGTACCGGAAGCTCCGACCTTCGGAGCGTCCGGTCTTTCGGAAACTGTCGGTCCGCCTTCGGACCGACTAGGCTGATCGGGTTTTCACGCAATGAAGGATTACTGAGCGTTTCCCGTTTATCCGTTATCTATCTCATCCATCTGTCTTCTCCGTCTCCGTATGTACTTCGCTTTGTTATATTCAAGTCCCGCTTTTGGTAGTCGCTTTGTCTTACCATATTAGGATATTGATCTTCAACTACTATATAAACCTTATGTACTATGCCTGTATTCTTCAGTTTGATTATTAACGTGCTTTGCTCTTCGCTCTGCTCTGAGTCGTTCCGGCTTCACCGGAACTTCCGACTTCACCGGAACTTCCGACTTCCTACTTCGTCCCCTTCAGCACGGGTAGTACGCACACCCTTATCTTCCTGTGGTGTTTGCGCTATATCTACTGACTTCCGCCCTTCCGTCCTTCCGGTCTTCTCGGAACTTCGGATCACTTCCCCACGTCGGCTCGGTATATAACAGTATAATCAAACTCACCTACCTCTGCTGTTTCTATGGATTCCGACTCTCCCTACGTTGCTGCGGCGGTCATCTCCGAGAGGGCTGACCGCCCCAGACGCGAATCTCGCCTTTTCGCAAATATTATCCCGATGACTCCGCCCGTTAACACCATGTTGGACATTCCGACGTCCTACAATCCTCGTCCTCCTCCGGTTCAGATCCGCGGTCGCTCGCCTGCGCCTGCGGTTGCTTCTACGGTTCACGCTCCGGGACTAGTCACCAGTCCTCGGACCCCGGAGCATCCGGTCCGGTACCCTGCCTCACCTCACCCTCGTCGTAATCGCTCGGCTCAATTCGAAACTACTGGCATACCTTTCGTACAAGGTGGTCACATCTCCGACGTCGATAGCGAAGACAAAACTCCTGGTCTTGCTCCTATTGTGGAAGGTCAGGAATCATCTCATCCGGAGGCTGATCCTATGTCTTCTCCTGCGGATGAACCAGCCGATGACCCGCCTGAGTTTCCTTCCGGAGGCGCTCCGGGTCCTTCCGGTCCTGGTCCCAACCGTGGTCGACCATCCGGTAGACCATCTGGTGGGGGTGGTGGTGGCGGAGGTGGGGGTGGAGGTGGAGGCGGAGGCGGTGGAGGCGGTGGAGGCCCTCCGGCCCCGTCGTCTAGCAGTTCTTCCACTGATCCGGAAGATCATGGAGATCCCCTCCTCGAATCAACCCTCCGGGGTCTCCGGGGTTTTCTTCAAGACTTCACCGCTCGTCAGGCTAATCCTCTTCCTCCTCGTTCAACTCGCTCGAACCTCCGGAATCCGGATACGTTCGATGGCTCCGATTCTTCGAAGCTTCAGTCCTTCCTTACTCAGTGTTATCTTCATTTCGCTGAGCGCGCCCAGGATTTTTCCACCGATGACGACAAGATCTTCTACATCATGTCATATCTTCGGGGCACCGCGCAAGCTTGGTTCGAACCAAATCTCTACGACCAGGCTTCCGGTTCCGTTCCGGCATGGGACGGGAATTTCAAGCGCTTTATTTTGGAGCTTCAGGACAACTTCGGCCCGCATGACCCAATAGGGAATGCAGAGGATCTCATCCGGTCGGTCCGTATGAAACCGGGCGATCGGATCGCCATCTACACCGTCGAATTCGATCGATACGCTATGCTCACTCAGTGGGGCGATAATGCGCTCCGGCACCAGTATTACGAAGGCTTGCCACGCCGCATCAAGGACGATATGGTTCATCACAACTATGTCAACACTCTCCTTGGCGTTAAGCAAATTGCCCGGAAGATCGATCATCGGTGGTGGAAGCGCGAGTTGGAGAGGGTTCGGGAGCGTGAGCGAGAGAAGCTCAGCTCCGGTCACCAGGGCTCGTCCGGTCAGCCATCTGGTGGACAGAAGGGCGGGAACAAGGGGTCATCAAACAAGACCTCCTCGGGTTCCTCTCCCTCCAACAATTCCTCCGGTCAGAAGTCCGGTTCCGGAAAGTCTTCCGGGTCGGCTTCGACTACTGCGACCTCCGGTCAGGCCTCTTCCTCCAAGAAGACGCCCAAGCCCTACGCCGACAAGCTCGACAAGTCGGGGAGGATCACGCAGGAGGAGCGCGATCGGCGCACTCGCCTCAACCTCTGCATGTATTGCGGTGGTCCCGGACACCAGGCTTCCGATTGCCGGAAGCGTTCCGGTGCAACGGCGAAGGCCGCCTCGGCCGAGTCCACCTCCGAGTCAAAAAAAATGATCAGCAGCTCGGACACCTCCGTACCTGTGCCGAGTTGCGTTGACTCCGAGGTACTCCCCGAGGTTCGTCTCAACGCTTCCGCTCTTTCCGCTAATGCCCTTTATGTCGATATACTTGTATCTCTGTTCCGTCCGGACGTTATCTCTTCCGGTACGGATTTATGCTCAACCATACTTCCTTCCGATGTATTACGAATTGCCGCGGGATTCAACTCCCGCTTACGATCTCTTATTGATTCTGGTTCCTCGCATTGTTTTATCTCCGCGAAGGCCTGCGAAATCTATGGGTTAATTCCGTATGCGGTAGATCCGGTCCGACTCCGGTATCTCGACGGCTCTTCTTAGATCATTAATAAGCAGCTCCGCCTGCTTCTCCAATTTCCTTCCGGCGAAGTCCATTCTATGGAATTCTACGTCACCCGTCTTGATTCTCCCTCCGATATGGTTCTTGGATACAACTGGCTCTCCCGCATTAATCCGTTGATTAACTGGTCCGACGCCACAATCTCTTTCCGTTCCAACTCATCCGGAGTCTCTGTGTCGACACACCAGGATACTACTCCTGATCTAGTTCCGGTTGCTCCAACTATGGACAAGGTTCTTCCGGTTCTGGCATCCCCGACCGTGGTTCCTACACCGGCCCCGACGTCTTCGCCACCTCCAGGTCCTTCCATGGACATTCCCGGTCCCTTTACGGACGCTCCGGAGGCCTCTGAGCCTCGTCCCTTCACTTCTCCGCCGCTTGTTTCCCTTGTTTCCGCCGCGGCATACAGCACCATCATTCGAGACAAGTCCACTGTTCAGTATACGCTTCGCGCGTGTCCTTCCGAGGAAGCCATGGCTTGCGCCGGCTCCACGGAAGTTCCGGACCTTTCCGGTCTGCCTTCCGAATATCACGACTTCGCTGACGTCTTCTCTGAGCAGGAAGCGTACAATCTTCCTCCTCATCGAGAGTTCGATCTTAAGATCGAGACGAACGAAGGCGAAGTCCCTCCGGTCGGACATGTTTACTCCCTTTCCCAAAACGAGCTCTCCGCTCTCCGAGAGTTCATTGACAAGAACTTGAAATCCGGATTTATATATCCATCTCGTTCGAGTCACGGGGCTCCTATCCTATTCGCCAAGAAGAAAGATGGTAGTCTCCGGTTATGTGTCGACTACCGGGGTCTCAACCGGATCACGAAGAAGGATCGCTATCCGCTTCCTCTGATCTCCGACCTCCTAGACGCACCGGGGAAGGCGCGTATTTATACTAAGCTTGATCTGCGGCATGCTTATCACCTCCTCCGAATCGCTGAGGGCGACGAGCCCAAAACAGCGTTCCGGACTCGCTATGGTTCCTATCAGTTCCGGGTTGTTCCGGAAGGCCTCACCAATGCTCCGGCGGCGTTTCAGCGCTTCCTGAACACCCTCTTTGCTGACTTGCTGGACGTCTACGTCGTAGTATATTTGGACGACATCCTCATCTACTCCGACGATCCATCCCAGCACTCCGAGCACGTCCGGGAAGTTCTCAGTCGCCTTCGAGCTTCCGGCCTTTACTGCAAACTCTCAAAATGCGAGTTCGGCGTCGACACCTGTGAATACCTCGGCTACATTCTGTCGCCGGACGGTTTCCGGATGTCTCCGGAAAAAGTCTCCGCTATCACGGACTGGCCAGTACCGCGCAAAGTCAAGGACGTTCAATCGTTCCTGGGCTTCTGCAATTTCTATCGACGATTTATCTGGAACTATTCCGCTATTACTATTCCTTTAACGCGGCTTACTCGTTCCAATATCAGATGGAATTGGTCAGACGAATGTCAAACGGCTTTCGAAACACTCAAGTGCGCTTTTACGGAAGCTCCGGTGCTCGCACACTGGATTCCGGGTCGACAAATCACAGTCGAAACCGACGCTTCCGACTACGCCATCGCCTCCATTCTCTCGATCCTCGGCGACGACGGCGAAATTCACCCAATTGTGTTCCGGTCCCGGACACTCAGTCCGGCCGAACTCAATTACGACACGCACGACAAGGAGTTGCTTGCGATCTTCGACGCCTTTACTATCTGGCGACATTATCTCGAAGGATCGCCTCTTCCGGTCGACGTTGTCACGGACCACAAAAACCTCGAATACTTTGCGACTACGAAGATACTCACTCGTCGCCAAGTTCGATGGTCCGAGTACCTCTGCCGGTTCCATATGGTCATCCGGTTCCGGCCCGGTAAACTCGGAGGTAAACCTGATGCTATGACTAGACGATGGGACGTCTACCCAAAAGAGGGGGATAGGGCTTATGGCCAGCTTAACCCTCAGAATTTTCGCCCCATTTTTACTCAGGATCAACTCACGGCATCACTCCGGGCGACCTATCTCGAGGAAATCGTTCTTCGAGCCACCGTTGTTATGGAAGTCGAGAAACTTCATTCCGACATCCGGTCCAATTACGACAACGATCCCGCCGCACTCGCTGACATTGCCGCCGCGACTTCCGGCAAAACCACGCGCTGGTCACTTGACCCTTCCGGACAACTCCGGTATGATGGACGCGTATGGGTTCCCTTGGCCTCCGGAAACTCTCCGGAGTTGCGAGTACGTGTACTTCAACACTTGCATGACCATGTCCTCTCTGGCCATTTTGGACAGAACAGAACCCTCGCACTCGTCCGACGCGAATATACTTGGCCGGAGTGCCGGACTTTCGTCCGGGACTACTGTCGGTCTTGTATTGTTTGCAAGCGCAACAAGAAGCAACGGCACCGTCCTTACGGATTGCTGAAGCCTCTTCCGGTCCCCATTCGTCCTTGGGATTCTATCTCCATCGACTTCATCGAGCAACTTCCGGTTTCCGGCGAGTACGATACTATCCTCGTAATCGTTGATCGTTCTACCAAGCAGGTTATTCTCATTCCCTGCGATCAACATATCGACTCTCCGGAACTCGCTCGACTTTTCCTTATTCACGTTTTCTCCAAACACGGTGTTCCCTCACACGTTACGTGCGACCGTGGTTCCGAATTTATTTCCTCCTTCTTCCGGTCTTTGGGTGAACTCCTCTCCATGGAGCTGCACTATACTTCCGGTTACCATCCGGAAGCCGACGGACAAACCGAACGTATGAATCAGACTGTTGAGCAATATATTCGCATGTACTGCTCATACCAACAGGATGATTGGCATCACCTCCTTCCGCTCGCCGAATTCGCTCTCAACAACTCTCCGAACGCTTCGACCGGAATTTCTCCGTTCTTCGCGAACAAGGGTTATGATCCGGCAATTACCATTCATGCGGAACGCGACGTCGCTAACATGTACGCCAAGGACTACGTGGTCGACCTTCAAAGCCTGCATCAGTTCCTTCGGGAACAGATCACTTTCGCTCAGCAGCGTTACAAAGAAACTGCTGACCGGAACCGGATTCCGGATCCCCGATTGCAGGTTGGCGACCAGGCGTTCATTTCGACGAAGTTCTTCCGTACTAAACGTCCGACTCCGAAATTTTCGGAAACCTATCTCGGACCGTACGAGGTTATCGCCAAGCCCTCCGCGGCTTCCTACGCCATCCGTCTTCCGAAGACTCTCTCACAAGTTCATCCGGTTTTCCATATTTCTCAACTCGAGCCCCACGTTCCGAATCCATTTCCCGGCCGTGAGGAACCTCCTCCGGCCGCGGTCGAGGTCATCGACGGTGACGAACACTTCGAAATCAAGCAAATCGTTGATTCGAAGATCGACCGGAGATTCCGAACTCCCGGAACACGACTCCGTTATTATGTGGAGTGGCTAGGGTACGAGAATACCGATGAACAGTTTGATTGGGTTAGTGCTGACGACCTTGACGCCGATGAACACATCGACAACTTCCATCGTCGTTTCCCGAACAAACCGGGGCCCCACTTATAACTCACGCGATTTCGGATCTTCCGGTTTTCTCGGAACTTCCGACCATTCACACAAATATACCAAGAAAAATCTGCGTTGAGTTTCAAGAAAATATCTATATACATTTTATTTTGACCATTCTTCCGGTCATACGTCGACTTCCATCTCCTCGGCCTCGTCCTTCTCCTCGCCCTGGTTGTCCTCCCCGATCTCGTCCTTCTCCTGCTCTTCTCCGTCTTCCGGAGCTTCCGGCGATTGCGGAACGTCCTGCGTGACGATCGGCGGCACCAGGTCTTCATCGTCCATCTTCTTCTCCTCCTCCGACTCCGTCTCCGACTCGTCGGTACTCCCTTGCACCGCTTCCAACCTCTGCTTCTCGCGTTCTTCTTCCTCGTCCGAATCTAGCACCGAAATGTGCGAACGGCCGTCGTCCGCAAACTCGAGGTCGGACGGCCATCCTCCGTCGAGGTCGATCTCCTTCGGGGTCTTCGACTTCTCGCGACCCTCCGGCGATTTCGGAGCTTCCGGGGTTTTCGGGGCTTCTGGTGTCTTCGGAGCTTCCGACTCCTCGTCCGAGTCATCCACGACGATCGCCCGCGCTCTGCGCCGCTCTTCCTCCACTTCCACCGACGCCCGATCCCTTTCCAACTCCTCCATCGCTGCAAGCAGCCACTCCGGTTTGTCGTTCTTGTACACGTTGTGGTGGAATATTGCCACCGTGTTCGAGAGGACGGAGTGGGTGGTGCGATATCGGCGGTGGTAGGTGTTCCGACTCGCCTCGAGATCGTCAACGCGACGATCGAGGTGACGTAGTGTGTCGCGGAGGTCGTCGATACGGGTCCGGGGTGGTATGGTCGGAACTTCCGGTCCGTCGTCGTCCTCGTCGGACGAGACGATACGACGACGTACGCTGGCCAAAGCCCTGCGGCTAGGCCCCGCGACGTCATCACCGGAACGTCCGGTCTTCTTGGGCTTCTTCTTGCCCTTCGTTTTCTTGCTTTTCTTCGCCGCGGAGGCGGCGACTGAACCCTCCCGACGCTTGTTGACGCGAGTCGGGTGCTGCAGAAGCAGCGTGCACTTGGCGTGCGTCCGCTGGCACTCCGTACAGGTGCGGGTGGTGGCCTTGCTGCCAGTCTCGATCTTGCAAACGAGGCCCTTGTTGTGGCATCGTTTGCACGCTACGGAACTTCCGGTTAGTACGGACCTTCCGACAACTCCACTGCGACGTACCTTCCACCTCTCTCTCGCTGTCCGTCTCCACGTTCTTCTCGTTCGCTCCGTCGTCTCCTCCCGACCCCGAGTCGCTCCGCTCCGCGTCGTCTCTGCCTCCGGGGTTCTGGAGCTGTTGCATGCGCGCCGCGATCTGCGCTAGCACTTGCTCCTCCCCCGACGACGCACCTCCGCCTCCCTCAGGCGCTCCTGCAACGCCTTCATCTCTTCCTCCGTCGCTGCCTTCCGCGCCCGCTTCTTCCGACGAGCCTCCTCCGCGAGCTCCTCGTCAAGCTCATGTTCGGTGGCGCGCTTCTTGCCCTTGTCGGGGCGCTTCTTCTTGTCGTCGTCGCTTCCGTCGCTCGGAGCCTCCGAGCGCGTGATGGTGAGCCCAGTAGCGAGAGGCGGCATGAGGGATGGTGGTGGGAAGCAAGAAGAAAAGATGAGTCACTCCCGCTTCGGTTCCGAACTTTGTGGGTCCAGTCACGTGACTTTCTCGAACATTCGACGCTTGGACGGCTATTCGGCTATACGGCTATTTCGACTTCAACAAACTTTTTTCGACAAAGTTTCTTCGACATATCTCGACTCGTTTCCTATGTTCCTTGGGGCAAGGAACGTAAGAGGGGGATACTGTTATATCCATGCACATTGACCTTCCGTCCGTACTGGAAGCTCCAGCCTTCGGAGCGTCCGGTCTTTCGGAAACTGTCGGTCCGCCTTCGGACCGACTCGGCTGATCGGGTTTTCACGCAATGAAGGATTACTGAGCGTTTCCCGTTTATCCGTTATCTATCTCATCCATCTGTCTTCTCCGTCTCTGTATGTACTTCGCTTTGTTATATTCAAGTCCCGCTTTTGGTAGTCGCTTTGTCTTACCATATTAGGATATTGATCTTCAACTACTATATAAACCTTATGTACTATGCCTGTATTCTTCAGTTTGATTATTAACGTGCTTTGCTCTTCGCTCTGCTCTGAGTCGTTCCGGCTTCACCGGAACTTCCGACTTCCTACTTCGTCCCCTTCAGCACGGGTAGTACGCACACCCTTATCTTCCTGTGGTGCTTGCGCTATATCTACTGACTTCCGCCCTTCCGTCCTTCCGGTCTTCTCGGAACTTCGGATTACTTCCCCACGTCGGCTCGGTATATAACACCGTCCAGATCTCGACTGGATGCTGAGAGCCCTCGAGGAAGTGCCGCCACTCCTCGAGCGCCCGGATGATCGCCAGCATCTCCTTGTCGTGGATCTCGTAGTTGCGCTGGACCGGACTCAAGCTCTTGGAGAAGAAGGCAACCGGATGCCACTTCCCGTCGACACCCTCCTGAGAGAGGACAGCTCCGGACGCGAAGTCGGAACTGTCCGCCTCAACCCGGTACATCCGGGACTCGTCCGGAAGGATCAGGACCGGCTCGGTGATCACTGCGTCCTTCAAGGCTTGGAACGCAGCGGCCTCCTTGTCGGTCCAGACCCACGCCTAGCCCTTCTTGGTGAGGTCGAAGAGAGGGCGGGCGATGTCGGAAAAGTCGCGGATGAACCGCCGGTAGAAGTTCGTGAAGCCGAGGAACTGCTGCACGTCCTTCTTGTTCTCCGGCGTCGGCCAAGCGGAAACTCCGGCGACCTTGACCGGATCCATCTCCACATGATCGTGAGAGATGATCACGCCGAGGTATTCGATCGAGGACTTCTCGAACTCGCACTTCTCCGGTCGCAAGTAGAGCTTATGCTCCCGGAGACGTCGGAGGACCTCCCGGACGATCTCCCGGTGCTTCCGGAGGTCCGAGTGCGCGATGAGGATGTCGTCGAGGTACACCATGACATCGCCAGACAAGATGAGATCTTGGAAGATGTCGTTCATCATTGTCTGGAAGGTCGCCGGGGAGTTGGTAAGGCCGAAGTACATCACCAATGGCTCAAAGAGCCCCCGGTTGGTACGGAATGCGGCTTTCCACTCGTCACCCTCCTGGATGCGGACGTTGTTAAAGCCCCACCGGACGTCGAGTTTCGTAAAGAACCGGGCTCCTTTCAAACGATTGATGAGATCGTTGATCAGAGGCAGGGGGTACCGGTTCTTTACGGTCATCGCGTTGAGCGCCCAATAGTCCTGGACGAACCGGAGGCCTCCGTCCTTCTTTTTGACGAAGAAGACCGGAGAGGCCATCGGGGATTTCGACGGCCGGATCCGTCCGGTAGACAAGCCCTCCTCGATGAACGCGTCGAGTTCGTGTTGCTCGAGGGGCGAGATCGGGTAGACCTTGCAGTTGGCGGGCTTCGAGTCCGGAACGAGTTCGATGGCGTGGTCCCAGGTTCGGCTCTCAGGGAGCGAGTCGAAGGACTCCCGGTTGAAGACGGCCTCAAAATCACGCACCCAGTCCGGAAGTTCCGAACCGGCCGGAGCGGAGTTTTTGGCATACGCCTCGGCCAGTCGTTGCGAAACGGTGCTGGTCGCGCGGATATCCTCCGGAGGCGAGAACCAGGTGTACAGGATCCGGTCACCGTCCTCGAGCGGATCGTCCTCGTCATCGGAATCGTCGGAATCATCCGGAGAGAGTTCCGGCAACTCCTCATCGAAGTCGAAGTCGTCGTCGTCCTCGCCGCTCCGGTCATCCACGTCGATAGCGCAGATATCCACGCTTGGCTGGGACCGGATGGACCGGAGGAT
This sequence comes from Mycena crocata, assembly GCA_029281795.1. NCBI lineage: Eukaryota > Fungi > Basidiomycota > Agaricomycetes > Agaricales > Mycenaceae > Mycena > Mycena crocata. The sequence goes on along the minus strand of JARJCP010000051.1, from coordinate 175,682 downwards.
CTGGGCGACGGCCTTTGCATGTCGGCGTTCGGCCCGGGCTTCGTCCGTGCAGGTGTTGCAACCGGACGGGCATCGGCTCATCTTGACCTCCTGAGTGTCCCAGTTGATCTCCGGGTTGTGCTTCCGGAGCCAGGAGTACCCAAGGATGAGCTTCTGCTTACCTAAGCGCGTGACGGCGAGTTGCACGCGCTCGGTGTGGCCCTTATAGCGTAATACCACGTCCGCGACGGCCCGGATGGAGCCAGCCTCGTTCGGGGTACCGTCGACGTTGAAGACCGGGATCGGAAAGGAGGTGGACCGGACATACTCGGAGTCGATGAACTCGGAGGTGGCTCCGCAGTCGACAAGGCCTTTGAGCGAGAGCTTGGCGGCGTCGTCGGCAGACTCAATCTCCAGAGGGAGGTGGAGGGAGTTGGCGCTCGGAGCGGCGGCAATCGTATACCGTTTCGGAAGCTTGCGTTCCCAAGACGGCCTACGAGGCGGCCGGGTTTTCGGAAGGACCGGAGCGGCCGGAGTACCGCTCGGATCAGGGGGTGCGTCTATCGTTTCGGGGGATGCAAGAGATATATTGTTAGACTGGTTACATAGAACAGCGAAACGATTAGGGGACGCGAACGAGGGCGCACCGCTCACTCGTCGCGGAGGGGAAAATCCTCCGGTTCCGAAATGACCGGACGGTCCGCGACAGCCTGCGCAGACGCTACCTTGGCGAGGAGCTCCTCCAGCATCTCGCCTCCCAGCTGCCGGATCACTTCGTCGAGCACGTCAGTCGACCGGATGTCGACCGGAACGGTGCAGTCCTTCGCGAAGTGGTTCGGATCGCCGCAGCGGAAGCAGCCACGACGAGGGGCATTGCGGGCGCGGGTGCGGTCCACGTCCATAGGGACCGGAGGTGGAAGCACCGGCACGGCAGCCCTCGGCTGGGGGGTCGAGACCACGGCGGGGGCGACGGGAATCACCCGGGCACGACCCGTCGCGGTTGCATGGCGCATCGGAAGGGTGGCTTCCGAAGCGCGGAGCTTGGCCTCGTACTGGCGGTAGGCACGAAGCCTCCAGGCGGGGTAGTCGCGGATGTCCGGAGGGTCGGAAGATCCGGTTATCGCGGTGTTGATCGCCGGATCGAGGCCCGTCCGGTACTTCGTGACCTTGACGAGGGGGTCTTCGAAGCCGGCAAGGTCGACGAGGTCCTCGAAGTCGTCCGTGTATTGGAAGACGTCCCGGGAGCCCATGTGGTACGAGCGTCCCTCGAGCTTGTTCAGCGCATGGTCCTGTTCGTTCTCCTCGACGAACCGGAGCCGGAACTCCCGGAGGAATGCGTCCCAGCTCGTGAGGAGGAACGGGGTCTTGTTGGACTGACGCTCGGCCCAACGCTGTGCGGAACCGGTGGCCATAAAAGACATGGCGTACCGGACGACCTTCTCTTCGGAGGGTTCCCCGTTCTCCGTGAACGCCTCCGGAAGCAACCGGGCGTAGGACCGGACCTGGTGAAGGAAGGCCCGGCCGTTCTTGCGGTCACCGTCAAAGACGATCGGGGGGTTCGGCCGGAGGACCGATTTCGCTCCAGGAGCAACATTGTTAAATAACCCTGGACCCGGGTCCGGAGCCGGGTCGGCAAGGGACGGGGCAGGCGAGGCAGCAGTGGGGTATTGGTTTTGGACAAGTTTTGCAAGCGACGCGATGCTCGCTTCGATCCGGTCCAACCGGGCGGCGGCTTCCGCAGCGGACGCGTCGGACATGGAGGGATCTAGACGAGGGGAGGAGGGGACAAGATTCGGGTTCGGGGAGACCGGAGCACTTTCGGAGTCGTCCGAGTCTGCTAAACCGTAACGCAATCTTGGCCGGTTAATCCCTTAGAGTCTTTCTTCTGCTGTAAGGGCAACCTCAAGGCCCGAGTATACTCAAGAGTCCTGACGAGGGGGATCCGAAGGTAAATATCACAGAGTAGCTACAGGTACAAATGGACAGACCTGACGAGGGGGATCCGAAGAGAAGAAAGACTAAGGATCACCCGCGTCAGATCCCGGTATATAAGTAACTACGGATGGGGGGCATGTGATAGCAACCGGAGTGATCGGCAGAGGTCCCGGGCGGAATCACAGGCCATGTGATATCGGGAGGAGCCGGAACGGGTCGGAACGGGACCGGAGGGTCCGGATGCGGGAGCGGAAGGGCCGGAAACAGGGGTTCCCCTGACACCCAGAATAAACAACACTACCCATTGTGTGCCTTGGATAGTTGGACAGCGGGGGCCTCATTGGCGGAGGATGCGTCCAGCGTCTACCTTATGGAGTGTTGTTCTTCTGCGCGACTTTCACCATGCTCATTTGCTGTCTTCCAGGATGCTCAGCATTCGACTTCGTTTCTTGTTCCGCGTCTTTCTCATGTACTCAACATCGTCTGGTCTAGCCATCCTCTGTCACTCGAATCCTGCGATGCGTCCGGACAAGCGCAACACAATGCTCAAGTTGGCATATTTATGAGCGGAGGTTTCGCGGCGGAGGACGCGTGCACTGGTCACCCATCTGTCAGTGTCCTTTCCGTCTATTGACTTTTTTTTGCTGACTATTCAAGTCCAGATATCTCCAAGATATCTCTATTCTTCACTGGTTGCCATAGATCGGATTGTAGTTACTATGCTTTTGCTGTAGTCCGTCGATGCATTCTACTACGCGAGTTACTCTTCGAATGACCCACACCGCAGAAGCTATGTATAAGAGTATATATATTATCTCGAACAAAAATAGCTATCGTGCATGCAGAATGATCTCACCTTGCAAACATCGTCGAATCTTGCGTGCATTCGCGAGGTGAGAGGTACGGCGACGACACCTTCACATCCTGTATCCAAATGGGCACATGCAACAATATGCCTTTTTTGCTGAACAACCTTCAGTAGTAAGAGGTGTCTCCAAAAGATCAGCAAGTTGGAAATATCTGTTCATTAATTATAAGTCGGACACAAGTGCTTCCGAGTCCCCGCTGTCTCTCTGAAATATTCCGCTGCATGAAGCGATAGCACGACGCTATTGGACAATTGTGGAAGGGAAAAGGGCAAAGGACAACTGTCGAGATGAGGAGATGTCGCAAAGGCCATATGTGGAAGATGTCCGGCCGGATTTGAAGATTGTCGGCCTCCGGAGAGTCTCGGATCTGTTGCGGCGGCGGCTGCAATCCAATCCCTCCTTTTCAGACGACCATCTAGTTTAGCTTGCCCACGATATCGATCCTCAGAAGCACAAGCCGGTGGATCCGTGAAGCACTGACCGCGTATCCTGCGTCGAGTGAGCGTCATGCATTTCAAGGAGGAAAACTTAACAAGACGCCGTTCATCAGGAAACAACAATTTGCTACCCAGCTTCAAGCCAAAACTTGATAGCAGTGGTAGTGCCAGTAGCACCAGTAGCATTTGGTGTGATTGCAAGTAGCTCTTGGTAGCGCCCAGTAGCACTTTAGTCAGAGCTTAGTAGCTCCAGTAGCGTTTCAGTTATGGATCAGTAGCGCCAGTAGCATCAGTAGCGTCTGGGCTGGGTGTCCATAGCAGATGGTAGCATATGACCCATAGCTCAGTAGCTGTCAATATCAGGGTGGAGGAAAAAAAATTGGTTGCAATTTGCGTTGAAGACTAATGAAGAATTATTCACGAGTGAGTACATAAGGGTGTTTCAAATATGAAAATTTGACTCCCAACATCGAGTGTAATTTTTCCTAATTTCTCACTAGGAAGCACAAGAAGCCTTCCAAATCAGACAGAGGAAGTTGGAACATGAAGTCGGACACAAAGTTGGATGTTGAGTCCTGGTCCAGATCATGGTTTGATATCCAACTAATTTCTCTGGCCTATTTCATGTTCCAACTTCTTGTGAAGTTGGGAGCAAAGTTAGGGTGGACACCAAGTTGGAACGCAGTGTATAGTGTAAAATGGTTTGCATTACACTGGCCCTTTGGCATCAGTCCATCTTGAGAGGCTAGAGCATGTCTCCGATACTAAGAGAGTGGATCACCATATTTAATTGAACAGTACATGAGAGAATTGAATGGGACGGGGTAGGCTGCCAGTTTCAGCCTTGTTTGATATCTTTAACCCTCTTTTAACAGCCTCTTATCTACTGGTATTTTGTATCATCTTTACTTTTCTCCGTTCGCGCGACGTCTTGCGTTCGATCCTCAGAGTCGGTAGCTTTATAATTAATTAATGTACTAATCAGGACAGTCTTCCCTTCCTAACATTGTCCGCCGCAAATGTCCCTTGAACAAAAGCAATTAATTGTAATAAGAATACGCAAAGGGGTTCAAGAATACAAAGAAGGGTTCATTTTGCGTGTAAGGATTGCTACCAGACCGCTACTGAGCTTTGGTGGACAGCTACCAGGAGCTACCAAGATTTGGTGGACTGCTACCAGGTGCTTGGTATTTGGGGACTTGTCTAGCCGACTACCACAGCTATCGGAGCTACTGACTGCTGGATAGCCATGTTCTTTTTTCCTGATGTTCCTTGTGCCCAAGGTGCCGCAGACCCTACCATCGTGCTCCCCACTGCCTCGCCCTCATTTCGGGAACAAGCCACAGACAGACTGGAACCTGTGGGACGAAGATTCCTCATCGCTCGAACGAAAACTTGCGTCCCCGAACTGACGGAGGGTCGTTCCGAGTCTCGGCAGACTGCATATGAAGGATGCACTGCGGGGCCTGGTGCTTCGTTCAGGTGCGCCATTGTCGCCATCTTTGTTTCCTCCGTGAGACCCTGCCTGTCCGTCTCCCTAATCCCTCCCCCTGATTGTCTTGTGAGTATAGCAATGGATGAACTGCGACGGGTTGTGCATCACCTGCGACATCTGGATGAAGCTTCGTCTGATTCAAGGCAGAGGTAACTACTGGTTGGCAAAGGCATCGTTCTTCACAACCCAGGTGGCATACCTGCATAAGGTGAGTGGCATGTGCCGAGGAATTGATCAAGGAAACTTGCGCTTTAGGGGCCATTGCTGCGCATGGCAGAACGAGTCGGGTTTAGTCTCCTTTTTACTTCAATTTGTGAGATCTTGGCAAGAGGTGGGCACAACCAAAAAATTGATATCATGCTCTTTTCCAATGCTTATGAGTCTAAATAGGTGGTTTTTGGCTGAAAAGGTTTTTTTGAGGTCCTGGTCATTGTAAGGGAGCCGGTTGATTCTCCATTACACTTTGATCTCGAGAATGGCTGATTCAAAAAATTTCGAAAGAATCCTCAATAAATAGCGAAGACCCCCTCATGGGACGTTAGGCCAAGTCCATCGGGCGCGGGGGGGGTCTTCTTCGTGAGATATTGGACTGCCATCATTTCTGATTGATCATTTCTGATTGAAAAAGGAAAGTTGGCGAATTGATATCCGTTTTCTGAGTAAGTACCTAGGCTGACAGGGAGTGCATGAAAATGGGGGTGGTCTTGTATATCAAATTTTGCATCTTACACGTATTGAGCAAGAAAAACACGAAACTGGTGATTTGGACCGGTGATTGGAAGAGAGGTCAATCTTTGGCTGCCCACCTCTTGGATCTTGGCACCAAGTGTCATCTGGGTTTTATGTATTACTTCTACTGGACTTAGAACATGGTGTTGGAGCTCCATGGAGTTCAAACATGTTGAATTTATTGTATATCCCTTGCAGTGTTGACTTGACCCAATCGGGACATATAGAAACCTGGACAGTGAGACATTACCCCTAACATATCTCTCACTGTACCAGGTATGAGCTCTACTCGACTTACTTCTCACTATGTAAGCCTAACCTATCTCTCACTGTACCAGATATATATTGTAACTTTGATAAATATAAGGGCATCAGAGATGCCATGAAGTACGTCGGAAGAGTGATCAAATAAGAAGCCGCCAAAGTGAAGAAGTTGAGACAAAATGTGAGAATTGCATGCACCATCATTTTTTATCCAGGACCAAATCGGTCCAGTTTCTCTCCAGGGCTCAAGACTGGCTCACAGATTATTTTTGTTCCCTGCTTACCATATCCAAGGCTCCAGTGGTGTCTCCTGCGTGTTTTGAACTTATCAAGTGTCCTCAGCATTCAGCACTACACAAAATTATCTGGTTGAACAACGGCCCGCAAACTCAAGTCTTTTTCTGAAATAAACAGACCTCTATTTATTAGGCAGCTTCCAGTCAAGCATGGTGCAGATCATTTTTTCTCCAAGCCCACCAACCTAGTTCAAAACTTTCATGACTGTTGTTCTGTGGATGCTCAAATGTGAGGTCACAGATCATTGAGTTTACAAGGTTGGTTTCCCCTTTGATATCCACTGAGAATATGCTCATGTATAGAATCACTCGGTATCACAATGGGTGGTCACTAAGCCAAAAATTCACATGCAGCGTCCTGAATATACATACAGAAAGTGAAGCTACAGTAAGTGTAAGTGTGTGTACAGCTTCAGCTAAATATATCGGGGGGGAAGCACCTACCTGACTGTTCAACAACAATCACCAACAATTCATCATACACAAGTGGCGGCCCTGCGAGAGTGCCCAGGCCATCGAGGGGTTCTCAGATAACTATGTTTTGTATTGAAAGATGTCCCTGGCCTTCTATTTCCTGCGGTTACTGACTTCATTTAGGGTCTCGCACCATCCCGCTGCTCCTAACTCAATACTGACTCGGAGAGCATGGCTTGCTCAAAAGACCTCCATTACGCGACTTGGAATTCCTGTGAGAGTTATCCCCGGTGTGCTCAGCTAATGTTGAGTCCAATTGGATCTGTCTATATATGTACTCACAATATCTTTTTTGGCATTATAACTTTGTCAATGTGTCTGGTCTGCCAGAAATGAGCTATTTGACTGGATTACAGACTGCCTGTGACTCCTCTGTGATCATGAGCTTCTCTTCATTTTTCTTACCTCTAATGCAAAAGTACTTCAAAAATCCTTCACAAGTGGTCTCAAGTTGAAATTTGTATTGAGACCACCAAGAGAAGTAGGTATGGATTTGTGCTACCTAGTTCAGCTGTAGTTGGCCGACCTAGCTACTTGGCCACTCGGGAAATATATGTGGACACCAGGAGACTCACCGGAAAACATGTTGCGGGGGAGGGAATAGAACCTCCAAGGCACCCAACCAATTTTGAAGCGTGGCCGATGGGCTGATCAATTAAGTGTGGCGGATTTGATGTCGGCCGATGTGACAGATGATAGTATCATTTCTCAATGCCGAAATACTGTCCCACGCCTTGCTCCTTCCTTCTCCACCAATTTTTTTTTCAATCTGCGAGTTTATGAGCTCATCAAGAGCTCATTTGATGCCTCTCACTCAAGGTGTTTGCTCAAGGTCCATATTTGATGCAGAAACCGCAAATACAATCTCTCAGACTACGAAGAAGTGACTCCATTGCACATCCGCCAGGCCCAGATTGGCTGGTCCTATAACAGTAGTTGCTGAAGGGGAGATTCTCGGGACAGGACAGAGACAGCTAAATAGGTCTGATCTTGAGAGACTATTGCTTTACAATGATCACTGGCCAGCTCACAGCCGTTGAATGCACTGAATCACCATATTTGAGTTGAGTGAAAAATGAGATTTTCTGAATAGTTTATGGCAATCATCCGGGTCGGAATTGGATTCAGGTGTGTTCATCCACCACATCCCCTAAGTATGTATGTGGTGTCTTGTGGACTGAACTGTTGTGGGTTTGTTGGGAGACAAGCAAATGTTGGAGGCGTGGCCTCGGGTCGGAACGGCGGGTGGCTCGGCGAGACCCAGGGGACGACTGAGACTCTGGCTTCGGGCTGCTGCGTGACGGCGAAAGGCAAGAGATTGTCTGTTTGGCTACCGACTAGTGGACAAACAACCGCTATGGGCCGGATGGGGCAGTTTGCACTGCCACATGTGCCCACCCCCAAGTGGACACGGCGTCCTCGTCGTGTCGCCACCTCGGTCCCACCCTCTCCTTGTTTTCAACACTCTGGTGATTGCTGTGATCCGCCGCGAACAAGATCCCACCCTAAAACGCGGAGCGCGCGGCTCAAGTCAGAAAGCCGTGGATCGTGGTCCCATTCAAGGGTGGTGAATGTTTTCTGCACCACAGGCGGTACAGAGCTGCACATAGCTCGCGGTCGTGTCGCGAACCTTGCACCCGTTGCGGAAGGGTGGCGATCTCGCGGGGTTTTCCGTGTGCGATGAGCTCGATATCGAAGGCTTGCGAACGGCGTCGAGGTGGTCCAGTCGGAGCGGAGCGCTGAAAGGTCGCCAGGAGGGAGTGGCGGGGGGGAGGTGTTTCGCTCGGGAATGTGTACGTTTGAGGGCTCATCCGCCCAGATGAAAGCCGGGGCCGCCCCAAGGATCGGCAGGGCGGTATCACATAGTGCGTCAGTCTGCACGAAGGTGGAGGAATAGGTGACCGTCGAGGGAGCAGGGGGAGGGGATACGGTGGGAGGTGAGTCTGTTCCGGTGTCGACGAAGATGCGGGATGCGGGAGGTTTACTCAGCTTTGCGGCCTGTTTCTCTCCAAATTCCCTTCCCGCAACAAATCCAAGGCACTTCCCCTCGCTCACTCCTCTCTCGAACCCAATGATTTCTCCCTCCTTCAATCCTTGGGTCTTCCCCGCTTTACGCCCTTCCTTCTTCCCATCGCGCAAGCCGCTTGTACGGCCGTCCTTCACGCCCTCATCGTACCCGCCGGCAGCTCGAAATCCAATCTCGACAGCCCGTTGCCACAGGTATGACAGGCGGCTGTCGCCCATGCTGGCGGAGAACTGGACAGCCTGCTCGAAGTCGCTGGGTGTGTTGCATTGGGAATGAGAAGAAAATTCAAGGCCGTCGGGGACCGGATATCTGGATGTATTGTCGTCCATTTTGCAGCCAGAAAAAAAGAAGCAGAGGTCAGGTGGTCGGTGAACAGCGGCGGCGGTCGGTAAACAGTAGCGGTGGTCAGTAGTGGTCAGTAAACGGCGGCAAGTATCGGTATATTCGGCGGGCGGCGGAATGCAGAGTACGAAAAAAAGTAGCTCGGATGACGTGTGCGGCGTGCAGATAGGCGGTCGCGGTCGAATCGCGCTGTTGTCACCAAATGGAGGCGTGGCCTCGGGTCGGAACGGCGGGTGGCTCGGCGTCGGCTCGGCGAGACCCAGGGGACGACTGAGACTCTGGCTTCGGGCTGCTGCATGACGGCGAAAGGCAAGAGATTGTCTGTTTGGCTACCGACTAGTGGACAAACAACCGCTATGGGCCGGATGGGGCAGTTTGCACTGCCACAATGTGTGGACTCGCAGATATTACTTGTTACTTATGTGGTATTGAAAAGGCAAATCATATACAGGATACCCATCCATGTATTGGGTCCCAATCCATCCCCTCAACTCACTGTAATGGATGGATCAGGGTGTAGGACTGCTTAGGTGGCCGATTAGCCGGATAGTACACTCTTCACTGACTTGTTGTAGATTTGGCCGGATTGCAACATCAGACTTACTCTCATCTTTCCATCCAATTTTTTGCCTCAAACTATGAGATACGTGTTAGATCTCTTATGCTTGCTTGTGACTGACTTCTATTTTATAGAATAGGGATTCAACGGTATCGCAAAGACCATCGTTTGGATCTCTAGTGCATCATTTTTATGAACTCCTGCATTCGAATGTGGACTGACTTTCAGTTACTAGATCTGTCTTGCTGATCAACTATTTTGAATATTTAAGTTGTATCTCTGGTGCCTTGACATCAGATTTTATCTTCAACCAATACTAAACTTGATTATTTTCATTTTCAGCTGAATCTGACCTATCATGCTTTGAAAGGCCGGCATTATCACCAATTTGAAATGGTGTGTTATATTGCACCCATTTGTCCTTCAGATCTATACTGACCTTGGGTTACTGCCATTCGATTTTAACTCAACAGCTTTGAAACTTTCGAAAGCCGAACTCAGTACTTTGTCTTCAATTCCGCTGACTTGATCGTTCTTACCTTTTAAACCAGCTCTGACTCGACTGCCATCCATTCAAATGCTGCAATTATTGTGACCAAAAGCCAGCACTATATGAAATATGAAAGGCCCCTCGTGCATCGCATTCAACCACCTTGACTCGGATCTGTACATGTACTGACTTTGATGTTCCTTGTTAGTTGTTAGATTGGACGCAGTGCTCATTCCAAGACCGCGACTACAAATTATTCCCAGGCCTATGATTAGTTACTGCAGTCACTTACTTAACTATAACCAGTCCACCAAGTGGCTTTATTCCCCTTCGAAGATGGCGACTATCTTCAAATTTAATTAGAGGCTTCTGGTGCGGACGCTTTGAGTTCCTACCTACTGACTTCCAGTTAGATTTGACTCGTTATCACGGTACTCTAACACCGAAGGCAGTTACTCAATGTCGCCGGCTCAAGCCTATCATTCTCCAAAGTGAGTCATATCCATTTCATTCAAAGTTGAACTCAAACAATGAGGAAGCATTCTGAGGCGGAAGGGAAGGCCAGCATGTACAAGTTGCTTAGACATATTACTGATATTACTCTCCTTCTAGTTCAATACAGGTATCTTCGAGACTTGAACTTCCGAGATTTCGGCCATCCCGGGCATGGCCCACACCTCTCGACTCACTTCCAGTTTGACTGGAGGTAAGGACGTAGTCCAGAGCATCCCTATAGCTAACAAATTTCTAGGCCTCAACGCTCCTTACCCAAAAATACTCCCCGGCAATTCAATTTAACTGAACTCGGAGATCCACACCGAAGCTTCGCAGCTCGGCCAATTCTCGTCCTTTAACACTCATTCTTTCGTTTACCTCCTCTTATCTACTCCCGGTACTTATCCGGGCAATGACACGGCTACGCAAAGATGTAAAATCCAACAAATTCCGCAGTTTTTGCATGCTGATTGTTTTGCCATCCAGGCCCATATATCGATTCTCGCTCCTGCGAGGCAATATTCAAAGACTCAGCTCGTTATCACATGTGATACAAAGGTACGGACGCCATGATTCAGTCCTTAGCCTCTATTATTGATAAGTTTTCTCAGTCGAAATTTAATAAGATTCTCCTTCAAAACACTAATTTCAACTTGCCCCCGAATTTCCGAACTGCTTATCAGAAACACCTGTCACCGCGTCCGCAATTCATGTATAGTATTGCCCCCGTACTCAGTCTACGCTCTCAAGGTAGTGTCCTGATATTTGGAGATCTGCTTTGAGCACTGCTTTGAGTATTAATCCTCTGTGCTCAGGAATCTCAGAGGCGTGTTTTCGTAACCTTGCGCGCACCTTGGTTTGACCTTGGCAGATTGGTTTTGTTCTGTGCGTGAGGTAATTGTTCATTATTCTGCCACTCAAAAACACTAATTTCAACTTGCCTCTGGCGGTTCTTCATGGACTTCCTCGGAACCACAATCTGCAACGACGTACAACTGTATCGGATCATCCGTCACCGAGTAGTGCTTCTGAGATAGGTTCTGTGTGTGATTTCAAAATTCCGCCAAGAAACTGACCACCCTCCGGCCCGTCGCTTCAAAGAATTCATCTGCACCCCTTCAAACCTCACAGGTGTGCTGTGTTCCATTGCTACGAAAATTCTCCTGCCTTTGTTTGTCTGGGAGTAATTCGGAATGCATCAGTTCCCACTCAAAATGCTCCTTTCGACTGACATCACAAAGTCCTGCTCCCGCAATCGTTCCCGCTTCGAGTCCATGCTTCCGAGGTAAGCTTTCTGCTGGTAATCCTCAAACCTTGGTTTGACCATTCTTCAACCCCTTTGCTTCCAAAAGACATCCATAGCCTGAATCAAGGCTGCCGGATGTCATATATGCCAGGAACTCGGACAGAACTGTACGCTTGTTTAGCTTCTAATCCAAACCACGGGACTGACTCCTGGCTGAAGGGGTACAAAGAGGTACAATTGATTTAGCTCGTGTCGAGTCCTTCGAAGCTTGGGCCCATTGTACCAGGAGTCAATTCGGGTTCAAAAATGATAAATTGAATAAACACTGAAAAGAAACAACAAATATTTTCTCCTCGATGACAAGAATTACCCAGGTTATTCACCTGCCTCCAAAAATACACGCCGAGCAAATATGCGGCCCGATTATTACACAGAAAGACACCAGAGACCAGAGACCAGTGATTCCTAGGCACTACAAAACCAAGACAGATAAATAAATAAAATACATGCAGAGAGGCAGATAAAGGAAAGAAACAGCCCTCTCCAACCTGACCAATAAATAAATAAAATAAAAAACTCGGGGAAGCCTTCAGCGTCGAAGGATGCGCTTGACGGGGCCTGAGAATCGGCTCAGAATCCCACCAGTGCCTGGATGAAGCACGAATCTGATAATTTCATAATTCATAAGTGCGAGAAGGTAGAGATTCATGTCGGCCCGGGGGAAAGACTCGGAGCAATCAGCCGCGAAACGATAGTAAGCGAGTAACAGTCAGGAACGGAAAGAACGTAATCAGTAGAACGAAATAGCGCCAAGAAATAATATCCTTGGCAGAAGAAAACGTCAGCACAAACAGCTAATCGAACCCAATAAGGAAGAAACGTGACCTGGAAATTACCTAAAACAGTAAAAGTTCCAACACGAAGCCTCAACGTCATAACACAAAAATCACCAAGGCAGGCTGTAAAACGATGGTAAGAACGAGTCGAAAATAACAAGTAATTTTAGACTCGTAACCTAGTGGCATGTGCCGAGGAATTGATCAAGGAAACCTCCCTCAATCATTGCCGTCCTGCGTGAGCACCGTGAGGGACTGTCGCACAGGTCGTCTGCCACGGTCTTCAGGAGTAGAGGACCGCCTTCGTTCGGCGGTATCTCTTCGAATCTTTCACTTTCGCAAGCATGAGCCGGTCCCTGACCAGTGAAGATCGGACTCCGTCGCTCCCGCCCTAAGGTTCGCTAACAATGTCGACAGCGGTCTGCGCGTTTCGAAGAAGAGTGCAGTTTCATGCCTTGCGCCCATGGGAGGGCGGAAGTATCAGGAAATGCGGAACGTCCGGAACTGGGATGAGCCACGTAATGGGCCTTCGAAGGACTTTCGTCTGCGGCTTAAAAACTGGCGACTGTTTCCTTGCTCTTTTGTTTCGAAAATTCGCTACGACGCGATTAGGAAGTATCGCGTCCCTGAACTCCGTCAAGACTGCCATGATATCATGCGCTTTGACTGCGAGTCGCCGTCCTGATCTTGCGCGTTTTGGTGAAACCAAGGTAGATGCAAGTCATCCCAGTTGGTGGGCAAGGTGTTAATCTGTGGAGACAGGTCAGTTCACTCGATGAGATTTTTCCCCTTTAACATAGATTCTTACACGGACTCGACGCCGCTAACCAACCCCTGCGTTCTATGATAACGAGGAGCTTCTGTCCCTCGAGGTGCAACCTTAATTTGCGCTTGTCTATTGAAGGTTGCTTGCACGGGTCGCGTTCTGGAATTCGAATTCTTAACTGGCGCAGCGAAGCAAGCATGAGATTTGCCTTTGAAAGTCAAAACAAACGGCCCACCTCAATCTCTTCGCTGAAGCGCCCTGTGTCCACTTCTAACATTCTTGTCATCATTCAGAGGAAGGCACTCGCATGGAACGGTACATCAAGCCTGCCCCAAAGTAAGCGGGGCGGGGAGAGTGTCCGAGTCTGCACCCATACCTGGGCTCTCAGTATATCCCGTCGTGGCGAAATCGTCAACTGCGGGAAGCTATCTCAGGTGGAATTCGTGCCTAGCAAGATGCTCACATGATGGCTGCAGGGCAGTGAAGACAGAGGACTGTTAATGTTCTTTTGGCAACAGCAGGTCTGAGTTTTCGTCATTTGAGCCTCGAAAGACAGACAGCTCAACCATGTATTCCGAGGATATTCAGTCGCTTCTCTCACTATCCTGTCCATTTCAATTGTGAATGATCCCCGTTGAATGGAGGAGAACAGAAGCCAGAAACCTGAGAAGGATTGTGTGCGACAACTCAGAACGGAAATACATTGCGATGGTTTGAAGCCCGACTCTTGCTTTGTACATTCGCGAGCTACAAGAGGGTAAATTTCTTGATTAAATTCTCCAGACACAACTCGCGGTACCTACGTGCAGTCGTAACACCTGACCGTTCAGCCTGAACGGGGGGAAGAATGAGTCGTGCAAATTCGTGTTGATAATACTGTCAGCGCTTGATGCACCGAACATCCCGTTAGTATACGAGCAATTTGAAGAGTTCAACGGAATCTCGTTGGCACAACATCGGTGCAAGCAAGCAACAAGTAAGGTGCAAGAGACAAGTAGCGCATTCGCACAACGGTTTTGGCAGCGTGAGACAATCTCACGGTGGAACCGGTTCAAGTTCAACTTGTAATCAACCCTAACTGCAAAGTCTGCAAAAGCCTGAGAGACGAAAAAACCGTCATTGAAGAGCGATACTCCAGCCATGATCCACTGAACGCGTCGTGTTGGTCTTGTTGACACGGATTCAACACCGGCCACCAAGATATTTACCGGAAAACATATATAAACGACCCGCATGTCAGCCACTGTCTCTTCTTTACCCTCTTCTGCAGGATGGTACGTCGCCCATTTTCCTACTGATAGCTTTTCATTTGACCTTCTGCAGCGCTCAAAACTTCTGTCTGGTACATTTCTTTACCTTTCTCTGCTTCGCTCTTTCGCTGATTCTCTGGATCTCCAGCTGGCCGGCCCACCGACTTCATACGACGCGCACATGGGCGGGCGCATAGGCTGACGCGAGACCACCATGCAGCGTTCTGTCATAACTCCAAACTCCTTGCTCTGGGCCCGCCCCTCCGAGCCCGGCGATGACTGAGGTGAGCCTCAGCTTACGTGCGGGTGGCGAGGGGGTTCCGCCAAGGCACAGAGCAAGGTAGGCGGTGGAAAAGCTATCGCGTTGCGTGTCCTGATCAGAGGGAAGAGCGGGGGCTTCAGGTCGGAGGACGCGTCCGGCGTGAACTCGATGGTATGTCGGTTATTATCAACTTAACCTCGACGTCGTGCTAACAATTTATCTCTTCAGCCTAAACGGCTTCGATATCTTGTTTTTGTTCTATTCAACCTACACATACTTACCGTTTTCAGGTACATTCCACGATACCCAAATCACCGTACGATTGGCGATGGGTCAAGACACTGGGGTTCAGTTGTGAAGGAGGCAAATACAGAGCAGCATGTACAGTCACTCACCGCCTTTTGGCATCCTGGGAGTGTCTACCTGGCTCCCGTTGTTTGCATCCCGTGGGTGAGACAACCCTAAGGGGGCAGCCGGGTAGGCCAGGTGTGAATTCCTCCGGAATGGTGGTGGCTGGCGTGCTGTGATTGTCATGTCCCCAGGTTGGGAGTGGCGAGGATCTCGCAGTTGGTACGCTCCATTTCAATTATTTAAAGATCGTGAACTAATCGAGCTCGTTTCTAGTTTCTAACTCTTGTTTTTCCCTTACAGAATCTTCCGTCATCCGACCTCCACGACGCGCTTGACAAGCGCAACAGAGTGCGGAGAGTGTTGACTCATCGGCGAGCGGGGGCTTCAATGGCGGAGGACGCGCGCAGATTTGGATCCCCTGTATGATATATTTCCACAGACTGTTGCCTTCTATCACTGACGTTTTTGCTATGTAGATCTCGTCGTCTGCTCCTTACTTTGCAATCTTTTGTATTCTCGCATTTATTTGAATTGTACATTTATCCGTCTCAGTTGGTTAACGGGGGGATATTTGGGCTGAACAATGATTCAACGCGTGTTTTAGCAGCTTTAAGGGCCGACGCAGGAGCGAGTTGGCAGCGACAATAGAGTAATAGGAGCACGACCTGGCGCGCAGAAACAAGGAAAGGGCTCGAATCGCAAACAGCTTTGGTCGCTGACTAGCCCGGTGCTGAATTCAGTGCGCACCTCTTTTCATGGGCTGGGCCAAGCTGCTGTTTGATTCGATCGCCAACGAAGACGCTCAAAAATGACCTGCTCTGATGACCATCGGTCACATTGTTGGGTTTGACCTTCAGCAGGACGAGGTTGGTGATTCTGGAGCACAACTGGAGAAAGAGAAACGGTCCGTATTATTCCTGAAGCAGATACGGGTACGAGAGATTCGAAACCATTGTACGTTGAAGGGTTCTGAATCTCGAGGTTGTAAGTACTTACTACTAGTTCATGTACCGGGTCCCCTTTGATGTTTTTCTTCTTAATTTTTCTTCCAGGAACGGCATAGAAATACCAGGGATGGAAGAGAGGTTTTGCGACAGGGCTTGAGTACTTGAGTGGGCGAAGGAAGAAATTTGGCGACCATCATCCATCATGATGCCATTCGCACATTGCCGATTCTTCCTTCTACACACCGATGCCATGGCCAAACGAACGCTCAAAACTCAAACCATGCAAACGATAAGTTGCAAGCTGCATGAAGAGATCCTCTGAGATCGATCACGTCAGCAGGTCGCCACCCCTAAAGGCGGCTTGAGAGATGCCTTCACACCAACACACTCGCAGCGACGTCGGGCAGGCTACAGCAGCGATGCCCACCTACTGGAGAAAACTTGGTCAAAATGAGTTGTGCGATCTCTTGTTTTCCTTTTCTTTTCGTTTTTTCTAACCTTCCGTGTGACAAGGTCGTACTTTTTGCCGAGCAGAGCATATGGCTTGAACGATATGTACAGTGCGTCTTCGTATTGTCTTTGAAACGCTAGGCGGCTAACTACTCCTCCAGCACGAGTCATTTTCCGCGCGCCGCCTGCCTTGGTATCGCCGCTTCGACTTCAAATCGTCTGGGCCATCATGAGGCTGAATGATACGCTCCTCGCCAGTCAGATCGAAATGGCACCCGGACGCTACAATGACGCTCGATTTATGTCTGCCGCTCCTTTCAGGCGCGTCCCATGAGTGATTGACGGTTCTGCACAGATACACTCCTCCTTCGACGCCCGAAAACGCTGTGGAAGAGGCAGGGCACACTTTGACAATTCACGACAGCAAATCGGGCCCTGAACTTGACCAGGACTTCATTTCTGGCCGCAGAAGGCTTTCTGCCAAGTGTCTGAGTCGTATGGACGTTGCTCGCCATGGGGAAGTGGCGCCTGGTATCGAGGAGTTTCATATGGCGTTTATGGTGTTGCATGCGATCACCGACGGCACGTCCGCCCATGGAAGCACCATTTTACAACTTCTAGACGGCTCAAGCACCCCTGGAGGCCCTGCCCGATCCGATTCCGAGTTGATGCAAATTCTTGAAATGGAATGGAATAAACGCTGGGGTCAACCGCGCGTGGCGTTCGAAGTTATCACTCCATCCACTGAGGCTCGCCTTCCACGACCTCTCTCAAAGTTTCAGGCGGCTGCCTGGAAAGTTGACAGTCAGAATGTTAACCGGCGGGCTATCGTCGGTATTTCCTCTTGTATCGTTGCTTTACGCTGATATCTCGCTCAGGGTGCCCACGCTTTCCCCCGTATCCCAAGCACGATCACCAGGCAGACCCTTGTGGAGGCCAAGTTCGACCGCATGCAGACCGCGGCTCTACTCACAAAGTGCAAAATGGAACGCGTTACTCTTCAAAACGCCGTATTCGCGCTGTGCAACTTCGCTTGGATCCGGCTCTGCGCCAGCCACCCCGAACTGGACGCCCCAAAGACCCTTAGCATGATGATGTACACCGCAATCAGCCTCAGACGTCACTTGGCCCCAGTGTCGCCGCTCGCCTCGACCATGTCCCTCGCCCTCGGATACGGAAACATCGTGCTCCCCGCTTTTATCCCAGCTGCCGCCGACCCCGCCGCCATCTTTTGGCTCCGCGCCCGTTCGGCTCAGGCGCAGATGCGGACGCAGAGCAAAAGCCCGCTGCTGTTGGCGCGCTCGCAGATCGTCAGCGCGGAGCGTTCCCGGCGTTCTCAGGCGTTTGCTAGGCAGGCGGACGAGGCGGATGGAACGTTGCCTGCGAGTCCCAGACCCCATAAGCTTCCTGAGCAAGCCGTCAACAACGCTCAATCTCCGTCCATTGCCCTTTTAGGCATCTCCCACCTGGGTGACCTCAACTACACGTACGAGACAGAGAAATACCCGTCCATCGAGTTCATAGATTCTGTAGGCCATTCCCGCAAAGCCAAGGGTGGAATCCTACTGTTTACGCGGAGTGCGCAGAAATGCTTTTCGATGATGCTTGAATGGGACGCAGCCGCCTTTCCTCCTGGTTTAGTTGAGGAGTTTTGGAACTGTTTCGTCGGCAGCGTCGACGAGTTTATTCTTGCCGACGCGCATTCCAGGCTTTGACTTGAGTATGTGATATATATCCCGAAATTACAATTACAAGAAACAATACAGGAATGGGTAGTTGAATTATGTGTAGCAATGTGTAACAAATAAAATCATATTGGATGTGCGTTCAGCTTTTTTCGCCTGCGACGACGACTTGTTTCTCCACATCGCTCTTAGGGAATCGTGCCCGCGGCTTAGAATTAGATTGCGCCCACGTGTAATATATCGTTCCGCTGGTGATGATTGTGATTGAGTACGCGCGGGGTCTTTCAACGGACGATCAACATTCAATGACTCAAACGAAATTAAGCTAACTCACATAGTTATAACATCTTTGAAGATGGCAATCCCCAAAAGAGTTTGTATTACACCTCGTGCCGCCTGTCGACACAATTATAAGAATGTTAGACGCGTAAAAACCGTGCGTGAATACGTACGGAGGAAAACATGTGTGTAATCGGACTAGTCACCTTCATGCGGGTTAAATTTGTCGGCGTGGTACAAAAGCGACCTCACCTTGATGGATAGGGAGTTCGCGATACCCAAGAGGAAACCGAAAACGCCGGTGATCACCGTGCCCACGATGAAAGTTGACCAGTCCTGATCAACCGAAAGGATACGCTGGCGTAAAATCCCCAGCTCCCCATGGAGGACGACGCAAGGTAACATCATCGTCGCCGTGAAGAGGTTTCCCGTGTAAGACAGGGTGATCACGGAGTGCCCGACGTAAGACAAGGCCGACTTTTTCAAGACGGCGTGGACGGCGAGGACAAGCGATGACATGCTTCCATAAAACAGCGCGATGGCGGAGTCGCGAGAAAGCCCTGTCGCGGATTTCCGCAAAAACGCAGGGGCGGCGCCGGTGAGGAAGCCGCAAGTCACAATGAAGGCTGCTACGAATACTTGCGCCTGCGGCATAACCCCAGTATGGACGGCGGACACGCCGATCGTGAACGGAAGGATCAGTCCCCTGGCGATCTAGAAACGATTAAGAGAATAATTGTATGGATGTTTGGATGGACGGACCTGGAAGTAAGCCGTATCAACATTTGCTAAGCATAGCGTGTTGAAAACCAGGCCGGTGAAACCAACGAATAAGTAGGGAAGGATAGGTATTAAAGTACCACGGTTAAACGTGGGAAGTTTGAACTCGACAGGTAAATAGGGTCTTAAACGCGTGGTAGTCAGGAAGGCGAGGAGACGGAGCAAAAGAACGGCGATGGCGACCTGTATGAACTAATGTATCGACGTTAAAAACGTTGAGCCGAGACGACGAATGCGACATTACTAGGAAGGTAAAAGGAAGGTCGGGCGTCTCGTTGAGCACGGCCTTGTTAACGAAAACCATCTGACGCAAAATGAGCGCAAGTCTGAGGAGCTGAGGGTCCGACATACCACCAGTGCAGCGACGATGTAAAAGCTGACCACCCCCGCAACCTGCAATTGGGAAGACTCTGGTTCGCGGGCTTGCATGGGGAAGTGTGGTGGTGGTGGTGGTGGGGTCAAGAGGGAATGAAAAGGGGTACACCTCGCGCTCCTATTTATTGTCCAAGTGCTTCCGGGATCTGCACGGTGATCATCGATCTCCCTCCATTTGCCACCGCGCGATCCTACATAGCCTGAAGGAAGACCCTGGTTCAGGTTTGTAATGTTTCCACAAATACATATGCGACACTACATACAAAGAGAGTATCAATCTGTAATACGGGGAGCCAGGCGAAGGGTAATCACCAAGGCTGCACAGAGTTGTAGACCCAGGCTTATTCAGTCGATGGCAGAAAATCCAACAGACAATGATGCAAAAACGGAAACAAAAGTTTCGGCAAAAATCTAGGCGGAAAGAGTTGCGCGGATCGGCCCAAATCCGAACAGATATCGCGATGCTGGTGTCGAGTACTCATATTTGGAAAAGGACGGCACTGCATTTAGTCCGGAAGCGCGGGGTTAATGAGCATGTTGACGAATCCCATGAACAATATCGCACAGCCGCTGAAATGAAGTTGGAAATCATGTAAGTCCGACTGAACCGTGACTCACCTGGCGAGGGCAACCCCTCCGATCCAAGGCGCATCGAGTGCTTCCACATCTTCAGGTTTGACGTCAATGACGTTGTATGCATCTTTTCCCAGTTGAAAAACCGAGCTATTGCACCAACACCGATCGAAGAATGATCCTAGATTAACATTGAGTTGATAATAAATGATTTGTCGCTAAGATAAAATGCGCACCGAACTGGAAGAGACAGACAAGGATAATCCAAATGGCATTCATGGAGGCTAAAACCTTGGCGATTCTGCGCAGGAGGATTGAAAGTACGCCAGCTAGACGGGTCGACCGTGTGTGCATATAACGACCCTTGAAACTGACGGTGAAGGTCGAGTAATGGGCGAGACCACTTGAGACGACTAGCAACAACCAAACGAGCGTTGAGCAGGTGCCGTAAATCGTGTAGCTTCCTGATCTGCAAGCGAGACCTGGATAAATCGGTGAACTGGGGCTAGAGAAATTGCTCGAAAAATACCTTTCGTCGGCGTATAATACGCGACGAGAATTGCAGCACCTGCATGAAAATCAGCCTTATGTTAAAAAGAGGAGGCTATGAAGGAGAATCGCACCAACTGTCCCCCACGTCAGAGACAAGGCAAGCAAAGCAGCGAGTAAAAATCTCGAAACAACACCGGGTCCCCATCGGCTTCGATTCCGAGTGTAAAACGTTGACGCTTTGACTGCTGGTTTGACGTAGGCTGACACCTGGGTCAGAGAACCCCGACGATTTTCTGGGCGTATCTTAACGTTACGATCTCCCTTCTCCCACTTGGTACCCGAATCCACCGGTTGATGCCTGTCAGACCTTTCCGACGCCTCACGAAACGCATAATACACATCTTCCACCGCTAAACTCCACGGCAGAAACCGGGCATAGTTGTAGATCGGTGCCGTGCATTGTTCGTCGCGATGAACTTCCCCTGAACCCCGTTGGAGGGAGATGGCCCGCGTGTTTGATAGATTGGATGCGAGAGTAGGCTCATCCTCTGTGGCGACGTAGGCGATGGCATTTGCTCTTTGGAGAGCCTGCTGAACACGAACGGAGTCGCATTTCGGCGATATTTGCAGCCATCCTGTGACAAAAGTCAATTTCCATGGCACTAAACACAGTAGGTGGGCACATTACCAACTACGACAGGTAGAAGCCACAGGAATATAGACCCCACGGCTTGTCCATTGGAATTAAGTGTGGTGTATGTGACGACGGTGCCTTGAAAAGCCGCAAGTCAGATGCCAGACGAACTAAAGTGATGCTAGAGCCACCTCTAAGCACGAAGTCAGATTGGTTCATAATTCCGGCGGCCAATACACGTACGTGAACGAGTCTACCACAGTAAAAATGTACGCAATAATCACCCAGAGTATGGAGGCAACCGCTGATATGGACCTAGACAAATGAACAATTGGTTCATGAGCGTCCATTGGTTCAAGCGAAACTTACCAGGTGTGAGTATAATTCAGCCAAATGACCAATTCTGACCACCATTCGTCGTTTTCGGGCAAGACAATGAGGGAAGCGAGTAAGGATTCATTTGTAATAACTTGCAAGGACGATTGTTGCAAGCTGGTCAAAATCTTGACGGCATTTCTAGCATTGAAGACGAGGTTAACTGCTGCTAGGGCGTCAAGACCCACAACTTACCGGACGTTGGGGTAGTTTAGAGGCGAGAATCGTTGTGCGATCCAATGCCCGTTGAGAACAGTCAGAGCCAGTGAGTATGCTGCCAACGTCGGTGATCCCACAGTGAGAAGCATGGATACAAGACTGTCCAGCCTATTATGTGCACCGAATGGTAATTGTGAGACCAAAGCAAGGTACGGAAGGAGCCAAGCGCTGAGAAGAGATCAGCGCCGGTATAAATGATGTTGATTTTCTCAAGCACCCGAATTGCTGCGAAAAGATATTCCACACGAAGGGTTCCGACCCCGAACCACAAGCTGTACAGACTCAGAAGCTAGCATCACTGGTACCGGTAAACATACGTACCCCTGAGGCACAGGTCGTAGGTGATTGCTGTCGCAGTAGTGAGGTTCGTCACCGGACGACCAAGACTGTCTGTAGCTCCGACATGGCCCCAGTCTCCATTCTGAACTTGAGCAAGACATATATCGAAGTTGACAGTAGCTACCACGACTGGCACCAAGAGGCATAGACACCCGAAGACCGCCAAGGGTTCTGTCGGGACGAGTTAACTGTACGTTCGCCAAGTGAGGGAGCATAGCTCACGCATGCTCTTTGGCTCGACGGTAGTAGCAGTCACAGGCAGAAGACGAAAGCAGGTGCGGAAAAGACTCCTTGTCTTTATCCTGCACCTATTTAATCAATCGCGGACCCGAACCGCGGTATCTGTACGTCAGTGTCCATGCCGTAGTTTTGTGTGTACAGGCACTGCCTCGAAAACGTCGGATTGGCCGCTGGGCGGTAAACTGAGATGAGACCTCCAGACGAGCACCGTCACGTCTCCAGGCATCCTCAGGATCCAGAATATCTCTGTTTCCGCGAGTCGTCCTTGCTCACATTTACCCGCGTGTTGGAGGAAAATTACCAGGTTGGGTTAACCCCAGGAACACAGATGCCAGCTGCTACCTGCCTGTCCGATTCCAAAGTGCAATACGCTCGGAGCCCGGGATCGGTTTTTGCCAAGTGCGAAAAGATTTTCTTTTGAATGCCGCAGCACATAGGCCATAGGCCCCGATAAGAAATTCCCAAAGAGAGGCGAAAGAAAGACATAAAGCTGTTGAGATCTCCCTCGTGGCGTCAGAGCGGGGAGGTCCGAAGTCGAAGGCTTAGGCATCGCCTTCGTGAAGGAGACGGCAATCACGCAGTGCCAGCCACATTCTGTGTGGCGTAGTGGATCGGACCTATTCGGACGCAGTCTTGGAAGGTCTCAAGCCATCGAATCGGCGTATCAAATTGATAGGCGGCAAGTCTCGGGCCGCTCGGCAGGCCGCGGCATAAAAAAAAATCCTTGGACAACCGTAGGTTCGGAGCAAGCCTGTCTCCGGTCCGGCAAGCCGGACATTCTCGGAGAGAGGCTTGGAACAAGCTGGGCCAAATAGTGAGGATGTTTGAGCCTCGATTGCACTGCAGCCCACCCTTTCAAGAACTACTTTTCAGTTAACAAAATGTTTATTGTATGCTATAGAAATATATGGGCAAATGTAGAAATTTTTCTTGTCAACTGGTGTCCCGGTATCTAGAGGTTTTCCACGAAGTCTGTTGGTGGAGGGCCATGCCAGGTGAAACATCGGAGCATCCCTGATTCGGGATTTTATGGGCTCGATTGAATGAGATGCTGCCATTGAGATTTTCTGTCTCTTCAGAATTACCAGATTGACATTCGGACGCGTCAAAAACAAGTTCTGAAGCTGCCGCTGAGTAAGGTCACACAGTGTCACACAATATCACAGCGTGACGCGACGCGATCGAAAGCCACGGCAAGGCTCGACTTGTCTCGTTTTCTGTCCAGTGGCTGAGATAACGATATCTGAGCTGTAGAAACTGCTTCAACATTACATAGAGTATGTTTTATCTTCCCAAAAAAAATTCCTGGGCTACAATTGTGTCGGAATGACCCAATGAAAATGGGTATTTTGAGTTGAGGACCGTGCTCTTGACACACATATCCTAGTTTCTATGAGCAAGACTGTAAATTTTCGAAGAAACACAAATCTAAGTTGACTAAAACTAACAAGATCTCTCCTTGGGACCGAGGCATTTGACACGGTATTGAACTCTCTACGACGCGACGAACGTCCCCCCCATTTTGCCCATCTTGACCCAAGCCCCTCCGGTTGTTTGCACCCAAACGCTGTTCGCATCAGCAAACAATGATCGGCGGGCTTGATCCGAACCTAGGACAACCGCATGAACGCGCAGACTTTAGTCACATTTTACACGGACGTGCTCGACGCGTCCCGTTGGTCCTGTTGACGTGGATTCAACACCGGCCTTCAATAGGTTGCCGGAAAGATATAAAGGTGAGCGCAAGTTTGTAGCAGCGTTGAGTCAGCCACCTCGTCTTTACCTGTTTATGGTACGTCTCACAACCTCTCTTCAGCCAGCGGTGGGCGGATGAACAAAAACGTAGATTCCTTGATGGGAGTACCAGAGCGGGGCTTCAGTGCGAAGGATGCCTCAGCGTTGACCTGATGGTGTGTTTTATAAGATCTCACTTACCATTATCCTGACGGACATTTCACGCAGGGTGGACTTCACGATCCTACCTTCCTTGTCTTCATATACTATGCTTACCTCTGTGCAGGTACATTTCACGACCTCATCACGACATTCGAAACAGCGGAGGATTGGGCCAAGACACCCAGTGTTGGCTTAAGGTTTAAGGCCTTCATCTTGTAAAGGGTTAATAAGGCCTTAACGGAAGGCTTAACAACCCAGGATCGTGAATGTTAAGGCTTAAGACTCGGGCCGGAGTTCTGCCGAGCGGCCGAAAATCCCTGTTTTCAGGCAGAAGTTAGATTCATTGAGGTGGTCCCATGTTAATTCCATTCCAGCATCAACCCAAAATGGGAGAACACGGATGAAACTTTACTTGGTTGGAAATATCGGGACATAACTTTTTCTTGAGTATCTAGTCAATGTTTGGTCAATGTTGCAAAGTTTCGTGTTTATCTAGGCGGCAGATTTCATTTTATGGTAGAAACAACCGTGTGAAACAATTTCCCGAACTGGATTTAAGGCCTTAAGCGACACCTTAATATTCCGAGGATATGGCCCTACCGGGCGGCGCCTGGATAGGCCGCTTTACAGGACTGTATCTATATCCTCAACTGGTAACCTATCTAAGCCGTCCAGACCTAGATGGTTCAGTACTTATTATAAACAGTTATCATTAAAGTGAGCCTGAGTCTGAGTTGTGTGCCCACTTCCAGATCAACAAAAAAAAAACTGCTCCTGCACGGTGTCAAAACCTGAAAGACTTTGTTTGATCTTAGAGGAGCACTTCAAAAAAGGAGTCCAAGGACCATCCCGCTGGGAAGCACCAAACCACACTCCTCGCATGTATCGTCGCAACTGTGGACATTTTCTGCTGTCCATGGTTGAAAGTCAGTACATAGATTTGCTTGAATTGATTGTTTCGTTAGAAGTTGCAGGCTTGCAGCAGCTGTAGTATCCTGCTGTGGGGTCCGTAATTTCAGTGTTGCATGACCATATTTGTTTTGGAACAGTGTGCTCCGACGGCGGCAGGGTCGGGTTGATTTGAGGGATGACAGAAAATAAGAATAGAGTAGGAACCTCTCCTCCTAGTTGCCATCATTGCAAATCTGATGCACTTCATATTTTTCGGCCTAGTACAGTTTTTCCCTGGCCGTGGGTTTCTCCTTGAGCAGGTTCCTCCCCTTGGAAAACGACGAACACGAGAGGTCCCCTGGGGACTTAGGAGGAAAGCTGACAGAAAGTGTGGAGCATTTCTTCTGGTCGGTTTTGATTATGTGGAGCAGCAGTTTTTTCTAGGGCTGCCCACCATCCTGTAAACGGGGACGGCCATCATTTTCAAACACTGAGATGGGTGCGGCCCGTCACAAAAGCGGCCGTACTTTTGGTTTTCAGCCACTCGAGGTGGGACAGGACAGCAAAAAGACAGCCATCAACCGTAAATTTACGGGACGGTGTTGGCTGCATCAAATGCGACCTGGAGGTGCAATGAGGAGGAAATGTGCTTACAAGACTTACTACAGCATGTAAAGGTTGTGTATCATTCCACCAATTTTCACAAAATAAGGAAAGGTTGAAAACCAGTATTCAACTTCACATGAATGTTTGCAACTCACTGGAGGGTTAACAGACTCTGGATGGCCATTGACATCAATATTCAAGCACGTATCATCAGCCTACGGTTGAAAACCCTATTTTGTGAGCAATTTGTGGTCAATTTATTCAATTTTTGGATGTAGTGACTCGAAGATTTTGGCAAACCCGTTAATGGCCGGCAACGGCTGCCTTTTGATGGGACGGACGGCAAGATTGCCGTCCCGCACCCGTCCCGTTTTTTCTTCAGCCGATGCCTCGACGGGACGGGACGGCATGCCATTGACGGACCAAGCGAGTGCCCATGATGTTTGCCTTCCGGATCTTGGCGATGATCGGATCGAAACCCACAGAACGGTCAGAACCTGAACAACGTATTGATTGTGCATCGGAGTTTCAAAGGCATAGGGTGAAGGACTGATTACAACACCAGGAATCACGGGAATTGCCCGACTGGAACCCGTATGCAGCAACTCAAAACCGAACGAAGATTTTTTTTTCACCTACTATAAAAGGCGATATTTTCTTTTTTTGGACGGAGCTCCGTGGATGTCGATTCTGAAGACCCGGAATACTTCGTATCCAGGCATTAACCCTTAAGCCTTAATAACCCTTAAGGCTCCTGAGGTCAGGGTCTTAAGGGTTAATTGCCAACACTGACTTGGACCACCGGGGTTCAGTACGTTCAGTTCGCAGCCGGTGCTGAAGTAGGGGTTTTGTGAAGGCGAACTAGAATTATTGCAAGTCAAAATTTTCCGCACACGGACACGTATTTTGTCTCGATCTACTTACTTTTGTTCCTTGTCTCAATCTCGATGAAGAATTTTCCTTTTCTGCTCTCTAGTCACTCTAGTGTGTGCAAGTTCGCGGGGCTTTTTTCAAGATTCTGTTTCCTCAGGTGCGATGGATACCGCCCAAATTATCTCCGTGAGAACCATTGCCTTCAAGCGTCCTTACAAGCTTGGCCCGTCGCAGCACAACCTTATGGCTCTGGCTTCAGGGGTATCTAATACGGAGTATTGATCACGTTACCGCGTTTCCAAGTCCGCTTTGATCGGCTTTTCTGTTCTTTCTCTCCCAGTTTCTCCCTCTTGCATGCAGCTCTCCGGATCCGAGGTCGGAGCTCTCTCCGTATTTTGTTCCTACTTTTCAATCATCGCTGGTCTGTTTGTTATCATTCTGAGAAGCCTCTCATGGCGCACATTCGGAACTCGGGCTTATGTCTTCATCGCATTGACCCTGGGCTCTTTCGCGCATACCTGGTTTTGTGAGTGGGTGTCTGTTAAAGCTGTACAGAACCGGGCTGGCTTTCTCATGCTGAAATTCCAGATATGTTCAAATTCATGGCAGCAAGTCTTTTCTGCAGTGGAACGGAAACTCTGAAGCTGTGTATATTAACTGCCTCTGCAGTGGAGTTTCGCGGAGTATGAGCAGTCCAAGAGGGCTGGTTCTACGAGAGGATTGCCTTTAATTAAGCGGATGAGCGCGTGGCTCCTGAATACGTCCCTTTTCGAGCAAGCTTGGGCGAACGTCTGCTTTGGCCAGCTCAATTGGTGGTGGAGCCAGCAGCTATGTCTGTTCACCGTCGGCGCGTTGACGATACACATGTCTATCGAAGGTGAGTCTTTATAACATGTGCCTGCCCCTCAGCTTTCTAACGTGACTACAGGGCGTCGGCACCAAGTCAAGCTACTTTGGGCGTACATGCTGCTTGGACAGCTCGTGGCTATCAGTGTCGCGTCCAACTTGTTTTGGCTCTCCTTGACGCTTGAGGCTCCCCCGCCTCCGGTTTCTCGCGCGTCTTCGCTGTGGGCGCCTGCGGTTCTATGGGTCCCTGTCTTGATCTCCCTCGGAGCCGTCGCGTTGAGCCCACTGACCGATGACCGCACATTTCTCCCGAATCTCCTCGTCATGCACTCTCTAATTATCGTTCCGCTCTTGGCCTCAGATGCACTCTTTCCCGGCCAATCCCAGAAAAACCGGCCTAGTCTCTCGATGGGCCTCTCGACGCTCTACATCATCGTCTTTGCCGCGGCACTAGCGCTGCACACGCGCATCACCAGCATCGCGTTGGGCGACCCTGCCGCATCGGTGCTCGAATTCGCACAGAATGCATGGACGACGCTGCATTCCCACCCAGCGCAGTCGTCGATAGGCTGGGATGTAGTCTGGACGAGCTTCTCGTTCGTGATCTGGCTTGTCATGCAGCCAACGCAGGAGTCGCAGGGAAGGAGTTTGCGCCTGGTCACCGCCACATATTTGTTGCTTGCGACCCCACTCGTTTCTGCTGGGGTTTTGGCCCCGCACGTTTTGCGCCCCCGAAACGAGGACGTCGAGGACAAGAAAGATGCGTGAGGGAATACATATTGAATTGACTATGATACAATTTAAATGAAAGCCGTCGGCTACTTAACTATCGAATTCACCCCACGAGCTAATGTAATTATGTGAGATGCGGGAGTGGTGAGGACAAAGATGAACGGACCTGCCAGGTAATCTTTGACTGAACTGGCACTCTGTGCACGGATGATGAGCAGAAGAACGAGAAAGAATAGATGGATGTGCCCACCAATCCCTTGATTAATTCGTAAATGCTTTTGTCATGATACCGCAATTTTGTCGCGGGATCAGTGTACGGTGCCTAGAAGGACAAGTCAGCGGATGAGTCAAGCGACCAGCAGAATATCTGCGCACCTCCAAACCCGTTATATCGCAATAGTGCCTCTGGGGCAGAAGGGACGGCGGCGCCTCTATCGAGGTGTCTAGGCACAGTAAGCAAAGAACGTGGCCTGTAAAAAAGCACACTGACAAGTGGGGACCTCCTCCTCGATGGAAGGCTCCCCGTCGACATCCATACCGTTGTCGATTCGTTCCTGACGTCGTCTCTCCCGGTCCGCCCGTTCACGCTCGCGCTCCTGCGTCAAGACAGCCTTGAGGTTCTTGGATCGGCGCGACGTCTTTTTGACATAGTTGGGGTTTTTGAAGGGACGGGGACTTTCTAGGTACGATAGTTGTTCCGCCAGACTCTACATAGAACGGGCTGTTGAGGACGCCGACGTAAATATAATATTCCCCACAGCGCACTGGTAGTTGGGGCGTCGACGCGCCATCCGAGGCTAATGGTTTCTTCTTCTGGAAACCCTTGGGAGGCCTACAAGAGAATCAGGCCAGTACAGAGAGAAAGAGATATTGGCGTACATGGAGAAAGCAGCAACCGTGACTTTTCCTTCGTGTCACATCTGTGATTTCTAAAATTTTCCGTCCTCCTCCGTCCGCCTTTTCTCGCTCTCCTGGTCGGCTGTAGGCTATATCTCGAGCAACCCGTCAGAAAAACAGCGCTTCCGGCCCATCATTATGGCTGCTGCACAAAAATCGACGAAGAAGCGTCCGGCCGTCTCCCAGGGCGGTCCAAAGCCCAAGAAAGTCCATGTAGACAAGTCCGCGAAATCGGACAAGAAGCGTAGCAGACCGGTGACTCTGCCAGCACGAGACGTCCAGAGTGCGTCAGACTCGGAGGCGGAGGATGTCGAGGGTGAAGGCAACGACCTGGATGAGGAGATGGACGAGGAGGAATCTCCCATGGAGGTTGATGATGATGCCCCCAAAATGCAAAAAGACCCTGCAGGTCCGTATCTCTTGCTCTTTTTCTGGAAACATCCGAGGCTAATACCATATAGCTGCTCGCGAGTCGCACAAGGCTCAAAAAATCCTCCAGGAGCAGCGTCGGGCGGCGAAGCCTCACTCGACTCTACTCGCTGACGCCAAGCGCGTATGGTCGCAGGCGAACGCAAAAAATCTCAAACCGGCCGAGCGACAAAAACTCATTCAAGAGCTCATGGATGTTATCCGTGGTCGCGTCAAAGACATCGTCTTTAAGCACGATGCCAGCCGGATAGTACAGACCGTGGTCAAACATGGGCGGCAGAAGGAGCGGGATGAAATCGCTGCGGAGCTCAAGGGAAAGTACAAGGATTTGGCCCAAAATAAATATTCCAAGGTATGTACGCTCTCGTCCTTTTGGGCGTTCACCATCTGACGGGCTTCAAGTTCCTGGTGACGAAATTAATCCGACTATGCCCTACACATCGTCCATCTATCCTGATGGAATTCCAATCCCACGTACTACGGTTACTCCTCCACCGCGAGGCGACTTCGGTTCTTTCCGATGCCTTCGAGCTCTACGCGAATGCATACGAGCGGACCCTTCTCGTTCGGGACTTCTATGGAAAGGAGACTGCCCTTTTTACCGTGACCAGCGGTAGCGCCGAGGATAAGGACCGTGCCAGAAAAGGATTACCTGGCGTGCTAGAGGGTGCGGACCCCGAGCGACGGAAACGGGTCCTGTCATCGATGAAGGACGCATTGACCTCCATGTAAGTTACCACACCCTACATACGATTCCTTTTCTCATCTCTATTCCCCAGCTTCAACAACTCCGATAAAGGTGCCGTCACGCACGCAGTGGTCCACCGCGCCCTTTGGGAGTACATCGTTGCCGTCACCGGTTCTGCTGACGAAGCCGAGGGCGAAAAGCAGCTGCGGGAGATTTTTGAAGTGTACGTGCCGTCTCTATCTCGAGATACCCTCAATCTCAGTAGAATACAGTTGCCAGGATGTTCTCGCAGAGCTGGTCCATACGAAGGACG
This sequence comes from Mycena crocata, assembly GCA_029281795.1. Taxonomy (NCBI): domain Eukaryota; kingdom Fungi; phylum Basidiomycota; class Agaricomycetes; order Agaricales; family Mycenaceae; genus Mycena; species Mycena crocata. The sequence goes on along the minus strand of JARJCP010000051.1, from coordinate 145,022 downwards.
GCAGCCGGGTCGTGCGCGAGTTCCTTGCGCGTGGCAGTGCCAAGGTGGACAGGCTCTCCTCGTCCCGATGTCTCTCTTCTAACGCTGATGCTACAGGACCGGAAACAAATACTCAAAGTCCTCAAGCCCCACGTCGAGCGCATGTGCGTCGACGACGATGCTCAACTGGTCTTATTCACGGCACTAGACGTCATCGAGTTCGTCGCATCTTTCCTTCAATCCGTTCGCGACACTAACAGCGCCGTTCCAGTGACACGAAGCTTGTCGTCAAGACGCTGGTTCCGGAAATCACGTCGCCCGCAAACACCCTCTGCCAGACACAGCAGGGACGGCGCGCTTTGCTCTACCTCATCGTCCCCCGGACGCGGAGGCACTTCACGCCCGCGCAGATTGCATCCCTGGCAGAAACGGACGAGATCCGGGCTCGGACCAGCAAGAAGACGCAGGAGGTTCGTGAGGCAGAGATTCGCGCCGGCGCCAGCGAGGCGCTCATCAAATGGGTGAAGGACAAGGGCGGGCTCCTTCTGCGGGAGACTGCAGCGAGCTTGGTGGTCACTGAAATCATGCTCTTTGCTGATGGGGGTATGCCGTCCCGCTTCCTTAACGCCTCGCTCTTCCTTACAATTTTGCTGCCTTGCAGATAAAGCAGCGGCCAGCCAGACGCTACTGCGGGCAGTCTCCGCCGCCTATCCTTGCGACGACCATTCACCGCACCCCATCGACCTCCCGCACAGCTCAAGGCTGTACAAGACCCTCCTGCAGGGTGGGCACTTCAATCGTGCCACTGCCGGCGTCGAGAAGGCGCCCGGATGGGATGCGCGCGCCTTTGCCGATCAGTTTGTGGAGACTGTCGGCAAGGAGGTGTGCATCGCGTTTTGCACGGAGGGCGAGTGCAATGGGGCTTTCGTCATCGCGGAATTGTGCGAGGCGCTGAAGGGGGACGGTGGAGAGTCCGCAAGGAAAAAGCTCAAGAGCTGGTTTGGGGCACCGGTTGTGAAGCAGATAGAAAGCGGGGAGGCGAAGGGCAAGAAGATCTTGCTGGAGAAGATAGCTGCCTTGTAGCCGGAGTCTCGATGACTTGAATTTCCTTGTGCCTTTTTCTACGTGTGCCTGTTCACGAAGGAGATATGCATGCACAAGCTCGCATGTGAGAGCGAAATTGAGAGAGAAAATTCCTAATGGAGATTGAGACAAGGATTGAGATAAGCAACAAAAGTAAATAGATCGAGACAAAATACGTGGGCTAAGAAATGATTGAGAAGAATCCAAGGCAGAAGGAAGAGAACGTACGGGGATGCGTGTCACCGCCCCCAGCGACAGCCTACCCAAACGAGTACCGAGATCACTAAGCGGTGACAAAAGTGCAACTAGATTGTCCGTGTACGAAAAATTTGACTTGCAATAATTCTAGTTCGCCTTCACAAAACCCCTACTTCAGCACCGACTGCGGCGCGGCGCTCCCCAGTACTCCGACTTTCTGCTGAGCCCGAAGGCGGTCTAGCTCCATATTGATACGAGGATCCCGGGACGGCAAGGACCCCTCAAGCATAGGTGGAATGACCAACTTGCGGACCTTCCGTGTGCCAAACGCTGTAGTCACCAACTCAGTGTCGAAATCTGCGCCAGGCGGATTGGAGTTGGCGGGGCTCGGCCGAGGAGACGATGCGGAAGGTGTGCAGGGCGCGTGGGACTGCGGTGGGGGCTGAGTCGCGATTGGGAGCGGACCATGCTCGGTGCCAGCGGCTTGATTGACGCGATGCGGGACGAGGGCCAGTGGTCGACGAATCAAGGGAACTTGTGGAAAGGTTGTCTTGTCGTCGCTCGTGCAAGAAGGTCCGAATATAGCCGACCGCCGACGCGCGAATGCCTTTTGCAATTCGCACTCTTGTTCTGCGTTTTCCTTGCCGGAAGGTTCGCATGCAGGCCGCTTGACGATAACGAGCGTGTCTTTAGAAGGAGAGTGGGAGGGTCTGACGGTGGACAAGTCCTTATTGTTGCCTAGCCGTATCTTCAGTTCCCCCAGTACACCTGTGGCGTCCGTTTGATCGTTAGCAAGAGCCGGTTCTACAGCCTCATTGATCACAGAAGGCACCGCAGGATCAGGGTCGCTAGCGCCCTTGAGCGCGGGCGGAGTAAGCTGTACGATAGAGATTGGGCTGACGACGTTCGCCGAGGGCGCGATATTGGCGTCGTCGCTCGCTTCCAGCTTGACCTCGACCTCGTCAGCGCATGGAGCCAAGTCGTTCGTCGCAGGAATCTTCGTCGTCTCAAGTACCACCCTTCGTGCCAATTGACGGCCGTCCGTCTCCAGGAGGGGCGACGGGCACGGAGTAAGAAGATCATAGCTCATGATCGATGCACTGTCCGAGGGGGTAGCGCTAGGCGAGCGACTATACCTGAGACGAGGAATTCTGGAAGAGCCGAACCACGGTGTGGGCGCGGGCGAGAAGATGCCAGCCGAACGAGAGCCGACGAACACCGGGATTCTTGACCTCAAGAGGGTGGACTTTCTACGCTTGAACGGGTCCGACACTCGAGGCACAGACTTGACCGAAGCGGGCGGAGGTACAGCGCGGCTGGCCCTCCGCTTGACAGGCTTGACGGGTTTGACCTCTTCCCGGGGCTGCGAGGGCGGTGAGACGATGGCCCTGCTGCAATCACTGACATTCGAGGCGCGCGGACCAGACTCTGCTGACGCGGGCGGAGGCACGGCGCGGCTGATCCTGCGCTTGACGGATTTGACCCGTTCTTGGCTTTTCAAAGGCGGTGGAATGACGGCCTTGCTACTCCCTACCGGGTTCGAAGGACGGGGAACAGCCTCAAGCGGGTTGACAACGTGGCTGACCCTGCGCTTGATGGGTTTGGGAGCTTCCTGTTTCTGCGTGAGTGCAGAACAAGAAGCGACATGAGCAGGCGGGGGGACCGAGAAGTGTAGTGGAACAACAAAAGGCGCCCTCTTTTGCAAGGTCGCACTCTGGCCGGCAAGACACGACCTAGGGGCTCTTGAGACGCGTTGAGAAATCGAGACATGGGATCCAGCCGACGAGGTAGCAGGCACGATCTGAACAGACATCCTAGACTTCCTCTTCAGAATGCCGAGGAACGGCGCCGACTCCTGTGGGCTGGGGAGAGGCTGTATTACTTTAGAAGCCAGCAGTTCCTGGACGAGATGTAGAGGCTTAAGACCCGGGTGCGATCCCAATGGATCAGACGACGACGACGACGACGACGACGAGCTGGACCGCTTCTTGAACATAGAGAACATCTCTGTGTGAAGCCGTCAGCGACAATATCAAAAAAGAGAAAGCATGAAACGTACTTAGAGAGTGTGTTGGTTAAAACGAGTGTATTCTGAGTGAGGTGGTGGGTGGTAGAAAGAGAGAATGAATGAGGCTGACAGGAAAAACGGGGGATTCTTTTATATCGGGCGGATTCTAAATTTCTCCTGTAATGTCTCACATTTCGGGTGCTTGGTAAAAAGCAGCATGCCGAGTCCAAATGAAGAACTCCAAAATGAGCAGAGCCTTCTCCTCGCTGGCACCTCGTCTATCCAAACACTGGCATTCCCTCTTAAAAATATTAGGCCGGGTATAGTGGACTGCTACTTACAAGCTTATAGAGTATATGCCAGGCTGTGGAGGAAAGGCATGCTCAAAAGCTTCGGAAAGAGTTGTCGTTGTCTTCGAGGCCAATAAACAGCCCGAGCCAGCCACAACGGTCAATCCTGCCAGTCCAGACTTCGCCAAGCCGTGGTGAGGAAACTAAATATTCTGAGGATGCATTGAAAGTCAGAACAGGTTGTGTATTTTTTCAACACACGAGCTCAGCGCTTACCGCTGTTTTCGCTGTCTACGAGATTATATGGTCGTCCGAGTCGTTGAAGTCAAAGAGTCAAAGTGTTGTTGCCATCAAATTGAAATGGCATGACCAAGAAATCAGATCAGACGCGTCGCGTCGCGTCACCCTTCTTATCCCTCAATTTTTACGATGTGTTGAAGCTAAAATGAACCGATAAGTTGTTTTGATTATAACCCTGGAACTTCCTCAATTTTTCTCTTTTTTTTTCTGTTGTGAGTGTGTGAAATGCGGAATACCACTGTCCTTTGACTGTCCTCGTATTTGGGCCCAAACATGTGTAGAATTATGGGAAAATTGCGGATGGGAAAAGTACAATATACATTGAGTAGAGGTGTTTATCGATACATATAGCCTCATCACATTTTCAGACCACTCCGGCAACCGCAGAATTAGTAGCATTCCCCTTGCGCGCCAGACTACCTTTCACTTGCTCAGCGTAATCGACATTGTATGCCTCTCCGGCGCCGCCCAACCCCATCGCAGCACGGTCGCCGAAAAAGTACGTCGAGTTTCCGGCGCCGCCCGCGATCGCACGCAGCTGCTCCAAGCGCCGCAGCTCTACGAGCGCAGAGAGAGCCTGCTTGCGCTCTGCGGGTCCCGGTGCGCTTCCAGGCGCCGCCACGGCCTCAGCAACAGCCTCGATCTGTTGAGCCAGCGCAGACGACTCCATAAGTGCTTGTTGCTTGCGAGCTTCGGCTTCGCGTACGACCGTTTTGAAGGCCGCGTCGGCTTCGTTTGATTTTGCAGCGAGCTGTGGGGTGTGAGTGCGAAGGAAAAAAGATGCTAGAGGCGACGAACGTGGCCCTCGCTCTCTAGGATGACACGCTGTTTCTGCCCCTCTGCGACGTTGATCTGTGCTTGCGTGTCGAGGAGCTGCTTGCGCCGGTTGCGCTCTGCCTCCATTTGTAGTTCCAGTTGGCGCTACATAGAAATCATTAGATATGCTCATTGCAGTCGAATCCAAACGGCATACCTCAACCTCGCGATTAGCCGGCTGGAAGGACTGGATTTCGAATCGTGTACACTCGACACCCCAGTTCTAAAGCTACTAGTTAGTATCTGCGTAACAAGATTTCAAGGGGAAGCGCACCGAGATGGAACTCCCAATGACAGTGTTTAAGCGCTTGTTCAGCTCATTGCGGTCCCCAATGACCTGCCTCAAGGAGTAAGCGAGGTGCGAAAAGATTTGATCTCAGCGGTATGCACCTGGTCATATGTGAAGTGGCCTAGGACTGAGCGCACGGCAGAAGTTCCGGTATTTCTGATGTTGCTCTGGACATCGCTGATAGCGAAGCACGCCTTGTAGCCGTCTATAATGCGATAGAACAAGGAACCAGAGACAGACACTGGAACCTAAATGACTTTTAGATTGTCAAAGGGCCATTTTTCTGATACAGCGCACATTATCGGCCGTGTACCCGGGAAGCTGTACCAGGGTAAGTTCGAATGGCATCGGGATGTACGAGAGACACGTACATTAGGGATTGATATCGACGACTCGCGGAGGTCAATCTTTTGCAGAGAGTGGTAGACAGGGATGTTAATGTTAAGACCTGGATTCAGTCTGACGGGGCTCCGTCCGAGGCTAAGGATGCACTGGTGAGCATTATGTTGGCATTATGTGACCAGGAAGGAATGGCATTGGACACACCTGAGTCGCCAGCCCTCCTTTCCTTGCTCGATGATCGTCAGAAAAGTCCGTCGAGGTAAGAGCGCACTCGGCAACCGGGTCCTCGAGACTCCAAGAGCAGAACGGCGAAGAGCGAGGGCGTTCATGATAGGAGGGATGGATATGGGTGTCCTTCGAGTTCCGTGCTACTTATACGTATTTGCGTGTGTGCCGGAGACGCGTCGCACAACGGCAAGAGCATAATTGCTTGTAGCACACAGCCAGGAGGTGACTCAGGCGTCTTTTGAGCGGTGGCATTGAGATCAGGGTACGAGGAAGGCGCAGGGAAACTGCGGGTCGAGCCGCTCATGCACGATATGTCTTATACAGCGGCGATCGATCTCAGTTGGTCTAACGTCGATAGGCGCAAACCTTCGGAATACCCTGAGGCACGAAGGTTGAAGGGAGGATCGTTCGTCTGCCTCCGGAAGACCAATCCCAGTGCGGGCTGCGCCCAAAAGATTGACGAGTATCCGAGAATACAGTATATGAAGGTAGGTGAATTATTAATAAAGCATTGGTCGCGAGAGTATCTTAAGTATTTAGGCTCATCCATCGTCGTAGTCCGTCAGTCATCACTGTCCGTCGTGGGCAGTCCACATTACACAAGTCCGGGAGGAAGGGGTATGAGAATCGTCAACGAAGGCTAGTAGTTCGTCTTGCGCGTGGCTGCCCGTTGGGGCACAAGAGGCATGAGCGGGCCGCGGAGGGGCGAGATACCGCGAGGCGGCAAGGCGCTGTGGGGAACGGGCGCCGGAGATATGCCGCGCGCGACATCGGGCGTGCCCGCACGCGCACGGGCAAACTGCTCCTCCAGCTCCATCTCCCACTGCATCTTCTCCATCTCGAGCTTGTTGTCTGCAGTGTCGGCAAGCCCGCTGCTAGTAGAGGAGAAGGAGCGCTCGTGTCGTTCAAGTTTCGGCGTTGGGAAACCGTTCTCGAGGTTGAATACAGGGCTGGCCGCCTGTTGGCGGCGGCGGCGGATGTAGAAGAAAACGCCGAAGACCGCGAAAGCGACTCCAATGACCCCGCCGACGACCCCGCCGACGACAGAACCCGCCATGCTCATACCACTCTTCGGTGGAGGTGCCGGAGCGAGGGAGAACAGGCGCGATTCGCCGGCTTGCACTTTGCTGAGAGAAATGTAAACATCGCGCGCGGACCAGAATAGAGCATCACGTACTTGTCGGCGGTCCACGCTTGAATGCTCCAATTCCCCGATATATTCGCAGGTATAGTCACTGCAACAGTGGCCGCTGTGGGATCCACGCCTCGCGCGATTGCAATCGCGGTCGTATTCTTCACAATAAAGAATGTCAAGAGTCTAGGCGGATCCACAGCGTCACTGGTGCAGATGAGTGTAGCATTTCCAGTTGTAATGTTGGTGGGTACAGTGATTTGAAGGGCCGCAGCCAAGGGCGCTATGAGAGTGAAAAAACTGCAGTCATGTACATGGATGAGATGCGATGCCAAGGAAATAAACGGCAATAATGACGCACGCAAAGAAAGTCGCGAACAACGTAGTGACCTGCATGTTTGAATTTTGAAAAGGCTGCCAGCAACGCCGGCAGTGCCGGGAAAAAGAAAAGGAGAAAGAATGGAAGAAAAGAGTGTGCACCCCGTACCGTCAAGTGGGAGATCGGGGAGATTTGTCGATCCACGTTCCCACTCATAACCGCCGCTAGGCGGCGTCCACTCACTTCGGAGAGGCGGTGCTATTTCCGGTAAGTAGCAACGCATTGGCGATCATTCCATCAAGGAAAATCGTTCAAGGACGTTCAAACTTCCTCTTCAGAGGTTTCATGACACTGTACCACAACTATGGCACAAAATCATGTCTGCGTTTCTTAGCATTGTGCGAAAAGACCGAGCCAGAGGGTTGCCCTTTTTGCAGCCCGATTTCCAGATAGAAGTCCATCTGCGGTGGCCATAATCTGCTGGAAGTATCAGATTGCGGGCTCACAAAGGCGGTTTAGCTGTTCGGAACAGGCGAATTTGTGTGAGTTTCAATGTAGGTGGAACTCTGTGGAACTACCAAGCCTTGATGAACTTTCCGCACCATGTCTTGAGAAGGCAACCACTGAAGACAAAAATCTGGGACCATGCGGCGGCGTCAGTCGTAGAGCGGTATAACATATGGCAAATTGGCGCAGCCCTCGTCTAGTTCTGACAGTTTCGAGACGGTGAGACGGTAACCATCCGCATTGAGGGACTGTTGTAAAGCAGAGATGGCTGGATGGTGATTCAAGATGGTGGCGCAACGGAACTTTTTTATGATCGTGGCAGTGTCTCGGAAAGAACAAACTGCCGTTTGAAATTGCGGAGACCATCTCAGCACACAACCACTCGCATCCCTTGCGCATCCCTCGAGAAGCCTCGAGACTCACCGAAACCGAAATCCGCAAGAACGGTTCAAGGAATTTCTGAGGATCAAATGCCAAGCTAGTGTACAAATCAGAATCATAGCCTGAGCTCGCAGTGCATCTTGCGAGATTAGAAGACACGGATGACTGCGAGATGGAGGCAGGAGACACCGAGGGTCGTCATTCTTGACGGAAACCAAGTGAGTTATCTCAAATGACCACCAATTGGGGAAGATGTGCATGTGCCAACTTGAAGTGCGGCTCGGAGAAGTCAAGAACACATCCCCCACTTGATTGTTCCGTCACACTGCCCGTTAATCATCCCGCTTCCAAGTGGCATGAAGATTCCTGCGGGTGTCCGAGGATAGCAAACAGCCCAGATGTATACGGTATGTTGAGAAAGGATATTAATGACAATTCTAGATTCAAACACCAAGCGTTCGCAGAAATATGGGCGGTATTTTAACAAATGCTACCGGGAAGAGCCTTTTCTCGCTGACTCCCAGCTTCCTCTGAGTCCAGCCAACGCAGAGATCAAAGACAATACATTAGTCCAGAGCTGCAACAAAGATTTAGGCGGCTGCTTTGCCTCAACAGAACGAAACTAACCTCGTTCTGATATATCCCCCCGATGATCGACCTGGAAACATGTGAGGAAGCGTTTAAATCCTGTGGGATGATGCGTACCAATGCAGAATAACAGGGAGCCTCGATACGTGCTGAAGGAGCCCATACAGAATGGCCCTTTTTCGCTTCCGGATCTGTTTCAGGCCAACGTCATGACTGTCACCCTCTTCAATGACTCGGCGTTCTGTATTGACGAGGCCCATCCAATCGCTGCATAGCTGGACGATCCTGAGTGCCACCCACACCCCCCACGAACGAACACTCCATAGCTGAGCCCACATAGATGCGGTCGGCGAGATGCGCAGAAGGGGACCCGAAAATGGTGCGGAAAAGAATGAGATGTACTCCAGCGGGTAGAAGACCAGCATGGCCAGCCCCTGCAAACGACCGATGTTGAGAGCAAGCCGAGAGGTTGGCGGGGACCGCTCAAGAGCCGATAGTACTTGGAAAAAGTATAGAATGCCTGTGCGTTCGTTGAAACATTGGGTTGCATGCTGATGAAATTTCAAGAGGCGCACCCGAAAAGTTCCCGATACGACGGGCCTGGCTCAGTTGACCCGCAAATTTGTACAACCCGTCGTGTGTCAAAGACAAAGGCTTGGCCCTTTTTCCGGCTCTGAATTGCAGCTGTGCACGATAGAGGAGAAATGGAGCAACGAGTTTGGCGGTGTATTGGCAAGCCTAAGAAAACAGACTGAGTTCGTGACTGAGCGTGGTACAATGTTTGATATACTGACCATCATGAATTTGCTACAGGGAATATCAGCATCCATCGCCAAAAGCGGGGTGCACAACTCACTCGGTCCCTGACCAGGTCGAAAAGAAGCGTATAGCATGGTCTAGTCTCCGCGGTTGTCCGATTTTGGCGCCAAAGGAACCAAGCAGAAGGTCGTCCAGCCCGATGAAAAGGGAACGATTTTTTGCCTCCGAAGGGTTCATGATGATAAGAGGAAAGCGGGAAGATTTGTGACATCGGACGTATTCTTATATTTGGGGACAGCCTCCTGTCTCTGGATTTCGGCCCCTTTCTTTTGAGAAAGTTCAACTCATCGGATACTTCGCTGAACCAAGACATATCCCTCCAACATGTCTCAGTTGCATATATGTCCCCTCCTGAACACTCCACGACGTCGACTATGCAAAACGAAGCCGAATCATCTCGGTTGCAAGTGGCAGCAGCTGTGGGCTTTTACATCGTGGCTGCAATAGTGGTTAGTTGTTCAATATCCGCTTTCAAACGTCTCCGACTGATCACTTTCTTCGCGCAGATGGTTTTCGTGAACAAGGCCGTCCTCAATAAAACTCCAGATCTTCCCTTTACTTTCCTTGTAACACGATTCTCTTGCAATCTAGAGCGTATCGCTGACATCCTCGCGTGCAGTTTCTTCAACTTGCGATTGCAGTTCTGCTACTCCATTTGCTCGCTTTATTTTCACGAAGTCCTGTGCAAAAAATGTTGCCCGTCAAGTTTATGCTGCCTAGGTTACAATCGGGATATAGTGAAAGGGCTTCTGCCGTTTGTGACCGCTGGCGCCATCGGCCTTGTTTTCAACACTCTGCTTGGCCAACGCCGATGCTGCCTTCTTTCAGGCAAGTCGTAATCCATCTCTGGTCTCAGTTGCATCTAAAATCTAGTCTAGGTTGCAAGAGGTCTTCTACTCCCTTTCACCATCATCTTGGCCTCCCTTTTCACTCGGACTATGCTTCTCACTCGGACTATGCCGAGGAACAATGCCTAACTCTCGGCATTTGTCGTAACCTGCGGTTTCCTCACCGGCGTTGCGCCGTTCTACGGTCCAGACTCGAACATCGCGAAGGAACCCTTTCAAGCAATCCTATACGGACTCATCTCGTCCATCGTTCTCTCCGTCCATGCGGTGCTCAGTAAGGTGGCGACTGCGGACGTGACGCACTCCGTCGCTCTTTCCTACTGGGCCAACTCATGATGTCCATGATGGTCTTCCCTTTTGTTCTTTTCAACGCAGAATCGGGATTGCTGCACAATCTTTTGATGTCTCCCACCGGGGATTGGACAACGTTTCTTGTAGGAAGCGCCATTACCGGTGTTTGGGTTCCTATTGGGAATCACCAACGTCTTGTCGATCAAGGTGACGAGCCTCGTTATGCACATGTTCTCCTCAGTGCGTTTTTTTCTCTCCTGCGGTCTAGTTGCCCCAAGACATAAACGAATGTTGGTCGTTGGATAAGAAAACCGCACCGGCAATCACCGATCCCATCACAACTGACCAACTTGAACCACACAGTGACATAAATGGGGCTCGTCTTAAACTTAGTTCAACCAACCTCGTCTACAGTCTCCTCGTTTTTTTTAATGACTCCAGTCGCCCTTCTTGATTACGAACCATGTACTCCTCGCCGTGTGAGTCCGACTGGCGTCATTTCGGCCTCAGTCATCAAGTGACCTCGACCTTTGTAAGCCAGCACGCAAGAACCACAAACACATGGCGTTTTTGTTAATAATACTCGTATATGTGCATATAAAGAGCGGCGCATACAAACCTCACTAAACTTCATTAGCTATCATGACCGCACACACAACTGCCTCCCTTTCTTTCTACGTCCCACCACAAGATGGTGCTCGCGCATACCAGAGTATCAACGCCACGCCAGTCACTGGAGTGAGGGACAGAAACTTCACTACACAGACCCACGACGTTGATATTCATGATCTTCGTGGGAGTGAGTCCGCCGCGACTCTCGATACGGCCGGATACCAGCTTTACAACCACCCTGCCAAGCATACTGCATTCACCAATGACGCTGACATTGAAAAGGAGTATTACCCCGAGAGTATCGAGCTCATAAAGCGTCTGACGGGAGCGAGCCGTGTCGTTCTGTTTGACCATAGTCAGTCAATAATTCCATCCCACTCCATGATATTAGTATTTGTGCTCACCTTTTGTTAGCTGTTCGACGCCGCCGTCCCGACGAGATTGACGACGCTCCGAACAAACGCCAACCAGTTGCGCAGACCCACGTTGATCAGACGAATAATTCCGCTGTTGCGCGCGTCCACCGGCATCTTCCTGCTGAAGACGTTCCCGAACTTCTGAAGCACCGTTTCCAAATCATCAACTTGTGGCGCCCAATCTCCCATCCGGCAGTGGACTGGCCACTCGCATTGTGTGACTTCCGCACTGTCGACCCTTCCAATGACGTCCTTCCCGTCGCGCTGGTATACCCCGATCGTGAAGGCGAAACATTCGGCGTGAAATACAACCCACAGCATAAATGGACGTATTTCTCAGCCGTGAAACCCGAGGAACTTATTCTGATCAAATGGTGCGTTTCCTCGTCATGGTCCTCGCATATTTCTCTGATTTTTTCCAAGTTATGATTCTCTTCAGGATGGAAGCGTCGCCCTCTACACCCCTCATACAGGCTTCAGCGACCCAGCCACGCCGAAGGGTACGCCGCTGCGGGAGTCTATAGAGCTCCGTGCGCTTGTGTTCTACGATTGAATTAGACGATCTGTACTTCTTTGGCGACATTTTGAAAACATGTATGATCACGTAATGTGGTTCAATAATGAATCGAGAAAGAGAAATATAGCAACAATGCTATCAGTCGGGCAACACCGGGTTGATTAGAACGTTCACGAATGCCATGAAAACGGTGGCAGAGCCACTGAATGTGAACTGTATTAGCCACTTTGATCACGCCAGAGAAGTAACTGACCATGCGAGTGCCACGCCCCCAATCCAAGGTCCTTTAAGTGCCGCTACATCTCTGGGACTGAGATCGATTGCATTATAGGCGCGTTTACCGAGGGCCAAAACAGAGCTGTCGCACCAACACCTGCAAAAGATGAAACAATCAAATCAGGTCAGGCAGGCAAGTGCGAACCGGTTGAAGAAACTACTGAATTGCAAGAGGCACATAAGGACGATCCAGATGGAATTTATGGCGGCGAGAATTTTCCCAGTCCTACGGAGGGCAATTGAGCAAATGCCGGCTATGCGAGTCGTTTTTGTGTGGAGGTATCGGCCGGCAAATGTGGATGTGAACGTTGAATAGTGTGCCAAGACGCTAGATGCCACAAGCATCATCCAAACGAACGTCGATAACATTGCATATATAAGGTAAGCCAAACTTCTACAAGCCATTCCTGCGTCGCGGGTCAGCCTGGTGGGAAGTGAGGAACCCGAAGCGAACCTTTAACCAATGTGTAGTAGGATATCATGACAGCGGCGCCGACTGTGCCCCAGGTCAAACCAAGAGCCAACAACGAGGCGATCAAGAACCTGGACACGACGTCAGGACCCCAACGCTTTCGCCGGTGGGTGTCAAGTATGCCAAATGCCAAAGGTGCAACATAAGCTACTACTTGGGGAAGGGAGCCGCGACGATTTCCAGGTCGGACACGAATATTTCTGTCCCCCCTCTCCCACGTGGTGCGTGAATCGACTGGCTGATGAATTTCGGACTTTTGCGACGCTTCTCGGAACGCCCGATACACATCTTCCACCGCGAGAGTCCAGGGAAGGAAGCGGGCATAGTTAAATATCGGTGCAGTGCACTGTTCGTCATAGTGGATGTCCCCGGCACCCATCCTCAACGATACAGCGCGCTTACTGGACACGTTCGATGCCAGAGTAGGTTCACCATCCGGGGGTAGCGACATAAGCAATTGCATTGGCTCTGCGGATAGCCTCTTGGACACGATCGTGGTCACATTTAGGACTGATTTGCAACCATGCAACCTGCTCGCTCCCAGGTCAATTCAACCATGACAAATAATCAGATGCGTTACCGACCACAATTGGGAGTAGCCACAGAAAAACGGAACCCACGGCTTCACCGTGGGCAGTGAGCATGGAGTAAGTAAAGCCACCTCTATGAACGGAGTAGAATCAAATCAACTGATAGTTACCGTGACCAATACGAACGTGAAGGAGTCAACGACTGTGAAGAAATACGCTAGGACCACCCAGAGGATGGAGGCAACTGCTGCTATCGACCTGTATTGCTGATTAAGTAAAATCGCCTCAGATGCGTCAAGGCAAACCACGAGACGAACCACGTGTGCACGTAATTTAGCCAAAGCGCCAACTCCACCCACCACTCATCATTTTCAGGAAGTATAATAAGAGAAGCAAGTAAGGAGTCATCAGTATTGACTTGAAGCGAAGACTGCTGCAGGCTGCTCAGAATCTTGGTGGCATTGCGAACATTGGGGAAGGAGAGATGCGAGAATCGCTGTGCAATCCAGTGCCCATTGAGCACAGTTAACGCCAACGAATATGCGGCGAGTGTCGGTGAACCTAGAGTGAGCAGCAAAGATACCAGATTGTCGAGTCGAGTTTTTGCGCCGAATGGCAAGTTTGAAAACAAAGCAAGATATGGAAGAAGCCATGCTCTGTAATTTTACATTGGATCTCTTGAAATATTCGCAAAAGAAAGGAGTAAAGCCTACGTGAATTGCTGTGAAAAGATATTCCAATCAAAGGCTGCAGACCTGGAGTGAGGCGCAAACGTTCAGTTATTACAGCGAATACTAAGAGAGGCTACTTCAGACCCAGCTCCACACGCCCTAAGGCACAGCTCGTAGGCTGAGACGCTGCGTAAGAGGTTGAAATATGAAGAAAGACGATGCATATACTAATTCCAGTCGCCTCGGAGATGTTGGAGACAGGACGACCGTCATTATCTGTTCCGCCGAGAGAACCCCACTGGCCATTTCTCACTTCCTGTAGGCATTGGGTGAAGTTGACATTGGCCATCACGGTTGAAATAAGGATAGAAAATAGCCAAATGTGATTGCACGAAAAAGCAGAGCGCACTAGGAGTATATACGGAGTGAGATGTTTGGTTCATGGATGATGCTAAGCCTACTCACTTGTGAGGAAGATATCGATCTGTGAGCGGACAAAGAAAAGAACGTGGAACCAGGTCTTCATGCTCAATCCGCTGGGGACTTTATAGTCGATGAACTTGATCGCAATAGCGACAGGGCGTGGCACGGGCGTGTTGCTGGATTGAATCGGCGTAAACGTAGTACTTAATAACGAGAGACAATGCCGCAGCGCGAACGTGTCCGGAAGATGCGCATCTGAACTCATGAAACTTAGCTTTGACAACCTCGAGCGGTAAAGTCCGAGGGCCACATTAAAATCCGAGGATGATCACTGTTGAATCGGGATCTTACGTTGTTTGCATGCAGTAAGGTCTGTTGAGGCTGCGACAGGCGCAAAATTTCTCGGTAAGTAGTGAATGAGACCCCGGAACGAACACTCACTTGAAGTTCTTGGTCATTTCTATCGCTGCACTGCCACACGTCAGTGATGCGCCTTTGTTTGGCACTGCATTGATGCGCCTCCAACTCACGCCACGAAATCGTCTAAGATCTTTGGTATTTACATTAGAGCCACTCAACTACACGGAAGGCTACTCAAAAAGTGTAAGGCTCGAGACGGCGTACACATCGAGGCTGGGGTCGCAGGTAGTCTTCTGCGAGCGTGGCTGGGAGATTGTCGCGAATACGAGAGTGATCCTCAGGCCGAATATGAGAAACGGGGGGTCCATCGCCTCCGCCGCCCGCGAAGGGCCAGGTTGGTAGATAGCATATTTCCTGTGGCACAGTCAGTATTGTTTCGGTTTGATATAAGTCGACTGGAAAGGAGCATACATACTTCAAAGCCACATGCCGGGCGGCATTTAACCCAGACGCTCCAGTCCAGCCATGCCATCAAGTCGTCCACCCTGCCCTTCCATTTCCGCACGAGGGCCGTAGCATCAGCTGGGACTAAGACCGGGAGCGTTTCATCAAGCCCCGCCGCTGCACCCTCGGCCCACATGCCCACAACAACCCGGCAGATCTCGCGATTTGTCCCCTCCACCGCGCGGAGCAGGAGCTGCTCCGAAGCAGTGAGCTTCGCGGACAGAGATGTGCTCCGTCGGATGTATTCCGTGTGCGATGTGGCGCAAAGTTTATATACCGGCGCAGCCCATGCGCTACTGGTGCCTTTCGGCACGGCAGTGTGAGGAATATACGGCGTCAGCATGCCGCGGAGCTGCACCATCGCTTTCTTCGTTGTCGTCAGTGCAAGCGCGTCGCCGGTCGTGCTATTGAGCACGTATCGCAAAATCTCGAGCCGCTCGTCGTACCGATCCACCACGACTTTAAATAATACATCCCAATCAACGCCGCTGCCCACCTGCGGCGGGGCAGTATACGCCTCGGCGAGTCGAGCCATGACGGATGCGATATCATCCGACGAGAGGCCAAGCAAGCGATGGTCCCAGCGTTCCAGATTGAGGCGTTTCGCGACGAGACTGGGGACAAGTGCGGTGTCGTAGAAGGAGATGAGCCGAGTCAGATCGAGCTTGATGCGCCGGTCACCTGGGTAGCGATTGTGCCAAGAACCAGAGAGGATGACTTCGAAAGAGTTGGTATCAACGGGGCCTTGTGCATCGTCGGACAGGTTTCTGCGTGGAGGCCCACCAGGTCCTCCTCGTCCTTGAGAAGCTAGATTGGCCATCGAAACAACTTCCACGCCAACTTTGAAATCGCATAACATAATTTCGCTACGTTCGCGAATTAATTGTTGACTCCAGAAGAAACGGCGACGACCCACAAGTCCATTTCCATTCTGGGTATATCAAGTTAATAAATAGAGAAAATATGGAACGAGGAGTGCCAACCTAACATAGCCGTCAATACCCAGCGGTTTCCCCCAGTTGCAGAGGTCGAGGATGCGCCGCCTCTCATCAAAGAAACGGTCAGGCAGAATCTCGCCCCAGCCCACTACATCCTGCGTATCCATGGGACCGTCTCTCATCTTGGCAGCACTCGACCCATCAAAATAAAGAACCTGCAGGGGGCGCGAGGCGATAAGGGTGAGGTGCCAGCAGCCTGTGTCGGACTTTCCGCGGCAGAAAATATAAGAGTGTTCTGGGTCTGTGGCCGTCCAATCGGGTCCGGTGGGTAGGTTGGCGTCGCTGCGGCCATGGTAGAGGAGGGAGCCTATGGGGACGGTGCCCGGAACCACGCTGTGCCCTACTCAAGTCCGGTAAGCGCGGTCGGGCGACGGGCGGTACATGCCCTACCATTGCGATAACGCGTGTTGGGCCAATGCTGCAGGAGAGAGCTGACGGTGTCGAAAATGAGATTATGGGTCGCGTTGAGACTCGGTAGAAGAGTCAGATCCCACGAGTCGGCGCCGATTTGAAGAGGGATCTGGGCTGCATGGGTACAATATTGAGCGACGAGGGCGAGGCCAAGGCTGACGAAGGTCGCCTGGCGCATGTCGAGTGGTTAGACGTTCCTAAACCTTGATTTTCTTTATCAGATATATTCAATGATGCGCGCAGCCGCAGCACCCCGACGTACCGGCTGCCTGCCATTTCTGGACAGTCGAGAACACACCGACCAATGTTTTCTATTGACTATTTCTGCGCATGGAAAGTTGAGGCCGGATGGTCGGAGAGCATCTTCAAATGAGAACGAAATGGGCGAAAACTCGGACAAAATGTTAAACTCCAAGTACATCGATCAGTGCCTGTGCAAGCTGGCCACTGAAGAAAAGACGTGGACTGAGAAGCAGAGCTATGCAAAACGGGGGCCAATAATCCCAAGTAATGAGGACGGGGATTCATGGTTCAGATTCAACATGACGGTCGAGCGCGTTGTTTGCCGGGCCCCTGCATACATATCGGATCATTCGACCGAAATCGTGATTTGTCGTCATGCCACGAACTGGAATGGCTTTGTGGGATTGGTAGGACACTACCAAACATAGACCCTCATGCCCTCAGGTCCATTTCTTGCGGACGTCGTGAAAACAATTACAGCTGTTTCCGAATTTCTTGAGACAAGTCGATTTTTTTTTGTGCCGGAGATAGAGTCGATGGAAGAGAAACAAGGAGGAAGAGCGACAGCAAACGGCGGCGTCGTAATACGACGAGTCGGAGTTGCGTCCAAAAAGAGTGCTCCTTATCACAAGATCAAAAGTTATCACAATATCTCCGGCGCAGAAAAAAAAGCAACCTGTCTCAAGAAATTCGGAAACAGCTGTAAGTACAGTACATATGCAACAATTATGGTGGAGATCATTCAAACTCGGCAAGGACTCGGATCAACTGATGAGGCACGTGCGGAAGGCTGGACCAAACATTCGCAACATCCCTCTTTCCAGACACCACCATGGCGCATACTTTGCCAGTTAGTCTCCGTTTCTGTACCTCACATCTTGTTCACCCCCTTCCAGGCAACTATGAAGCGCATACACCGCGAAATCTCTGATGTGAAGAAAGAGGATTTGGGTCAGATTACTCTCGTCCCGTCAGACAACCTCTTTGTATGGACCGGCACTTTACCCGGGCCAGAAGGGAGTGTATATGAGGGTGGTGTTTTCAATGTGGCCGTCAACCTGCCGCCTGACTATCCGTATGCGTTCTCCGCGAGTCTTTGTCGCATACGTGGCTTGCTTACCACGTTTTCTCGATAGCTTCTCCGCGCCCAAAATTACATTCAAAACCCGGTTCGTAAATAGGATCATTGCTGGCCTTTCCTTCACTAACTCCGACGCAGGATATACCATATGAACGTGAGTTGCGTGTAGGACCTCTTCAGTATGGGCTGACAATTGGATGGAAGATTTCGGATCAAGGAAATATCTGTCTCGATATTCTTAAACACAACTGGTCCCCGGCCCTGTCTTTGTTCAAGGTCATATTATCGCTATCATCCCTGTTAACCGATCCAAATCCCAGTGAGTCTTACTTGCTGTCTCTGCATACCGCATTTGACGATCGTTCCCAGAGGATCCGTTAGGTACAACCTTTTCACTTCGTCGACAATAGTACGCTGACCTGCATCTCCAGTTCCGAGTATCGCGTCCCAATATACGCGGAACCGCAAACTCCACGACTCGACGGCTCGACAATGGACCGAGCTGTATGCCGTTCCAAAGCCGCCGCCTCCACCTGTTCCACGAGCACCGACGGTTAAATCCAAGGCCAAAGGCGGCAAGAAGACGACTGGTTCTGGCGGCAGTGCCATCTCCAGTGGTGGCCCCATCGTCATCGACGACTCAGACGACGAAGAATCCCGCCGTAGCCATGGAACGAAGCGGAAACGAGATACAATGCCAACGGAAATCGATCTCGAGGACGACGACGTAGAGATTTCGCAACGTCCGAGCGGGAGTAAGAAACGCGTCGTGGGCGATAGGCGAGCACCTCGAGCTGCTGCGGGCAGTTCCAGCAGACGACCACCAACCCTCATACACGGGGAGGTGATCGAGATTGATGATTAGATACATGTACCTCGCCTTTTCGTCAGCCTTCTTCCAGCATCTGTATTACCACCCCACAGGATGTCTGTATGATACATTTATCATTTGTATAAGTAAATTACTAGCCAAACATAAAGCCTACGTATGCGACGGAAGTCAGTGTGGAAGATGCTCAAGGGAAGCTCTTACCTCTACACTGCACTGCACCACAGTAACATTTGTTCACGATGGAGCGGGCCCCTTGATCATCCTCATCCTCATCCTCATCCTCAGGATCCTGATTATTAGGATCCTGCAGCGTTGAGTCAGCATCGGTTTATGTCGCAAAAGAAACTTCCTCACATATCCTCCATATGAGAAACATAGCTCTTCGCCCTGAGCGATGTCTCGCAACGCAAACAAAGTCATCAAAGGTTTAGCCAGATCGGGCTCATTGATATAACAAGGATTGACTTTGCAGTTTGGATCGCAGGAGTTATTCTAGACTGGGTCAGGCTACATTATATTTTCTGCAATGGATGATCTTACCAAGAATCGAGTAAACTGTGGAAGATATTGAGAAATACGACAGCGCGGTCGAACGAGCCACTTACGTTCCCGGCGTGATATGCGTCTACGACGTATTCAGACTTATTATCCAGATAATACCAATCGATATTGAGTAGATAAGTCCGTCCTGACTTATCGTACACCCTAAAAACGCATCAATCTCTGTTCGGTGAAGCCGACCGCTGAGGCTCTCACAGTCCGCGTCGTTCGGAAAGATCATCCCGAAGGAATTCACCCGCATAAAGCCCAATGAAGGTTCCTTTTTGTATCTTTCTCGATGCAAAGACACCTATGCGAAATGGTCACATTAATTTTGAATCCATAAGAGAACAAAGCATCCTACCCCAGCCTTTATTCAACGTCTTCTTGAGGATAATGGTACATTTACGGCCGTGCTGAACAACCTGCAGAGATGATGAGTGGCAGCAGGGTCACTCCAGACAAGACCACGCACTCGGTTCTTACACTCCTCGTCATCGCAGGAACAGAGAGCATTACACTCAAAGATGGGTGCCCCGGAGGTTCTCAAGCGACCTTTCTGGTCGTACGCGAAGCCTGGTCCGAAAACCTCGCGACTGTATTCCTCTTGCCGTTTCAGGCACGAGCAAGTCGTAGACTTGGGATCACATTTTCCCTTGCAGTCACAGCCCACTAATTTCGACGTGTCCGGAGGATCGATCCCTTCTCCTAGCCAAATCTTGTTTGTGTAGAAAAACTCCCAGGGAGGGGTGGGCTCGGTATCGGAATCGAGCTCATTTACGACATCGATCCACGGAGCGTCTGGCTCGTCCTCCGCAGTGTTTTCCCGGATGGCACTTTCGAAAACCCGCCGCATATGCGGAGAGGAGCGAAAGTGATCATCATAAGAATTAATGTAATCATGCAACAAGCTGACTAGATCCTTGGCGTAGTAGACGCGGGGTTGGAAGTTGCTGAAATCTTGACGGAAGGTTTGCCACGTCAAAACGGGGTACGATGTCTCTGCAGCGTTGCTCCTGATTTCTGCGGAGGGCAACGGGTCATACCGCAAAACGCTGTCGATGGGGGACATGGAAGGTAGCGACAATGCGGCATTGGAGATGCCATTGTCGGGAGACAGTGATAACGGCTCCGGAGTATTGAGCTCAGGATTATCCTCGTCGTCGGGGCCAATCAAATCTAATGGATCACTTGAAGAATGGGAGGATCCGCGAGATGATCGTCGGAGTGGAGGTTCAGGCGCCACTGAAAATTCCTCGTCGTCGGACGCCTAGGAAACGGTTTGATTGGAATGACGAGCCAGGAAATCACCGCTCACCTCTAAAAAGGAACGCCGCAGGGCAGAGTCACCGGAGGTCGAGGTTGAGGGTGAGGATTCATCTTCTGATCCACGCTGAAGAAATGATCAGCCACGATTAACAAAGGGATTGGGACTCACATCATCGCCATGAACCCTCGTACCGGCATTGGGCTTCCTACGAGCAGCAGGGAATGCCGTACCGATGTCCTCCGCATCCACTTCTGGCTCGGGAAGGGCATAAACCATGGGATGACCGATATATTCCAGATAATACACTTCGACATCGTCATAGCTTCGTCGTTCCTCGGTGGTCGGATGAGCTATAAAAGATGAATATCGACTTTATATGAAAAAATAAAGACAGATTTACGGTCAGTATCCTGGTTAGGTTGCTGGGCCGAAGATGTAATCATTTCTACTTGTGTCTGTAGAGAAACAGGAGAAGAATCTGGTGCCTCCGGTACATGCGTTGCTTGCGGGGATCCTGCTGGCGTCTTGCCCACAGTGGACAGGGTAAGATTACCCAATGTCGCTGGAACCAAGGGCGCATCCAACTGCGGCGGCATGCCGTCCTGCCCATCTACATCCATCTCGGAAGGAACATCTTGAGAAAGTAGTGAAGGCGGCGGTGATGGACGGCGGGGGTCGGTCGTTATTGTAGGGCGGTCTGGTACATCCAAAACTCCATCCGATTTAAGCGGGAGGTCCATGTCGATGTCCATGTTACTCCTACTTCCTTGACGAGTGGATGGGCTCCTTTGGTCAAGACTTCCTGCTTTGCTGGAAGGATCTGAAGAAACAGATTCCTTCGATTTCTTTTTGTCCAGGAGTGCCGACAACCGACTGACAGCTCTTTGGACCGCAGAGACGCGCGGGGCAGCCTGAGGAGCGGAGCCATCCTCATCAGACCAAGTCAGATCGATAATCTCTTTGCTATTGTTGACGTTAACTGTGCTCCGCTCAGAAGGTGCCTCCTCCAGTTTAACGGCAGGCGCCGGACTCGGGATCGTGGGGTGTTCTGCGGTAGTGACCGGCGGTGGGGATGGAGGTTGACGGGAAGTGGGAGGTCGGGGGAGACCAGCGGACGACTGGACGTTATGCTGCCCTGCCGTGATGATGACGTCTACCAAACTGCGCAGGCCGCACTGTTGCGGCTTCACCTGAGTAAGGATCGAACCTTCAAACTTTCCCGGAAGTGATTACAGCAAAACTCACCGAGGACGAAGATGCGGACAAACCCTCTACGGGCTTGGAGTCTTGTTCTAACTGTGGGGTTGATGCGGGTGCTGGGGGATCGGGGGCACCTGGCAATACCGGTGGTAGAGGGCGACGCTTTGGTAGAGCAGGTTTTGGAGGTTTCAAAGATCGTAGATCAATTTTGGGAAGTCCTCTCTTCGCTGAGAGTCCCAGATTCAGTTGTAGAGTTTCGGCCGACTTTCCCGAAGATTCGTTGCGCACGCCTTTGTAAGGCGAATCCGACGATTGCTGAGGAAAGTCGGCATCTTCTCTTGGGCGCTGGAGAGTCAGCGGCGGGCGCGGCGGCGGGCGAGATTCGGGTGGGGTTTCCGTCACCAAGGGGACTGTAGAGGTGGCGAAGAATGTGGGAGAGGCGCGACTGCTTGAGGCGGTCTGTGGGGCATCCCGGAAAGTATCCGTATGTGAGGATAGTAGGCCGTTGGGACGAAAAAGTATTGGTGAAGAAGAAGGCGGTCGGATAGGAGACTTGTTCTTCTCGGTCAAGAAAGTAGAGCTTTTGGGGGTTGTTGGGGGAGACGGGTCATTAGAGGGCATCATGTCTGGTGCATCTTCTGCCCAGCTGGGATTAGGGAGATCTGTCAGAGGCGGAGGCAACGCGAGGGTGGTAGTAGAGTTCTCAGCGTCAGAACTATCCGGTGCGGGAGGTAGTTTTGCAGTTGAAATATCGTCGGGTATTTCAGTGTACGTAGGAAGAGGCTGAGCGGTATCTCCACCTGTATCGTGCGCAGGAGAGCTTCGAAATGTCCCTGTTGTCGAAGGGCCAGTTGTAGCGTCGGAAAGACTGGCTATTGGTGGGGTCTTGTCGATTCTTTGAGGAGCAGGACTACGGCGCAGTGGGCTCCCTAAATCGGGAGGACCAGGACTGCTTGGTTCCGGTGCCCCAGACATGTCTTCTCCGCCGAAATCCATAATAGGGTCGAAGTCTAAAACCATCCCATTTTCGGCAGTGTCTGGAAGAGGAGTCCGACGTGAGCGCGCCGCTGCAGTTTCAGGTTGTAGCACTGGTTGCGCGGGTTCGTCGTCGCTGTCAAATATTTCGACGACCTCTCGGTCATCGGGTAGTGGGTTCTTTACGCCCTTTTGTTTCTCGCGTTTTCTCGCCGCCGACTTTTTCAAGATCGTAGCGGATTCGGATTCAGAATCAGACAGCTCAATCACGTCGGGGCTAGCCAGAGGTTTGGGACGCGCAGGCCGGACTGGTTCATCTCCAGAGCTGAGATCGATTACATCCTCGTTGTTTGCCACTGGAATGACCGTCAGAGGGCCAAAAACGTCGTGGCAGCATGATGCGACTTACACTTCTTTCGCGGTTTTACTGGCGCGGATGCTGCATGATATGAGTGTCTCATACGATTTAGTACGAAACAGACTCACCAGTGGAGAAGCGATCGCGTAGTTTGTCCCGGTCATAGTTTGTACTACCTTGTCCCCGCTTCGGAACTGGTGCAGAGGCTGATGGTAGCGAGGCTCCGTTCTGAGAGGCTCGCCGCAACGGCTCTGAAATCGCTGTGGGAAAGTCGCTGTCGGAACTGCTCCGCTGTCGCGCCTTTTCTCTTTGCGTCCGTTTGACCACCGTTGTGCGTCCCGCTGAAGCCGTCTCTTTCTTGTTTGTTGCTGGCTGCGACGCTGATTGTCTGGAGTTCTTTAACTTTTGCCCGGAACTCGATTGAGATTCGTTCGTCCGTAAAGAAGACGATGGAAGCCGACTATTTGACGGCCCAGCAACTGAATTAGCAGGCTGGCTCGAGGAAGCTGCGTGTCAAGTCAGCCAAAGATCGACAAAGTACCACCTTCGAAAATCTCACTTTTAGACAACTTGGGTCGTTTATGGGGAGAAGGTCGCTGCTCGTTTTTTTTTCGCTTGCGGGGAGGGGGATGGTTGGGCATGAGATCAGAGTCATTCGAGTCGGACAATGGATCTGGCTCTAAGACTCACGGTTATTCAGAATTCGGAGTTCAGGACAGGTTTTACCTTTGAAGGCAACCCATGAAGGGGGAGGGGACATTTGCGGAGCCATGGCAAAGCGAAATGACGCGCTACTCACGCCACGGCGCGTAACTTACAGCGTACAAACTGTAGAGTCGACTTACGGCTCTTTGCGGCTGTTTGACACGGACCTGCACTGCCACAACTCTGCACTGCCACCCTCGGTTGAAACCCAGCTTGAGCCACGATATTCAACGACGAAAAGATTTTCGCTTTCGCCCGAAGTAGGCCCCCATTCAGTTCATCCCAGGCTTCAGAGTGGCGGCCGAAGTCTTGATTTCTTAACAGCATTCTTTGAGCATTCTGCAGTCGTTCAATGTACAGCCCTCACCTGCTCCCCAGTTGATGGGTCAGGTGGAACTGTGAATCCATTCTCCGCTTTTTCCTCGCTCTGAATCTGGCAGCACATTTCACATGCGGCCGGGGTTCAACTCTGCAGTAAGTTTGGGAGTTCGAAATAACGAATAATGGCCGATCCGGCATAACGGCGGCACTGATCGGTTCAGCTCACGTGGCCACCATGCGACACAACCCGCTTCGTCTCATTCGCATTCCCCGAGCGCCTCCCTATTTTCTACAACAGTTATGCAGCACCTGAAAGTTGTGGCTCAAGCTCTGCTGACCCCCTGGCGGCCAATTCCAGGCAGCCACCCTCTGTTTGATCGCTGCGTGAAACTGACTCTGTGTTTGCTCTGTGTTCGATTTTTTCTCTGGTCCCTATCTTTTCCACAGGGGGCTCTGTGTGGAGAACTATGTAAGCTGGTTCAACATGGGCTGTAACCAGAATAGTGGGGCTTGCATCTATCGGCAGGGAAACTGCCTAGGCATGGCACCCATCCTTTCACGCGCCATTTAGCTGCTGTGAGTGAGAATAAATTGGGGGACGTGGGAAAACCCGGTGTATATGTCCATCATACCAATGGGCAAGCCAATACACACCAATGCGCGTGTTTGACGCGTTTCAACCACAATTCAACGCGTTATGTACCACTGTTGTGTTCGGCGGACTTTGTCTTCTGGTGGCTTGATTTGGGTTTCGATCATGCCGCCGATCACATCCGCAATGATGCCGAGCTCGGCCATTATTTCGTTATTCGTTATTTCGAACTCCCAAACGCACTCCAACTCTGGGATCAAACTCTGGGATCAAAGCTCAGACTCCGATCGGCGCCATCATTGCCGCCTTTCTGCCGCCATCTTTGATCCCCAACCCTTTCCTGGACGTTCCTCAGGCTGGGACATTCGAAAACCGACCTCTCACTTTCGTTGCACCTTCGCCAAGTCGGGCCCACTACGGAACTCGTTCCCGAACACAAAAATCAATTCTTCTGGGGCTGTGGCAGGCAGCCGCGACTGAGACTGTCTAACAGCCGTTGCAACCAA
This sequence comes from Mycena crocata, assembly GCA_029281795.1. Classification (NCBI taxonomy): domain Eukaryota; kingdom Fungi; phylum Basidiomycota; class Agaricomycetes; order Agaricales; family Mycenaceae; genus Mycena; species Mycena crocata. The sequence continues at coordinate 119,791 of JARJCP010000051.1, read as the reverse complement.
TGTTGCGATCCTCCACTCCGATCATTATCTGCTGCGTCGCGACAGTTTAAATAGCTAGCCATCTCGCAAAACGTCCAGAAGCCGCCATTGTGCTCTCTATCACCTCTGGCATTGTCTGCTCCGCATAACCACAGTAGGTGTATCAGTTTGCTTCGATTGACGAGCGACCTCCAACATCTTCTGTTGTAAACCCGCCATCCTTCTCTGCCTTCAAGATTTCATCTGAAATCAAAGGACTTTAGGCGGCCCCGACCGCCGCTCAGTTCTTGCTCCCAACTAACGGTTATTCTTGCTCCCATGTATGATTATCATTCCGTCTTTTTCTGGTGAGTCGAAATCTCGGCCTATCTTAGTGGCAATTTTCTTTCAGCCAACCACATAGACGCCGCGGACCGACTGCTTGCCCGCTTCGATTCGAGTTTGGGGCCATGTTGGGGGTCTCCTGGGCCACGTTCCCAGTCTTCCATCTCTTTTCTTTTCACTGAATGAATAGATCTTGTTCTCCTTTCCCGCCCGGGATGCCCTGATGTCCGGAAAACATCAATGATTCATCACGATACCAACGCAGCATGTACACAACTCACTTCTGCGCACTTCTAGTTCGCACGTCCCCTTCTCCCCTACTTTTCGACGCGACGACAAGGTAAAGGTCGCTTCCCACTATGCTCTCTTTCCGCAGAACATTTTCGGTCAATCCAGAGGCCTTAGCTCCCGGCCACCCCTACTCTTTCGACGATTCGGGGAAAACTTGCCTAGTTTCTTTCTTCGAGTTCAGGGGAACGGGTCCCCCCTCCTCGAACTTTGGCTACGCGGGCGACGTCTACATTGACTTAACGCCTGGATCCCATGCTTTATACTGGCGCGATCGGCATGGACGGGGGCCAGGGCAATGGAGAACGTGGACGGCTCTACTCCTGGATAGAGTTCCCCTCTACAAATACCTCATATCGCACCCCTGGGCCAATGATCCCCAAGAATCCGACTTGTATCTGTGGGTCGATCTAACGGCAGTGACTTGGACCTCGAGAGCCGAGATCTGTGCGAGTCGCGTTCTGATCATTCAGAAAGGCATCGCGACGATCAGGCCCGGGGAAAGGAATCCTGATGTCGAGGCGCTTGTATCGGAAATCCTGGTGAACATGATCGAGGCAGAGGACCACAGGACCTTGCCCCCAATCCAGGACAAGCGAGATAGGTACTCTGGTGCGAGTCAACCATCTCTGGGTTTCTCTCGATCCCTTGCCGACCCCGGGGGACGTTCCCAAACTTCTCCCAGACTTTACGCTGCCGCGGGGGCTTTTCAATTCAGAGAGCGGCCGCCATCCTCTTCACATTCCCCACCTACGCGGCCGGGCACGGCTCCTAGTTCGGTCTTTCTCACAGGACCGGGGTCGCCTCCCCTTCACAGCCCTCCCGCGTCATACACTGCCCCACATCATAACCGCCAACCTGCCCCACCAGTATCGCCGCACCCGTTTACTTCCTCTGATGCCCGTCACTCGATCACCTCTGCAGAGCCTTTTCGTCGGCAAACTTCGGCAGTCTACCAAGACTATCCGGTGGCTGGTCCCTCAAATCCACGACCGCGGGAGCCTTCGCCGCAAAATCGTGAGCTTCCAAAATTCGGGCAACTGCAATCAAGGTTGAACAGCTTTGTTTGAAGCCCATCCAGGTGCCACTGAACAAGACACTCGCGAAAGTTTTGGTGAGGGGTCTCCTTGTATCTCTGCCGTTTTATTAGATCTGAACCTAGGGCAAATAAAGCCTGGAATGAAATGCAGCGTGCTCAATATGCTGAAGCGCATTTCAAACGAGGTACATAGTCATTGAGGGGACTTGTTCAAGGTTCATAAACCCTGTTTTGATAATCTAGAACTCAGGTTGAAAAACCGCGAGCTCTCCAAATGTGTGTTTTATGAACCCTGTGAATAATCATCTCATGCTGATTTTTCGCAGTCAAAAAGAAAGAGAAGGATGTTATTAGCAGTATGTGGGACTTCGCGCCGCCTTGAAAAAGTGAAAGCAATTTCCATCAGTGTCCTTCATGTACCAGAAAAAAGAGCAAGAATTAATGGCAGGTCCGTGCTGACATTGCTTCAACCCATGAACTTTCTATCTGAGACTATCTTCCCATCATTTAGCGTTGGCTTCAGTCGAAAAACGCTCTCATGGGGAGCTGGAGGAGCAGCGTGCAGGTGGAGTGCAATTACTTTTCTTTCTGATCTGAATTTAAATGTCCTGGCGGTAGCTGTACGAGCTGCTCAGCGTCAAGTCGAGGAGGCCGAACAGCAAACTCGAGATGCGGGCAAGTCAGCTTCTACCTTTAATCGAAAGCAGTATTTATTCAGGCAATCATCTTTAGTTCGAGAACTGCGACGGTTGGAAGACGGTAAGGACGCAACCAGAGGATTGTTGTCGCGAAAACTAACTTTTTTGCAGCGCTGGCAGATGCCCAGAGGGAAATCAAGGAGTTGAAGTCTTGTAAGTAGAACAGAACTCCTGGCTCGTCGCATGACTCTCGTACCAGACTCATAGACACCAATATGGTGGAAGCGGAGAATGGAGGACTGAAAGAGGGTGAGTTGTTTATGAACACAGCCTGGCTCCGCATTCTCATTTTTTGTGAAGAAATGAGCCGATTGTCCTTTTCTCGGAATGATCATCCGAGTGAGTTGTCCTCTTAGTGTTAACTATTAAGCTGACCATGCCGATTGTAGGTCGAGATCGGAAGTGAGATTGCGCTGCTAGGGTTTCCTGGGCCGCTTCGTGTCGATCATGGGGCCGCATTGCGTATGACCTGTATTTTGCATTTTCTTACCTTCCTTGATGAAAATTTTGGAACTTGTGCCGAATACAAAATCGGGACCTCCGAACGTATCTGCCTGAAGGAAGTGTCAACTTTTCAACCGCAAGGTTGAACCAGGCCATGACTAACCCGACAGGTACTAGTAACTCTCTCAATCACTCTGAATCTTTGCTGTTGCGAAAAGCTTGTCGGTCCCTGTTTATCCAGCGTGTGGTTGAAAAAGGATCATGATCCTCGATGGCAAACAATTTTTTTTTGTCCCCGCATTTTGTCCGTGAACATTTTCGGGTCAAGGATCGCTCAATATGTAGTTTATTTTGTTCTTGTGTGGATTTTGATCTCCTCCAATGGGGCCGCATGGTTCAAAGTGCTCGAGCATTTAATTGGATGCTTGATTTTGTCCCGAGCATCCATGAAGCGGGTGTCCAATTCATTTTTGCAACGTGTGAACCTATGACGCTGTGAACAACAGGAAATGAGTCAATTCAGTGTACATTTCCGATGCAAGATATTTAGAACAGACCGGGTATTCCAGATCTTCTCCTTGAACGTCTCTGATTTAAAGACCAAGCATATGTCTGAATAGTAGATTTCAATCAGGTCGATAGTCACGCGTCACGCACCACCGTATCGATATCGAATTTTGGTCGATGTCACGCGTCACTCAGGCCTTTATCGAACCTAAAATTCGCGTCACGCAGGGCAAAATCCCCTAAAAAGTTTTTTAAACACCAAAAAACGAATTTTCGCGTTGAAATTTTCGAAATTTTTCCAGTGGTCACGCGAAAATTTCGGCGGTATCGAATTGTCGAAATGGTCCCCGTAGGTCACGCGTCACACCCCGTGTCGATCTGATTGAAAAAATACAGTACCTTGACGTGCATATGTACAACTTTTAAGGCTCCCATTTCTCAAGCATTCAATGTAATGGGTGTATGCATCTTGCATCTTTCTCATCATTACTATCCACGCTGTGCGGTGTGTGGTGTGGTGTGTGTATTCTGGCGGCTGGCGGAGGTGAACTACAGCTCGGGATCTTCGTTTCGTGGCAAACGATTCAGTGATGGGAGACGGGAAATCCAGTCCAGTCCCATCTCCTTCCATCTTCCCATCTTGACCACGCAAAAGATGGAAGTTCAATTGACTCAGTTCCCATGTGACCGACGGTATCGCATTCTCAAGGCAGAGTCTCAAGAAGATGGCAAGCGGCGCGAAGAATTGAATTGAACCGTGATTGAAATTCAGGCAGGCAGAGATTTTCTCGTCAGAATTGTTGAGCTCAGTAGAAGTTGAATGAAACAGAAAAGAACCCAATGCGATTAATGATATTAACTAAAGTAAGCATATGTAGGCAATGCGATGAGACCATGGAATGAAAAGTTGAAACCTGTTGGATATATTCTACCGGCGACCATAACCATAGGCGCTCTCGAGACCAGCCAACTCCTGGCAGCCACAAAGATGGTGGAGACCGTGGCCTTCAGCGCGTCTGGAGAGGCCGCTGACACATTGGTGCGACACGGAGACAGCAAAATCAACAATGCGAACGTCACGGCCCATTGGAACGATGTGGTGTGCAAGATCGCCATGTAAGACGCCTGCAGAATGAAGTGCATACGCGGCGCGCAGGGCCTTGCGGCTGAGAATTGTGTCAGTATAATGCCACCTAAGACCTCAGAAGGAACGCACTTGAGATCGTCGACGCGGTCACGGTCGACGCGATCAACGGGCGGACCAGAGCAATACTCCATCAGGAGGCAACCCAGGGGTGTGCCACCGACCTTGGTGGTGTAGAAGCCGTAGCACTTGGGGACGACGGTGCCTTGGAGTCCCTTGAGCTGCTGCTCATAGAAGCCTGCTTCCCGCTCCATTTCCTCGACCTCCTCCTTTCCGCGAGCAACTTTGAGGGCAATGACGTCGGTAGGTTCCATGCCACGCGCGCCAATGCGGGCAGTGTAGACACTGTTTTTAACGCGGCGGACAATCTGCGCGGTGAAATGGATGGTGTGAGTATTCCACGACCATAGTTGGTACGTGGTTTGGGAGTCCCAGATAAGTTGGAGTGTAGACATGAAGGATGATTAGGGAGAGTGAAAGCGTCAAGAAAAAGTGTACAACAAGGAACGGGGGCTGGAGAGGGCAGAAGTGATAAATGTGGGATGTATCGAAGGCCTTATATACTGGCGTCCGGGACACAATGCGACGGGCCACAGTGGCTTTGGCATCATTTCCACTCAACGCTTTGACTCTGGTATTGCCTAAAATGGGCATTCGGTGGGCGAGCAAAATTACGCTCCGTAGCCAACCTATTGTGCATTGAGACCGTGTCGCAGATTGTTTTCAGGCTGGTGGCTCATCAATCGGTTGGACGCGACGCGATGCTTGGCCGTATTTGAGCCCTCGTGACCATCCCGTGTTTGGTTCCATGGACGTCGCCCCCAGCGCCAAACCTAGTGATCTCCTTCTCCCATGTCTACTTTCTCCCTCGACGAGGAAGTGCGACTGTATACAACCAATGCCGATCGTGAGAAGTACAACCTACTTGCAACTCTCTTTGGTATTGTGGTAGCGCTCGATTTCTTGGAGCGCGCATACGTCCGCGATTCTATCACATCAGCAGAGTGCGTTTGTCGGTGCTCTCGGTCGCGCTAAACTAAGGCGTGCGGAAGAGATACTCTCCAGCATGCACACGGTTGCTCTCTCAATACAAGACCATGCTCAGGTTAGTCGGCGACGACGTGCAATCCATTGATCAGTTCATGGCCCGCTATCGCGTGCGTGCATTAATTAGCAGTGCGACGACGGTGTTGACCTTGGCATCTAGATGGACCATCCGGCGGCGCTTCACCGATTGAAGGTCGGTGTGCCGGCAACTGTGGAGCACTCGAGTGAAGCGGGACCAGAGACCGGCAAATGGGTGGCGGAGACGACGCAGGTTCGTCCATAGCCGCATGTGTGGCCATTATTGTGTGACTGCATTTATTGCAGAGTTTCATCACATTCATGGACGCACTGAAACTGCGACTGCGTGCCAAAGACCAACTGCATCCTATATTGCAGGAACTTGTGACTGGGTACGCACGATTCAAGGGCAGCAAGGATTGGGAGGGTCGGAGTCGTATGGTTGGATGGTAAGCTTTCTCTTCTCCACATCGATCTCTACTGACAACAGACATCCCCTCTAGGCTCATCACACTCAATGCAATGAAGGCATCGGAGGAAATCACAGAAGAACAGTCACGGCAGGTGTGTCCCCAGCTATTCATTTTTCCCACTCTAATGTTCGGTTCAGCTGCTCTTTGACGTCGACCATGCTTATGCAGAGTTCTTCAGGAGTCTCAGCGGCGGAAAGGACGACGCATCTTAGCAAGACAATTAAGCGCTGTATTAATCTTGTACACCCTCTAGATCATAAGCATAGTATATAAGTATTACCCACAATCCTCTACATCACAATACACCGCTGGTTTGGATCCAGACCAAGCTCTTCCAGTTGCTCATTTGCGGCCTCTCGCTCATTCTGTCGAAGTTTCAGGCTGGCTTCGTCCGGAAACCAGTCCCGCATGAAGTTTAAAAGTGCCCAATCGACATTCGCTGCAAATAATCAGGGGACGCAGATTCCGGACAACTTGGGCACGCACATCTGTCTGCGAGGAGGACACACGGCGCGCGGCACATTGGGCAATCGGCGCTACCGCGCTTCTGCATTTTGACGAGACAGCGTACACAGAAGAGGTGTCCACAAGACAACCGGATGGGCTTGAACGCGATGCTGGTGCAAATGAGACACGCGTAGTCGTCTAATGAAGGTATGATAGGGAGTAACGTTGTGCCAAGTTCCTGCACCAAGATCCGCGGCAGTGATGTGTCGTTCGCCGGCAGCAGCGCCAATGGAGTTGTATTGCTCGAGTCTGTTGCAGGCAAAGCGGTACGCTTCGTGTGTTTTTTGAGGATCTTTCGCGTCGCCTCCGCATTGGCAAGCTCGAACTGCCTCTGAAGTTAGCATGACGTGAGTACTTGGATGGGGAACACACACCTTCTTGACGTTCAAGATGAAGACGTTGAGCTGGAGAAAGGATTCCAGGGCTTTTCGGCTTTGCAGCAGCTTCAGTTTGCGGCCATCGCCCAGACCTCGGGTTGTCACCCGCTCTGCGAATTGCTTCAGACGTTCCTCTGAGTCCTCGATCGTTCGCTCCCCCCGGTTCCGTTCGCTCACGCTCTCAAACACCTCCGCCTCGACATAGAGCTGGAATATCTCCCGCCATGAGTACAGATCGCTCTAAGTTATTTTCAGAGTGCCGTTATTTGTTTGCGGAACGCCACACACCTTCCTGCTTGCCGCATCCACACGCACGCCGCCAGGATCTGACTTGAGGGCCGAGTGCGCCTTGAATCCGGGAGACGTAGACGACACTGGGCGCGCCGACTGGGAAACTGACTTGGTTAACTCTGAGAGCGTCTCCACGAACTGCATATGTATTGCGAGGAGATGCTCCGCGAGAGCCTGCAGTGTTGCTGACAGCAGCTGGAAAAAGGCGGAGTCCGAAACGAGAGGGATGACGATTTCGACCTTGTTTCCAGCATCGACTTCCTCGGGGTTTGCGTCGAGCGTCTCAGCACGCCGTTGGAGAGCCCACAAGAGCGCGATCTGAGATCCCTCTTTGACATCCTGTGATATACCCTCTACTTCGTCTTCCTCGACTTCGTGTACGTGACTCGGCGGCGATGGAGGATGAGGGGGGTCCACCCACAGGCGTAGCCGGGGCTCAATATGTCCCGATTTACTATTAAATTCATACACCACGCGTGTAGGAGCGGTGTCTTTGCCCTTCCCCTTGCCTCTGCCGGAGGTGTCGGTGCCAGATTGCAACAAGTCATGTAGTACAGTAGGTCCGAGTCCTAGTGACGATAACTCCGTTACAACCTGGTTGATCAGCTTCTTGAGCTGGGACAATATCAGCAACAATCCCAACAGCAGATGAGCGCCGGGATGGTTACCTGTCGGTATTGAATCGCATTCTCGCTCAGTTCTGGTGGGAGGTTCTGCAGAAGCTGAGCATACGTTTTGGAGAAGTGCATTTCAGCTGACAAAGCATCCAAATCGGTCATGCGGCCCGCCATTACCTGCAATGCTGCATGCATTCAATTCAACTTGTTCGGTTTCTATCAAATCAGCGGCATGTGTAGCACTTAGTCTTCGAGATATACATTTGCGACCTCCCGTGCGAGTTCGTCAGCCAAAGGATGCCACAAAAAATGATAGAGTCCGCATATCATGATCTAAGGAAGGACGAAGGCCCTTCAAGGGTCTAATGAGCTGTATAAATTAGACCTGAACGACAGATGTTCAGGTCCCGCATTTTGGAATCCACAGAATGAGTACACCCACGCCAAAGTTCACACAGGACGTAGCAGCACAGGCTTCATGGAAAGCACCGACGCCCATACAACCTGCTAACCTGCAAGGCGCTCTGAAGTCGGGAAAGATTCTTTTGGGCACGGCCCTTACATACCCCAGTCGCCACGTCGCAAAGTCGTTAGCAATAACTGGCGCGGATTGGTGTTGGCTTGTGGGTCCCTAACCCGTCCCACGCATTATTAACCAAGGATTAATAGGACACGGAGCATGTCGCGTGGAGCAAGAAGCTTCTGGTGGAATGCATCCAAATTATTATCCACGAGAGCGGTGGCAAGATGATCCCTGTAGTTCGCGTGCCCAGCATGACCGCCTATGATTGGATGGTAAGATCTGCAGTGGTTCTAACAAAGCGGCCGTGAACTCAACCAATCCAGGCTTGGAGCTTGGACGCTGGTGCCGGGGGCATCATTGTCCCGCACATGGAAAGCGCGGAAGAGATGAAGAATGTGATAGCGGCGTGCCGTTTCCCGTGAGCATTTAGAAATACCACAGCATCGCAATCCTGACCGATGTTTCTCAGACCCGTTGGACGTAGATCGTTCCCTCCTTTCACATTTGTGAGTTTCTATAGTCAAATTGGAAGAATTCTCCCATACTGGTCCAGTTACCCGGCGTCAACGACGCAACTCCTGCAGGCGATACGGTTTTTACACTGGCCAACAGGCACGTTGCAATTATTCCGCAGATAGAGTCCGCCGTCGGCATAAAAAACCTGGCAGAGATCGTCGCATTCGAGGAGGTCAGCGCGTTTATGATTGGTCGTAAGTTTTCCCCGGTAGACTGTTGCTCTCCAGCTGACAAAATCAGCTGGGGACCTTCGTCTCGATATGGGCCTTTCACAAGCCCTGGGCGGCAACGAGCCTTCATTCGTTGCAGCAATGGAGGCAGCCACCAAAGTAGCCAAGGAGCGCGACATCCCGATCGCTGGCTTTGCGGTGGGCCCAGAAATGACGAAGCAGCGGATCGACCAAGGCTTTAGGCTGCTTCTGGGCTGCATGGATTTGTACTCGCTCGTATTTGGGGTGATGACAGAGATTGCGACCGGTAAAGCAGTGGCAGAGGCGCATATGCAAAGCAAGACCAACGAGTAGATGTCTTCTGTGAAAGATATGTTCAATATCGACGGACCGAGTGTACTATAGTTTATGACGTTTCTGTTTGCAGCGTTGAAGGTCAAGGTTTTGCATTGACATGGGTCAACGTGTTCAAGGGTGTTTCGGCAGCATTCGGCCTGATTTGTCAACAAGTTGCAGGTGATGTGTCAGACATATTACCGTTCTGCAACCTTCATCTACCTCCTCGTTGCCTCCTCGTCCCTGGCCCATGCATTCAACGTACAGTGGACCCTACCATCTTCTCATCCGCAGCAACATCCACTTGCTCCAACGGTGACCCACCGATCTCCCAGGGAATGATCTTTTTTAAAAGTCCCAGAAATTTGGGAAGCTACGATTGAGCTAGGATCATGGAGCATTGAACCTCCGTCCTTCTCGCTAAAAATCTATTCCATCGGCGGTTGTGCCGAAACCCTTTAATCCAAAGACATTCTTGCCCAAGAATAACTATTTCCGCGCTTGCCCGTTCGCCGCAACTTCTTGTGCGACATTGCTGCCTATAAAGATTGGCCTGCCGCAATTGGCTTGCCATCGTCTTTCATGCTCATTCCAATCCTCGGTATTTCAGCCTGCATTGCAGCCTGCGTGGCCAAAGTCTACGAAAGCGTCTCTGACTTGCCGACTCTTGCATATGACTTTGTAATCGTCGGAGGTAACAACACTTCAATCTCGGCTTACAAAAATCTTACTGAGTACAGGTGGCACTGCGGGGAATGTGGTTGCCTCGCGGCTCAGTGAGAATCCCAACTTCAGAGTTCTTGTTCTCGAGGCAGGAGTTTCGTTGGTATTTCTCTTTCTCCGTGCTTTCATGTTTTCACCCTTGACAGGAATGAAGGCGTTCTGGACTCCATCATCCCGTTCTTCGTTGGCAATTTGCTTGGCCCGACCATTTACGAATGGAGTAGAACTTTTTCCGCTTGACCGTTCTTTGCTGAAATACGACAGACTACACCACGACACCACAATCTGGACTGAATGGACGTGTATTGAATTATCTCAGAGGTTTGCCTCCTCATATCAACTGAGTCATGCTGATGATTGATTCGTTACATGTAGCTCATATGCTAGGAGGATGTAGTTCACACAGTGAGGCACTTGACCATCTCACCTGTCAAACACTCAACCGCAAGAAGACGGCATGTTTTACACTCGGGGAACGGCTGAGGACTTCGATCGTTATGCAAAGCTCACTGGCGATGCGGGCTGGTCTTGGGACCGCGTCCTTCCTTACTTCTTCAAGGCAACCTTTCCGCTTTTCCCCTCGAGGTGCTATTAATACTTTTCAGAATGAGAAATGGTCTCCGCCTGCGGACCATCACGACACTCGAGGGCAGTTCAACCCATCGGTACACAGTACTCAAGGACGTACCTCAGTTAGCCTGAGTGGCTTTGACTGGCCAATCTTTTACCGCAATGTTATGCAAACAACGAAAGAGCTGTCCGACGAGTTTCCATTTAATATTGATATGAACTCTGGAACGCCATTAGGTCTTGGTGTGTACATGCATCTCTGTAATTTACCGACGTAGTTCACCTTCCCACTGAAAATTAGGTTGGTTGCAATCCACCATCGGAAACGGAATGCGAAGCAGCTCGGCGACATCGTATCTCACGGCCGAAGTTATACAACGGAAGAATTTACATGTGCTCTTACATGCGCAGGTATCCACACTTGTCGATGCGCATAACGTTGCCGGTAAACTATCCTTCGGTGGCGTCCAATTTTTTCAAGGTATCCAATCGTATTCGTCTTCCGAAGGAATTTGGATTAGACGGTTTTTACAGGGACGGCCAAATTCACAGCGACCGCGTCAAAAGAAATTATTATCTCGGCAGGAGCAGTTGGTACTCCCAGGTATGCTTTACCTTACCCTTCCCATTCCGCTCACCAAATACACAAAGTATTCTGATGCACTCCGGCATCGGTGATCAAATGATTTTGAACAATCTTGGAATTCAACCACACCTCCATCTTCCGAGTGTGGGCAAGAATGCATCCGATCAGGCATTTTTCTCCACGACTTGGGCCGTCAACTTCAATCAGACTCTTGAGTTGGTAACGCAGAACGCGACACGGTTCACCGAGGCCTTTGCGGAATGGAATAAAACTCATACCGGCCCCTTCGTGATGTTGGGGCCGAGTCATGTCGCATGGCTTCGTTTGGACCCCACTTCCCCCATCTTCGATAATCATACAGACCCATCAAGCGGAGAGAATACGCCACACATCGAGTTGGCCTTTTCAGTGTGTGAAATCGCAATGACCCCTACAGTTTATATGATTGATCATCTTGTTCATACTAGCCCGGCCAGGGTTTCGGTAATGAAACTGGAAATTTCGTGGGGGCAGGCCTGGCTGTAGTGTCTCCTAAGAGTCGTAAGTTGCGTTCTATGACCCTTTCCTTAGCTCAATATTCTTGGAGGTGGATCGGTTTCCATTAACAGTAATAATCCTCTCGACCCGCCGGTTATTGATCTTGGGATGCTTGAAAATGACTTTGATCTTTTCGCACTGCGCGAAGCTCTGCGCGCTGCCATACGATTCTTCAAGGCGCCAGTGTGGCGAGACTATATCATTGGGCCGACTCAAGACTTCGAAAATATGACCTCCGATGCTCTTGACGAATTTATCAGAAACACAGCGACCCCGCCCTTGCATCTTGTGGGCACTGCCGGGATGTCAGCTCCAGAAGCGCAATATGGTGTAGTCAACCCCGATCTGCTGGTCAAAGGCGTCGACAGACTTCGCGTCATCGATGCCTCTGTTCTGGTGAGCTTATAGATGGAGAATCTGAATGTTTCTGATAGATTTCAAGCCAATCGTGCCGAGTGCGCACACGCAGGCTGCGACATATGTCGTCGCAGAGCGAGGAGCGGACTTGATTAAACAACGGTGGATGTAGTTCCTCCATTGCCAGGAAAGTTAAATTTTGAGCAGATTTATGTTTGAACATCGTCGCATAAGTAGTTCAATTGTGTGTACTTATGCCGAGTCGATTGTTTCCCAGTTGAAATCATGTCTTCGGAAATCTACGTCCACTTCTTTTCGACCAGATCCGCACCCCTCTCCGCAACAGCATATGTTGGGGCTTGTGTATGGCCACTGGGAACAAAGGGCTGATTTAGGGTGGTCAAGCGGCTGTGTAATCTTCGAGTCGATTGTATGCTTACCATTACAGAAGCATCGATGATTCGTATACCAGTTGCACCTTTTAGAAGTAGGTCTGGATCGACCACACCCCAAGCCGCATGTTTTGGAGACATAGCTGCACTTCCCGTTGGATGGAGCGCACTTACCACCGTCTCCCGCATGTACGCATCGAGGGCATCATCCGAAGTCAACCCTCGGGCCAGATTGTCGATTGGCCGGAGTACGTAGCCTTTCCAGGCATCGGCAGACAAGAACTTGACGGATTTCTTCACGGCAATGTGCATGGCGACCAAATCGTACTCGTCGAGGAACAACGCTGGGTCAATGACAGGCGCGTCGAAGGGGTTGCTGGAGTTGAGTGTGATCGAGCCGCCTAGACAGATGATTGATTTTGCAGTCCTCTTACCGTTGCAATATTAGAACTCACGGCTAGCAGGAGAAACGACAGACGTTTGGAAACTGATAAAATTACCTCCCTCCGGGGGGATCGGAGTCTCAAGCCCAATGCCGTTCTAAATCAAGAGTCAGATGATATATGTATGCAGACCTTCATGGAACATACAGCAATCTGTAGTTCAATGTGGGGAGTGTCTTTTCCGGCGGCGGGATCATGGTGTCGTTCAAATATTGATGAGTTCGCATCCAGACGAAGCCATGCAACGTGTGCCCCGACTATTGTGGACACCAATGGACCTTGTCTGGTGCGATTCCATTGATCAAGATCCTCCGTGAGTTGCGTAGCGTTCTCGGTGTAACTCTCGAACGTCTGAGTGGAGTTAACGAACCAGCTGTTGGGGACGAGCGGCTGGTCGGTAAAATTCTGCCCCACGCTCGGAAGGTCGACAATGTTGCGGATCCCGAGGTGTTCCAAAATCGTTTTGTTCCCGACACCGGAGTGCAACAGAATGGAAGGCGTACCAACGGAGCCGGAGGAAAGGATGATTTCCTTTGATGCTTTGACGGTGAATAGATCTTCCAAAACAAAAGGACATCAAATTGCGTTGTATCAGATGGGACTCGGAAGTATTACCTTTCATATTTTGTGAGAATTCCACCTGGTTGAAATGGACACCGCCGCCCGAGAGAACAGTATGAAGAACCCGAGAAACTTGTGCGTTTATGAGAACATGGAGATTGGGTCGCTCGATGAATGGAACTGCCAGATAAGATACTGCCGAGCTGCTTCGTGCTCCATGGCCAATAGTGTTCTGTACCCACCCTGCATTGGCGTTAAAACGCATATCTGCCAGTCATCTTTGACACAAGAACGCACCAACACCAAGGGGAACACCGCCGTTGTAGTCCAAAACAAAAGGAAATTCCTCCGGCATTTCGGTAGTGGTTTTGATTACGCGAGAGAACATCGGCCACTGGAACCCCGGCAGACTCACTGAATTAACTCCAGTGGTACTGTGTACCGAAGGGTCATACTGATTCGAGGTGTCGTGATGATCGGCGGGTTCAGTCCATTTTTCATTCTGCGAGCTTGGATGAGCATGCAAGATCATGTTCCAAGAGCAACCCACCTTGCGGAAATACGGTTGTATAGCTGACCAGCTCCAACCTGGATCTCCAGTAACTCGGGCAAATCTGTTTCGAAATAAGTGGCGGTGACGGCAACTGAAAAAGTTACCTGTCAAAGTCGTCTTTCGAACCCCTGGTGTACCACATGCCGTCTTGCGCAGAATTAGGGGCCAGTGGGAGTGGTACAGTGGATTACATACTAACGGAACTGGTGCCTCCGAGAAGATGACCCCGCGGATACGACATCGCCCTGTTATTGGCGAATGTTTGAGGAGTTGTGAAATAATTCCTGGAAAGCAGATGCTCAATGCTCCTTCCATCGAGCTGTTAACACTATGCACCAGGTGTAAGGACCTCCGGGAACGAAGAGACCTCCGACCAATGCCGGAACCATGGAATCAAGGACACCTATGTTGCTTTACGGGCGTCAATAGAGCTGGAGGTAAAGTAGGTGAAGGAACTCACGATCCGCCTGCCTCCAAGACAAGAACCGAGAACGCAGGATTCTCGGTCAGCCTCTCTGCGACGACATTCCCAGCAGTACCGCCTGTTGAACGCAAATTAATCGCACTTGAAGAGGAAGGGATGGTTTTGGATACCGCCAATTACGATGAAGTCATATGTGAGTCCAGGCAGTTGGGTAACATTGTCATAGACAGCAGCAAAACAGCCGGAAAGAGAGGCGAGCAGTATAAGTATCCGATCGAGATCCATGATTCGTATTGTTGGTTAGCGAAAGGCAGGACTGTATATATAGCTGTCGGGGACTTTTTTGAATAAAATGGTTCCGACAGGAGAGGACATTGTCAGATACGGCACCATGGGGCATGGTTGTGATTGGTCTCTGGGGGTGTCGCGGGCTGAAAAATCCTAGTCATGCGGAAATTAACGTTGGCTGTTCCGTTGATACCAGAGCTCTGAATTAATAGCTGGCCGATGTTCTCATGACGGTGACTGCTGGTCGTAAGATGCGAAATTTGCCCCACATCTGAGTCGGCTAGGGTGTCAAGTCGAGTCTAAAATGTACGTAACTTAACGGTAAGTATTCAGCACCAATAAATCTTCAGGCCAAGGAGAGGCAGGTTTTGGGCAGGTTGAGTATTCGCCGTTCGGGAGTGGGATCTTCAAGTCTCCTCTTGTGATAGGGTGGGAGGAGGCAATGATTGCCGAATATTCGAAACTCCGATAGATTGCCGAAATGTTCCGGCCGGCGCTAGTTCGGTGCTTACTACTAGCATCCTACACTGCCAGGGAATCCCCTGTGGATTTCCAGTGGAATCGACGATCAGCGGACTTTCCTATCAGAGGTTGTGGAATTCCTGTGACTCTCCAATGTCGTTCCACAGGCCAACGAGGCTGTGGAAATTCACTGCACGAGTTCTGTGGAGAAAATGTGGCCGTTTGTTCGCATCAAATCAGCTGTGATCCTTCCTATCCGCATCTTTTTTTCCCAAGTTCTTGTCCAGCTAGATACAGGCTGCATAATGTGAAGGGAGTCGGCCCATTACATGACAGCAGTGAAATGTTTCATTTTGAACCCTTAGATCTGTTATTTTTTGTCTCGCACGTCGACCGCGGCGACATTTATTTTCTTGGGAGATCATGTCCAACCGCCATATCACCTTACATTATTCATCCTATGTCGCTGGTATGGTTGAGTAGACTAATCTACATCCTCCTTTTATTTTAATGTTTTGCCTGGATCGCGGGTTCGAACCCGTCATTTACCGTTATTCTGGCCCCCAGACCCGTGTTCTTGCTTTCCACAGATCTGCCCGTGAATATCCACAGCCTCGTTGGCCTGTGGAATGACAGTGAATCTTATCACGTGAGTTCTGTGGAAAATCCTGATCCACCCTGTCTGCGGAATTCCACAGTCGATTCCCTGGCAGTGTAGGCCATCCTAGGCTCCTCCGCCGTCAATATACTCAGGAATGATCACTCTGGCAATACCCATCGTCTGGGCATGGTATATCTATAGGCTCGCCCGCAGGCTCCGATCCTCTCCAACATCCCATCTGTCACGATCGAACGCTCACGTATCCGCCAGCACGGAGGAGTTGGACAATGTCTCGTACGACGAAATTGACATGGTCAAGGTCGTTCCGCCTGCTACCTTTGCGGGATATGCGGTCGTTGGAGGCTCAGGATTTCTGGGAACGTACGTGTCTCCATCCTCTTCAAGTTTCTGTTCGATCTGGAGAAGATTACCCATAATCAATTCTCAGATACATAGTTCGTCTGTTGATCATGCGCGGTGAAACCAACATCAGGATCCTGGATGTCAATCCTCCGCCATCCAAGATCCTCGAACATCCGTCTGTCTCCTTCATAAAAATGGACATCACGTCTCTGCAGTCTGTTCGAGAGGCACTATCGACGCCTTTTCAGGCCACCGGTTCTGTCCCCAGTGTTATCTTCCACACCGCTGCGATCATCCGGTTCTGGGAGCGCGCGAATTACTGCTGGCCTGCGTCGTATCAGGTGAACGTGATAGGGACCAGAAACATCCTCACTGTCGCTAAGGAGCTACCTTCGGCGATCGTCATCTACACGTCGAGCGCGGAGACAGTATCTGCATGCCCAAAATTCATGCGATTGGACTGGGACACCTTCCCTGCCAGCATACGGGACGAGGACGGTACACCGGCATTCATCCTTAAGGAAAGCTGCTACCCACGTTCTAAACGCATGGCAGAACAGCTTGTCATCAGCGCCAGCGCAAACGAAGGTCTTAAAACGGGGATCCTGCAACCCGGACAGTAGGTCATTTCAACTCCATGGAGAT
This sequence comes from Mycena crocata, assembly GCA_029281795.1. Lineage (NCBI taxonomy): Eukaryota > Fungi > Basidiomycota > Agaricomycetes > Agaricales > Mycenaceae > Mycena > Mycena crocata. The sequence continues at coordinate 102,988 of JARJCP010000051.1, read as the reverse complement.
TCTATTTCTATGGATTGATTCTTGTCCAAAGTACAATCATCGGCCCCAACGATAGGGTGATCAGTAGTACGTTGACGATGCCGCGGTTGCCTATGTGGGATCAACCCTGGACTTCAACCAGCATCTGTGTGTGGGACGCTGCGGCCGCACACCTATTGTTTGAGGACGCCTTGCATCGCATTCCCGACGAAGTCTCTGGCGAAGCTTTTTTAATTACTGGCCGAGGGCTACCATGGAGTACTACGAATGTGCGGGCAGCTATAAAGGTTAGTCTTGTTTCTGGAAAGTGAAATTATGCTCACAAAACCAGCATTATGCGACGAGGGATCTAATTTTTGATGAGTTGCCTCCGCTGCTCATGTATCTACTGGCGCATGTCATGGAGTCATTCCTCGCGTTGCGCTACCATCTGCTGTATCCGTTTGTACGCCTCTTCGGGCGGGCACCGAGTTTGACTCCACGATGGTTGGGACCCGCTGTGTTTCTACAACCGGCAACCCTTGATGGGCAGCTAATCGACCTGATCATTGATGACTCGCGCGCAAGAAAAGTGCTAGGGTGCGTTTCCGTTATTCTTACCCGGAGTCAATGCCATGATTCCTACTCATTTCCACCAGATATAAACCGCAGTGGGATATTGCGCAATGCATCCGATACAGCGTGGATGAAATTCAGTCGGGCAACGTCCCTGCAGATCATGGGCTGAAAGTGAAGTAGAAAACAAGTAGAAACTGATATTCATTGTTGTTTTCAGATATAATCGCTGTCCGATATTCATATATTTAGGGTTTGATTGGTGTCACTGTCAACGCGAATGGCGCTGTTACGTAGACTCTATGGCACCCGTGCTCGCCTCGGGTAAGAATCCGTAGGCAGACTAGGGCAGACTGGTAACGAGTCTAGCTGTTACGTACACTAATTCAGAACTTGAAAATAATCTCGAAGGTGGCCTATATCCTCCTGAGCGTTGCATGGCCACACTGTCTCAAATATCGTGCTGCAAGTTTAAATGTTGAAATTTGAGTTTAAGCGACGGAGATTGAATATCGCAAACTCCGATGCGGGCCGAGGTTCTCTTGACTCAGACCTTGCAGTCGTTTCGTATCCTAAGAACAAGGTCCCTCAACATCTTTCTCCTGAAACTCTCTGGTCAGCCCATGCTCTGTCTCATCAGCCTCGAGTTTCCCGTACCCCCGGTCATCTTCTCAAGCAACCGGAAGCCAGCTGGCAGAGCCTGGCACGGTCACCTTGTTTTTACCGACTGCCGTTCTGCCTCCACTCCGGTCGAAGTCTAGCCCTAAGTATATACCTGACTACGAACAGAGAATTGTTTCTACTCGGCGGCGAGTTTAGATCTATGTATAAATGTTGCCTCAGTTGATCTCGAGATCTCGGGGTTTCCGTGTCAACAAACCAACTTGGGCGATCCTAGGCTGCTACGATGACCCGCAACTGGACAGAATGGAGATCCTCAATTTAGGTTGCAGTCAAGCCAACCCGACGTTCCTCGTCTTACTCCGGTGGGTTGGCCCGCAAATAATATAAAAGACGCAAGGCTCTGCTGTGATTCTTCAGCTGGACTCACCCACTTTCTACAAGCAACTTACCTGTGCCGGACACAAGTAACTCACGAATTCGAACCACTCACGACTTTCACGACACATTCCATAACCACACATTCAATCATGATCTACACTTCTTCCGCCGCTGTCCTTATCGCCACTGTTGCGCTGAATGCCGCTTCAACTTCAGCCATCGCCGTTGCTCCTTCATCTGATATCGAGTGCGTACAGTCATGACGGCGCGCAAGTCTCTTTCTAATTTTTGGAATATAGCGGCGCAAGCGATAGTGTTGGAGCGTCCACATCGCTTGGGGCTGCTTCCTCCGTACTGCCCGATGGAGCATCGTCCGTGGCGCCAGAGGGTTCCTTGTCTCTTGGGGCTGCTTCCTCCGCCGTGACGCCCGAACCAGCATCTTCAATTCTCGGCTCGCAAAGTTCACAAAGCTTCGATGATGGGCAATGGCACAGCTCTCAAAGCTTTGACGATGGTCAATGGCACGGAGGCAGCAAAAGCCATGGTGGGCATGCTCATTCACATGAAGGACACTGCGGGCCATACACGACTAAAGTCGGAGGACATGGGCCCGTCTCCATACCGTCCGATGGCCCTAGTGCGAGTGCATCTACATCCGATGCCGTGATAACTACGGTGTCGGCCTCCTCGGTCGACGTCGGATCGAGCGCCGTACCGAGTGACGCCGTACCGAGTGACGCCGTACCGAGTGACGCCGTACCCAGCGACGCCGTATCCAGTGACGCTTCCAGTGCTCCCAGCTCCAGCGAGACCGACATCTCGAGCGCGGTGAGTAAGCGCAGTGCGGGCAAGCGAGGATGGTTCAGGCAAATTCTTCGCTCTCTTCCTCCAAAATGGATGTACTAATCTACGTTCAACTTAGGCGCGAGCCGGAGATGAATCTCGATTGAATTATGGAAGGTGTTGACAGGGGCAGGAGTTTGATTCGGGGCGTAGGTGAAGGCCAGGGAGTTGCGTAGTTGTGGGTGTGTCGTGTTCATAGTGTACATGTTGGACACTGGGTTTTGTCCACATGCCATGCATGGTTGCATTCAGATGGATAAATTGAACCATGAAAGCATTGTAGGAAAAAGTTCAACATTACATACATGCAAATTGAACATTGAACGTTGAACATTGAAATTATAAGCATCGTTTAAAGCTGGCCAGAGTAAACAGTTTAGCATACCATGCATTAGAATTCCAACGAAGTGATTACAGTATATACACAGTCGACCGACCGACGCGAAAAGAAAAACAGACCCGGTACCGCGATCAACGTATCAATACAGCCATCTCAGCACACACGACACCTAGGCCCGCGGCACCCATTACCACCACGGGCAAGGTGTTCCAATAGGCAAACGTTCGCTGCCCAATTATGATGCCCTTTTGTTTGAGGATCTGGCGCCAGAGCAGGCCCGCAAGACTGGCACTGAAAGTGAAGCTCACAGCGCCGATATTGCTCGCGACGGCGAGCGAGATGCCCGCTGCACGTTCAGTGTGCGATGGCAGCGCCGCAGCGCGAACGACCTTTGTGAGTAGTCTGGATGAAATAAATCTTTAACTGCCGCTGGTACACAAGTTTAGCGAGGGAGAACTCACATGGTCGCGCCAATGTTGGTCCCGGAGAGGTTGCACAAAAGTATCCCGAGAACGCCGACAATCCAGATGGTGGGGTAAGGGTTCGCCGGATTGCCGCGCGTCGCGTGTTGGAGCCAGGACGCGAATACATCGATCCAGCCCTGGTGCGCGAGCCCCTCGATGAGGATGAACTGGGCGAAGGCGAAAGGAATCAGCGCGAAGGGGAGACGCGGTAAGGCGGTGAAGAAGGTGGGGAAATGAGCTGCGAGCCGGGCGCGCTTGTTAGCAAATGCGAGCGCAAGTGATTTCGCTGGGGGAAATGCAAAAATGGAGGGGGGCAGCGATTCCGAAACTGCAGACGCCGGTGCAGACACGGTTGCGGGTGTGCCCATCGCCGGGGTCGTTTTTGAACCACTGTTCAAATTTTGTTGGGTCGGCTCGTCGGCAGTGGTCATGCGCCGCTTGAGCGCCTGAAGTACTATATCCTCCTCGGATCCGGCGGCAGCACCCGCATTAGGATCAGGACCGTCCTCGCTTGAGGAGCGGCGCCGTGGCGGATGACCGAGCATAGGAATTTTATGCACGAAACGGTAGTGGTCCCAGGCTAGATCATAGATGAACTTTGCCACCGCGAACGGGAGGCTGATTTTCCATACATCGACGTGGAAGAAGCTGACGACGATAATGACCAAGAGACAAGTGCCTAAAAGCGCGCCTCCAACCCAGGCACCTTGAGGGTCGAGGAGCACAGAGCGGACGTCCAGGTCTGCGGTCGCATTCAGACGCCTTGGAATATATTTGGGGTCGCGGAACTGGAATGCAAGAGCAACGAGACAGGTCAAATTGCATGCTAGAAATGGGAGGATTGTGTATGCGGTGAAGGCCGCGTTGTTGATCTGGAACCCTTCGCAGAGCCTAGAAGTTATTGAATATAATATTGAAAGCAAACCCGAGACGATACTTACACGACGTTCGTCGGGTTCCCGAGGAACCTGGAGTGGGTGAATATTTTTGTAGATTCGCACACAAAACAACGTACAGGACCATGCTGGCTGTGTTGGCGGCAGCGAACTCGGACATCAACCACGAGATAGGCTTGAACGCCGTTAGATGTAGTCCGGGATTATGGCGTTTTGAACCTTACGTTAAGCTCCGAAACTTTTGTGTAGTAGACCAAAAATGCCGTTCCGGACAAGATGACGGGGTCGTTGCCAAGAAAAATGCTGAGGACTGTCAACATGAGATAGAAGTAGAGGTATAGTTTCCAGCCATTCGATCCGCCTCTGTTGCTGACCCAGAACGCGATACTTTGAAGAACACCAGTGATGTCCAGTGTAATTGCCATGTACGCCAGGGAGAAAAAAAGAATGAGGATATTGTATGGTTTCACGCCGTCTAATAGTACAAGTGAGATCGATTGGGAGGGGTACATAGTTGTTCATCTTACCAGTCCCAACGATTCCGTCGCGAATCTTACAATTGTGAGCAAACAGAGCACCGATGACGTAGTAGCAGTACCTGCGAGGGACCCAGGCATTGCGCCGCCCACAATATCGCGATGGCAAGGATGGGCGCTGTCGTTAGATTCAGTAGGATCCGTTTGTGTCCGATGTAGGGGAGTCGGATCGGAATTGAGAGTGGGGTAATGACCAGTGCTATCGAGAAGATAAACACGACCAGAGTCGCGATTGAGAACCCAGTGATCATCGAATCAGTGCGGTGCTGGAGCTAGCACACTGGACTATATAATCCCGCGCGCACAGCCTTGAACGGAGGAAGGTCCAGCGAGAACGTGCCCGGCCGAGTGGAAAGATTTTTGACAGCTCCAAGATTGCCGAGCCACCGGAACTTCGGGCCGTACTGAACGGAAGTCTGGGATATGAATATCGTTCACGCTGCGTGGTTGGGTTTCTGAGTCAATTCACAATTAAGTTCAAAGGCCGCCTGGTTTTTAGACTGGCGCGAAATTCCCGCGATTGAGATGAATTCGGCGTGTTCACAACACATTCCCGACATTTACCAAACATTTACAGGCTTGAGCACAAACTAAGTAACGTATTCATGGAGCGGCGACATTATATTGTGGTATTACGTTCGAAGAGATGCAGATGCGAGATGATAGGAAATCTAATGGTTGTTGGTGCATGCATATGCGGGGTTGTAATTGGCAATAAGACTCACGGTGAAATGATAGCTGCACGCGTCCTCCGCCATTGAAGCCCCCCTCTCCCAGAGACAAGATCTTCGCATTCTATTGCGCTTGTCAGACGCCTCGTGGAAGTCGGGTGACAGAATATCGCTAGAAGACAAAACAAGAGTTAGCAATTAAGGGTGTGCCCAGTTAGTTGAAGATCCGAAGTCATGGACAAAACGCTCACCAACTGCGAAAGCCTCGCCGCAACCAACCTGTCGACTCGACAGCCGCAGCACGCCAGCCACCACCATTTCGTAGAAATTCACACCTGGCCTATCCGTGTGCCCCTTAGGATATCCGCTCTTCCACCAGGTGCCAGTTCCGGGAGCCAGGTAGACACTTCAAGGATGCAAAAAGCGGTTGGTGACTGTATGTGCTGCTCTGTACTTGCCGCCGTCACAACTGAACCCCGGCGTCTTGACCCGGTCCTTCGTCCATTCGAGTGTTGTGGTGAAGCCGTGAGTTGTACCTGCAAAGGAATCAGTATGTGGGAATCGGGTAGAACGAAGATGGGATGTCGAAAGAGCACTGAAGAAGATTGTGTTAGGAAAATATGGGAAATGAGATGACACTAAACGCACCATCAAGTCAACGCTGGACGTGTCCTGTGCCCTGAAGCCCCCATCTGTCCCGCTTTCACCAAGCCACCAACGAGACCGTTTAGTGCCCTTCCCCTCCTGTGCCGTATCGGACCCCCCTCGCGCGCACCGCACGTAATCTGGGGACCACCCAGTCACCGCCGGCTGTCTGCGAGGGAGCGGCAGTGAGGTCGAGGTGTGTGACGAGCATGTGCGGCTGTATGGTCGGTGTCGCGTCGCCCTATGCGCCAAAATGCGCGTCGTATGAAGTTGGTAGGCCGGCCAGCTTTAGATGAATCAGCCAGAGGGCGATGAAAGCACACCTGAACGTACCAGACAAAGGTATTAGGAGATCGCCCGCTGCAAAAGAGTCAGACTGGAATGCTATCAGAAAAGAGGGACATACCAGACTGGAGAAGAGGGTAAAGAAGCTGGTGGCTGACATTTGCTCGATTCATATAGCCGCAGGTGCAAACAAGACCAACGCGAAGCGATATTTACGCTTGTGGACGCGTCACTTTCAGCACGTGACCGAGAATCTCCCAGTGGGCGATATTGGGTAATACCCAGGGTAAACGGTGAGCATAGACGTTGACACCAGTTTCATACCAGCAGAACGAGGCAGAACGACACTCGCGACTTTGTCCGTTGTTGTAGCGGAATTTAGCGACGCCGATGTTGGCATCAACGGTGAATACCGCTCGACGCCACCCCCTTGATTTCTCCCTAACTCCACCCCACAGCGTTAGCTTGGGCGCCTACAGTGCTGTATAATTTCGCGTGGATATGCTGCGACCTTAACAGGCTCTTTACACCACAGTTTGAACGACGTGGAGAACGGTCTTATTTGATTCCCTTGTGCGTCGGACACCACAAGCGTTAAAATTCCACACGGAGGGCGGCCTCATTCTTGACATCAACGACTATGGCCTTTCCCCCTGATTTCTTCGCCAGAAATGTGCGAGAGATGCCGCCGCGCATCCCGCAGCCGAGTCACAGACACGGGGCACCCTCTGGACCGTGGCCGTTTCTTGATCTGGACAGTGAGGCACGTCGAAATATCGTTCGCTCTTTTCGTGTCCAATAATATCACATCTGAACAGATAGATCCTGTTCAGCTCGCGCATCCTCGGCAGCCGACCACTGACCAGCAACAAAAACCGGATTGGTCCAAGGTACGCCCACCGAGCTGGATTGGTGGATTTTCTGGTAAACTTATGTTCTGCATCAGTACCCACAGGCATTGTACCCGAACTGGACCTTTGCTCAGCAACAAAAGAGCGGTATAACCCGGATCGTTAACCGCGTTTCGCGGGAGCATTGCACCATTCACCATATCAATGTATGGGATGATGGCATTTTCACCGCGGAGGAAGACCACGTCGTGACGGACGACAACAAAATTGATTATTGGGAGACACTACAAGCTCATGCGCCGGACGGGGTTCGCCTCCGGGCTCTGTTCATCGACAACCTTTCCGGGCCTGTTCTGCAAATGTACGCACTGCGCCGCTTTTTTTTCTTTCTTTCATTTTTCTGCGGTTGAAGCTGACCTTTTCTATCAAGGCTTGGAACACGGTGTGTTTTTCTGCGTATATCCGTGGTTTGGCACTCACAAAGAGAAAAGATTCAATGTCGAACCTTTTTTCTTCTCTTCGTCCCTCAATTGGATACCATCCCGATATCAGGAAGCTGTTGGCGACGGCGACCGTGAGTTGCACCTAAACACTGCCATAGCAGAGATGAACATCATTATGTGCAACAGATATTACCATCACACTCACATTTATTCGTTCCATGCAGAATCCGGTACGTTTTTCTGCACCGAAGGTACATACCTCGACACTAAGATGTATTCATCCCAGACGACGATGCCCCCCAGTCGGGCTAGTTCAACCTCGAGCTACAGCCCCACGATCCGCACCCTGGAATCGGCTGATCAAGTAATCGACACGCAGGCGCCTCTCGGCTTGAGCTCCAGTACGACCTCCCTTTCTACGCTCCATACCAAAAATATTACTTAATATCTGCACAGGCGACCACATCCTCCTCCCCGACATATTAGCCATTCACATGGTGCGTTCGCCGGAGCGGAGCACGATCATCAGTTACCACCCGCCGCACACGCACCGGACAACCTCCGCGTACTCGCTTCGTACGCGCCTGCTCGCCGCGGGACAGTCAGTGTACTGGAACAAGATATTCCAGTCGACGATCGGGTCTGACCCGACCTTCGTCCTTCTGGCCCTCCTTTGGTATCCGCTTTACGCGTTCGATGAGTCGCTCGAGGCGTTATACATCCATATCTGCTGGCTGGTGCGTCTCACTTTGCTCCCATTTCGTTTAACTTATTCCAGCGCAGGAAACGCGGGTCATGGCCACCACGGACATGACACTGACGCAGCAGCTACACGTGGTGCGCGCGCACCTACTGCACTATGCCTCCCTGCTCGAAGACTTCCGCAAGTGCATTGTCTTTGTAGCAGAGACACCCAACCCCGTGCTGCAGCACGCGTCCGACACGCACACCGCCGAGGAGATGGCGTTTACGACGGAGCTGATGCGGAAGGAGTCAACGAACCTGCTCAATGAGATCGCGCGGCTAGAGCAGAGCCGGAGCATGCAGGATAATCGACTGAAGAACGTGATGAACCTGGTACGGCAGCCGGTCGAGACCCTGTCTGCTTGGGACTAAACTTTGGTACACAGGCGTTCAGCAGCGTCAACCTCGAAGACAGTCGGCGGATGCAGAAGTTGACAGAGGCGGCCGTCCGGGACAGCGCAGGTGCGTAAAACGCTTGCGATCACGCCATAATGCTGATTTCGGCAGCCATGAAACAGATAAGTTATCTCACCATGTTCTTCCTGCCTGCCTCTTTTGCTGCCGTGCGTTATTTTCTTCACGATGATGCATTCAATGCAAACCTTAACCCTAATCTTCTAGGCAATTTTCGGAATGAATGTCCGAGAGATAACGCCAGACACAAAGGGAACGCTTCCACACTACATCGCGTTTGCGCTGCCCATGACGGCGGTCACGATATGGATCATCATGGCGTTCCAGTACCGCAAGAAGGATCCAAAGAAACTCCTCCATGAAGACGATGACTCGGAGCAAAAGTCGCTGTGGACGAAATTAAAATGGCCGCTTGTCGCACTCAGGCAGCAATTTCGCCGCAGGCCAATTTCCAGGGCTGCGACGTCCCGACCGAATTCCGCACACGTGTCTAGGCCGAACTCTGCGCACCAGTCGAGACGGAGCTCAAGGGCGTTTGCCTTTGTCGCACCGTGACCTGACCTTAACTTGCAACCAGTTAATTACCTGCAATGATTTCAAGACTCGCAACGATTCAAGCTAATCCATCGCACATCGCACACGCACATATATCCATATAATGATTTATACCTTTGCTATGCATTGCTCTGTGGAATCAGAATTATCATAAATGTAGCTTTGCTGTTGTACACATACTGTAGCTATTTCCAGCTATTTTTAACAAGATCGCTCCCGCGTTCGGCCACTGCGTATGTCGGCGCTTGCGTGTGGCAGCTGGGGACGTACGGCTGTTTTATTTCACAGTATGAGGAGAGCCCGAGGTAAAAAGCCGCAACGCACCATCACGGACGCGTCAATGACGCGAAGACCAGTCGTTCCTTTGACGCGCAGATCGGGGTCCACAACGCCCCAGCCGGCGGATTCAGCGGTCATCGCGACACTGCCGACGGGGTGCTGCGCTGATATGGATGTTTTACGGATGTACGCGTCCATCGCTGAGGTAGACTGCAACGCAGCTGCTAGATTATCCACAGGCTGGAGGATGTAGTCCTTCCAGGCGGGGGCGGAGAGGAATTCTTGGGTCTTCAACACGGCGGTGCGCATGGCGAATATGTCGAAGTCACTGACGAATAAGGCAGGGTCAATAAGTGGCGGGTCGAATGGGTTGCTGGAGTTGAGCATGATCGACCCCTCTGCGAGGAGGCTTGAGGTATGGACGAATAAAATAAAAGTAGTGCGTACTGCTGAGAGGGGAAACAACCGCCGTTGCACTTAGGAAATTTGGACGTCCTGTTGGTAAGGGGTTGAACTGAGCTATCCCAGGCTGAGAAGTTTGGTTGAATTTATTAAAAATTATAGTGCTGATGGGAGCATACATTCAGCGCCAATTCAATGTGTGGGCTCTGCTTCCCCGACGCAGGATCCTCAAACCGCTGGAAAATCGGATCCGCAGGGTCCAGTCGCATCCATGCAATGTGCGCGCGATCGCATCCACCAAGGGGCCTGTGCGGGTGTTGTTCCATTGCGCGAACACTTCCGCGAAACGCGTCGCGTTCTGCGTGTACATCTCGAGCGTGTCGTTCGAGTGCGCGAACCAGCTGTTCGTCATCACAGGCTGGTCAGAGTAATTTTGCCCAACATCCGGGAGATCGAGGACACTCTGGATCCCGAGGCGAGCAAGCGCCGTTTTGTTCCCGATGCCAGAGTGCAGCAGAATGGACGGTGTCCCGACGCTCCCAGCAGAGAGGATAATTTCCTTGGACGCTGTGACGTTGAAGAGAGCTGTGGGGCGATAAATGAATCATTTCAGGAATGAGTCGAGCATTGAATGCAACACACACTTTGTTTGTCCTGAGAGAATTCAACAGTGTTGAAGTGCAAGGATGTTTCGGCATTTTGAAGGACGCGAGAGACCTGCGCATGGAGCAAGACGTGTAGGTTGGGCCGTGAAATATATTTCGGACCGAGATAGGATCGCGCAGAGCTGCTGCGCTCCCCGTCCCCGATTGTTGACTGGAGCCATCCTGTAACATTTCGAATTTTAGCATCATAAATTTCAGCCCAATTCAATTTGAACTCGGTGTGGAAGTGTATAATTTATGTAGTGTCACCCACCTACTCCTAGGGGAACACCAGCATTCATATCCAGGACGAACGGGAACTCCTCTGGCAGCTCTTTAGTCGTCTGTATGATTCGCATATCGCTATCGGGCCATGCGTATCCGTTCAGCGCGACCGCGTTAACACCTGTGCGGCTATGGAAGGCGGGATCATACTGCCCGACGCCGCTGTGCTGGTCTGCCGGAGTCGTCCAGTTTTCGTTCTTGTCATAAGTAGGTAGGTATTATTTGAATTGAACATACGTCTTTTTTAATGCTTCGAAAAGATAGATGAGTTACCTTGAAGAAATAAGGGAGCATGCTGTCCCATCCCCAGCCTGGGTCCTCCGTGACGGCGGCGAAGCGGTCGAAGTCGTCTCGCGAGCCTGCAAGAGGGTGATCAGCAACAAGCGATGGGATGGTATGACATTGGCTCGAACCCCGAGTGTAGAACATCGCATCTGGAGGTGAAGAATAAATACTTAGAGGAATAACCCTGCAGTCCACGTACTAATCGAACTGGAACCACCCAGAATATGACCTCTCTTTGGTCCAAATCAGCTCGATCACCACAATACCTAATTTGCAAGATTGAACGAACCGGGTAGTCGAGTACGCGATTATTCATGCCCCGTTGCGGAGTGGTTGTGTAATCTGTTTCAACTAAGTTATCATTCGTTGACCTTCTGCGGTAACATACGCACTCCACGTATACGGAGTCCGGGGGAGAAGCTGCCACACCAAGGCGGGGACCTCGGAGGGGATGACACCGGTATTTCTGGGTGAAATAACAGGCCATCAGATACGAAACAGAAATATGCAGAAGAAATCTGGACACACGATACCCCCGCCTCCAAAACCAGAACAGAGAAATCGGGGTTCTCCGTCAACCGATTCGCGACGACGTTTCCTGCTGTGCCGCCTTGTTCAGTTCATTGCACAGTTCAGGGTTCAAGTTATCGCATACAGAAACAGAGGCAGAGGCAGAACATTGAGTACTTCGAAAATGCACAAGGGGAGGGACAGTACCGCCGACGACGACAAAGTCGTACTCGAACGTGGGCAGCTCGGAGACATCCTCATATATTTGGACGCCGTTCGAACCGAGTGTGAGGAGAAGAAGGAGAAGGAGGGGAGCCAGGGTTATTAAAGTGGGATTCAAAGGCATTGGAAATCGAAGGAGAGTGGGTAAGAAGCTGACTGGCTTGGCCCCGCATTTTATGCGGGCAGCATCCGATTTTACAGGATGCCCAACCACTGACCATATAAATCCGGAGGCTTCCAAGCAGGGGTGTTACGAGACGTTTATTCAGTCGGGGTGCGATCACCGCATACGGTGTCCACAGATGCGGCCGAAGGAACTCCAGAAGAACTTGTTCGTCAGGAGTGGCTATGGTAAGGATCGTGAATCGCGTTGACCCCGCATTGACCCCGAAGTTGCACAGGTTCGAGCGTCGTTGCACTGAGGAGAATTCCACAGATGGAGGAAAGGAAAACTGATCCCGTATCCATTCAGGAGAGATGGTACGCCGCAAACCGCTGGCACTTGGCCGGCACCCACTGCGACAGAGGGCCACAGTCTGGCAGTGGGTACGACACCACGATCGAACTCAAAATGGTGAGTCGTAAACTTACAGTTTATTGTGGGAAGTTATGAAACAGAACCATGTAGATGCGATAGATGCAGCAGATCCGCTTTTTACATCTGAGCGACATGGAGGGGAAGAGACGTTGTTTGGCCGCGCTGTTCGGAGAGAGCCGCTATGCCGAACTGTGCCGAAAAACCAATTAGGAATTTCAAACTTTTTTTTACTTTTTTTTGAGTTTTGACACTCAGTTGAAGAAGGATTCCAAGCTCGTCCGCTTGCGGTGCTGATCTGTGAGCCAGTCATTACCGGATACAGTTGTTCAAGAAGGAATGTAAGGCGATTATGATCACCCCAGTTTTGCTATCTTGCAGACCTCGCCGCTCGACAAGTTGCCAGACGAATTGTGAGCAAAAGCGTGGTGATAAAACAAGTTGTACAAAACTGTACATCGATGATGCATAGGGCTCAGGACGATCCAATGGCCATTGCATGTATGAACAAAAAGACGCTACAGCATGTACATGTATAGCACGAATAAAGATGGACTCTATCCTATTACAGCGCCTATGGAATAAGGTATTGCGCAGAGCCGCACAATCGTAGAGTATGCAGGCGCGAGAATAAACATAGGGTGCGAGCGTTGTTGGAGCGTATAAGTAAACGTTGCCGCAGCTGTATTTGTACATGTACAATGGGATACGGGGTGGAGTCGTGAGGACGTGAAGGGGCGTTATCGTCGTGAGAGGTCGTCGACAAGCAGTGATGAGAGAGAAAAATGCGATCCAGATGTAGAATCGGAAGAGATGTAATATGTAAATCCAGAATTGAAGAGGATAAATATAGGGTAGTGCAAGGAAAGCAGGTGCAATGCGAGGATGAGCAGTGTGAAGATGCGGGAGTGTATGAAGAGCAGCGGGATGTGAGAAGGAACATGCAATGGAACCAGAAAGACGAGACAGGGGGGCGGGACATGCAAGGTCATGATTTCCCTGCCGCACTGGGTGGTCTCGAACTGTCGCTCTGCCCCCGTGGTCGGCCCTCTAATGGTGCGACCGGCTTCGATGGGATCGATTGGTCGTCTTGTGAGCCAGGGCGCGCGAAGAAGTCGTCCTCATCTTCGTATGGCGATGAGCCGGCGTTTATCTGCGTGTAGAGTCAATGGCGGACGTCGATGCGTTTGGCAATAAAACGCGTACCCAATCGCGCAGAACATCTGCCACCCGTGCGGCCTCCTCCGCGCTGAACGTGGAGTCTGTGCCCTTCTCTGCGTGCAGCCTCATCAGCTCACTCAGCGAGCGCTTCCCTGTCCCGTTTGCGCCACCGCGCCCATTTGCGTGTCCACCTCGTCCCGGTGTTGCCTCGTCCTCTGCAGGGAACACAACTGAATTCCGTGGCGTAGTCGTCGAGAGCGCGCGCGGCTTCCCGCCACCCGGTGATGGCGGTTGCGAGCCGTCTAGAGACATTGAGCGATCCCAGTCTTCCGACTGCGACCCATTCGAATGCAGCGAGAGCTTCGAGATGGAGAAGTCGTCCCCGTCTGACATCGTTATGTTGTCAAGTGTGGTGTCGAGTGCCGTTGATTCTTGCGTTAGCTGAGATTCTGCCTGGAATCGGTGGCACAGATCTCAGATACCGTGTCAGACGCGATTTTTTTGCACGGCGAGTTTCTGGGGGATGGTGCGGTGGTGTCGGTGTGCGAGGAGGAGGGAGACAGAGAGGAGGAGGAGAGAAGCAAGAGAAAAAGGCGACAAGGACAAAGCACCCTGTGCACAAAACAAAAAGGTGCCTTGTGCTTACATCATCACCTCACGACAAGTGCCAGGTTTTGCCCAGGGTTGCACAGAGGAAAAATGCCAATCGCAAAAGGCTTCAACTCATGCCATAAACTATAGGTACGTACACTAATGAATCACGGCGAGACCGCTTTTCAGTTGCTCCCTGAGCAGCGGCACCAGTTCCTCTTTCACGACATCCCACTCCGCTCCTCCCTCCGGAACCTGGTGCAGAGCGTTCTGCACTGCTTCATGTAACGCCGATGTCGGGGTACGCATGGGGAAAATCAACGGGTAGCAGTCATCCCCCTCGAAGATGTACGCAAGATGCACCTCCATCCGCCCACCGCTCCGCGCTGCACGCGCAACCTCGCGCCGCAGCGCCGGAATCCACTTCTCCTCCTGAAATTTGGCATCGCTGGTGGAGGAAAATTCCATCCCGACGCCATCGGCGTTGACATACGCGAATACGATGAAAAAGTTCTCGTCTGGACGGCGGTGCTTGTGGGTGATGTGCTCAAAGCAGATGCCCGCTTGGTGTATAAGGTAGTCCCAGGTGAGCAAGTGGCGCAGGAACGACCTGCCACGGGCGGTGAGCGTGTCGCGGGCGACTACGAGGCCGAGCGACAATGAGGTGCGGTCGCATTATAGGTTCAAAAGCAACAGGAAAAAAACGCACCAAGTCTGGCTGATTGCAAATCCTGGCAGACGTCTTTATGCTCGACGTTCCAGTCGGCTGACTGACAATCCTTGGAGCAGTAGTTGCTGCTCCGACACAGGGCACAGCAGTTAAAGGTATTCCTCCCCTCAATTTTACCACACTAATATGTATGAGTGAAGTGAAGTGAAGATTGGGGGGCAGGACAAGCTTACCGTCAAATTATCGCATGCTTTTAAGGATGGTCCACCTCCTACCCAAAGATCATAAACCTGTATGCGCTGGGAAGCCAACTTGGCGAACGTCTCCCAATGAGAAGCAAACTGCTGCGACTTGCGAAATTTCCACGTGGACGTAAGTTTCACAGCCTCGGGGAGCGTGGTCTTGAGTTGTGCCACGACGGCGTAGTGGACGGTAGAGCGAGGAAGAACCTCAGTGAGAAGCTCCAAGAGCATTTTAGACATTGGCAGATCCTTGGTATCCTCTCCGTGGGACAAAACACCCTCTCCGCGTACCAAATGCGACGTCGCGATTTTGATGATAACGGATAGGAGACCGGCTTTGAGAGCGAGGGCGATATTATGATATCCGGGTGGTGTTTTCAGGATGACAAGGACGTAGATCATGGAGGGATAGATTATATCGCTCGGGCGCCCAGCACAATCGAGAAAAGAACGCATCATTGCCACGACTTGTTGAACAATGCCCGTGGATCGAAGGAGGTGATCCAAGCGTTTGTTGGCGCCGCGACCGAACATGAAAAGCCCGAAGGACAAGCTCAGTAAAGGTTCCATCTTGGATGGTCTTGGAATGGTGCAGACACGATTGCAATGTTGAGTGACAATAGAAGCTAGATCGTGAATACTGCCCCCTACCCCCTCCACGATTTCTTCAAAGTTTGCTTCGTTAGCGGAGTTTTCGACAAGCATTTGAAGAAGATTCGGTACGAGACCCAAGGATTCGACAAATAGCGCTTCTTTTTTGACCATTGTCTTCCACGCAGTTGCTACCAGACGACGTACGCCCGGAGTCGAGCGGATGATCTTGGCTGTTTGCGGATCTCTTGAAAGGTTTATGAGTATTGAACAGTGCGCGAAGGCAGCCATGGTTTGTTCTGGTGGATTCTTGATAATGGGTAGCGCATCCCAGTAGGTGTGGAAGAAATTTAGCCAAGCCCATACGTGCGGCCATAGGTCCGGTGCGGCCTCAGCAGGGATGCGATTAGAGGCTATCAGGAGGATAAGTGAGGAAAGCGAGTGCATAGAACACTCGACGTCGTCCATTGCGGAGCTGCGAGCACCAGATTCCACGGTCTCGTCGAGCACAGATGGATCCGGGATGAGGTTCTTGTCGAGATTCACGAAGAGGGCCGGGAGAAACAGTACATTCTTGGAGCTCGGAATTTGGGTGAAGATCAGGAAGAAAGACATGATTGCTTTCACTTGGCGTTCAGCGACGGCTTCTGCGAGCTGCTGCAGCACGATACCATTGAGTGAGCCTCGCCGAACGGAAAATGGGAATTTATCTACCCGCATAGACTGGTCTTTGATGCGGCGGATGTTCCGTAGCTGCAGACAATCATGCATACTTGTTGTTTTCAAGCGTGGTTCGTTGGAGGAGCGGGGAAGGGATATACCAATGAGGTGTAAAGTAGAGGTTTGAATTCTAAATCGGGACTGGCCGCACGGTATCGGCGTTGATCCCTAACAACAGTAAGCATAGCGCGTTAACACAAACGTTTCCGAAATGCAACCAGAATGGCAGCCGGTTCGCGAGCTCGACCGACGCACTTTGCATAGGTTTTCGGCCGCACAAAGCCAACAAAAAAACGAAAGTCTGCGATGTGAAATCGAATCGTGGTAAAATAAAATATAGTAAATACAAACTAAATACAAATGAGTACAAATGCGTGTCCGTTTGTATGGCAACAGTCTTTGAGCAGGCTGGTTTTGGGGATATATCGGGAATGCCGGTGATGGCATCATCCAAGCCAAGACACGGCAAGTAGCCAGGACCCCAGGCATGCCTTAGCATGTCAGCTATGCTGATATAGTCCTGTAGTCTGTTCGTCGTCATACTTGAATTACCTGTCCATAATTTAATTATTGTACAACAGCTCTAAGCCTTCCTCTTCTTCCCTTTACCCTTCTTCTTCAATGCTGCTGCCTCGGCACGTTTGATCCTCTCTATCTTTTGAAGCGCCTTCTGCCTTCGCACCTCTCTGGACACCTCATCTTCTGTAGGCGGTCGCCGCCCATGCTCCTTCAACGACTTGCGAACCTTTGCCCTCAGCCGCTTCTCCGTTGCCATACCCTTCTTCGACTGCTTCTGAATCCCAACCCGCCATGTTCCAATCGACGTCCACACCTTCCATTCCCATAGCTGCTGCTCGTCGCTGAGTCGGGGATGCCAATGACAAGGTGCTATCAACCTGGATTGCCAAAAAAATGTATCATCCAACTATACATCAGAAAGTCTGAATGCGTACCAAGAGCCACCCATACGTTGCATTGCTTTTGCATGACCACAGAAATCTAAAGGGCCAATAGTGTAGAGACACGTGTTGGTCTTCAAATATTCCATGGTGCGCTTCATGCCGATGCTATCTACAAACTGGTTGAAAATGAGCGACTTGCAAGGCGCGTGCATCTCAGTGGTAGATCGAGGCGGCTTCAGCACTGTCCATGCAGGACCGTCTTCAGATTTGACAAGACGTGTTTCAATTCGACGTCGGTGTGAATCTTTGATAAGAGTTAATGGTCGGTCTTCCCATACAGCTGTGTGTCAATCAGCCAACAGAAAGAATTAAAAGTAAAAGACAGGAACTCACCTGGGTCATCCATTCCCATCCTTTCCTCCTCTGTCTCATCCACTTCCGTCTCCTCAGCTGGGTCAATAAAAGCGACCTCCTCCACTATGACCTCCTCCTCGACCTCCTCCTCCAGATCAGCAGCCATGTCGCGAACCTCCTCGCCATCACTTCCATCCTTGTCTCGGTTAACATAGGCAACTCCCCAAATATAGCATCGTCATCGATATCCATGTCGTTCTGCAGCTGGGATGTTGAGGCTGATGTCGAGGCCTGCAATAATGCTTGCGCTGCTGCCTTCTTCTGGTTAGCCTTTTTCGCTCGAGCCTTCTCCGCTTTCGCTATAGCTTTGATGACTTTCGCTTGAATAGCGTGCAGAGCTGCGTTCGATGCGGCTCTAACTTGCATTGGTGCAAATACAGCGGCCGACTTCTGACGGAAATACCTGTAACAGTTCATCAGCATTAGCAGTTAAATCAAATCAAAGAAAGATAAGTACCGGACGACTGGGTTTATGTCGCTGCCATGGGCGGCGACAAGAAGAGCGTGCTCATCGGCCGTGAGATCCACGACTGGCTTGAACATCAATCTTTGAACTTCGGTAAGTCCTAAAGGAAGCCGAAGTCGATACCACTCCCGCATCTGCCTCGTTGTTGCCTTCTGTGCCTCGTTGTCGTACAGATCCTGCCATCCGTCACCAACAATAGTGGGGCCCATGTGCCCAAAGAGAAGCACAGCCCCAGCGACCTCTCCCAGGTCAAACACCCAAGGTGCATCTTGCATGCAGTCAGCACCATCGATCTCTCGATAAGATCTGGCACTCAAACACTTTGTAATTTTCTCAGATTTTTAATTGCAACAGTCGGTAAACCACTTACATTATACCGAACAACCAATCTCCGTAACCACTTGCTTGTCGTCCAGCAAGCTTGCTTACTAACACTCAAGAAACGGGAGTACCTAGACGACGAGGTCAACTTTTTTGTTCAGAATTACATTGAATTCACATACCTCATCACCAAATCTTTTGTCGTTATCAACACGAATGAAAACGAGCCATTGACCTCACGAAGTTTGTTGAGTCTCACACTCTCGCTAAAAAATTCACTACCCACTGGTGTCAAAAAAAAAAAAACTAAACACAGATACAAGAAAAAACTCACTGAGCCGCGAGTCGTTCCCAAGCAAACAGAAAAAATGTTTCGAATACCGCCGCTAACATCTTCGGATTGAGACGGAGCAGGACAAATAACCACCAAAGTGGTACACCTTTTAATTAAGTCAGTGCATTCATTATCTACTACATTTTCAAGGACTCACCGGCGCGGGCTGCAATTTCATCGAGAGAATATCTACCAACAGCGCGAAGCGGATGACTGTCCGCCGATGATAGCACATCTGATACCGTATGCGTGTCCAGATCAGGATCCATGTCCTGCTCCTTCAACCATTTCACCACGAATTCACACCATGCCCAATAATCAAGCAGGACATCTATAAAACATCAGCTCAAGTTGAACAAAACATTAGCAAATCTTACCAGGCACCCGACCTGGCCGAGCATGCTCGATATCGTCGCGGCAGAACCAATAAGTGCGGCAGTTGTTGTCAGCAGAGAGCCACGCTATCGTGTGAGTCATCATTTCCAACGCCATGACCACTTTGAAACCTCGCTTCTTCGCAGGAACACGGGTAACACCTTCCCAATCTTCCCGGGTGTAAATCTGTGGTGAAGTGTGCAGCAATGGTTCAACCTATCAAGGTTTTATGAGAATGTCTTCCACCAGCACATATGAATAGAAAGAAACTCACTTGAAGATAGCAGCCCTTCAAGTCCATAATGATGTCACGAGGGTCGTGCTCAATACCGACAAGCTCGAGATCCATCTCGGCAAAAGCCTCTGCCTCCGACAGAGCTGGGTCGTCGAGGACGGGAAAAAGGTGGCTGGGCCACAGGTAGAGCAAATGGCCGAGGGTATAATAATAACGCAAAGGATTTCCTTCTCAGTACAATCCTCGACCTTGGTTTTCACCTTCTTCAGACCCATAGACTCGAGCTTCTTTGAGACACCGATAACGCTCGCAATATCGGCTCGGGCTCGCTCTCCAAGGTCGGTGTCTCCTTTGAAAAAAAATCAGTTATACGACCACCAGAAGGTACCGGCTTCGTTGATTTCCTCTTCTTGATTTTGCTGCTCCCCTTCTTTGCCAAGCCAGGTGGTGCTGTAGGTCCAAGAACGTCACCATACTTGCTATGATGCAATGATCTGTTCAAAATCTTTCAATATCAGAATCACAGTAAGGTAGCGCTGATAAGCCGTGTAAATCTGCACGCATGGAATTCACTTTTACATTTACATTTACGATACTTCCGCCCACTGGGTTTCTGCATTTGCCTGTATACCTTGTAGCTACTTATTTCAGTAGCCCCATCATTGGCTGAGAAATGTTCAACCGTTTACTCTCTCTGCGGAAACAATACCAGATCTTTCATTGCTAGCTTGATGATTGACTTGAGAGATAAGAACCATCGGAAATGTAATGACACAGACCTTGGTGGCACAGACGTCTTCAGTGGAGTCAAGTGTTGATAGTTGACAAATCAGTGCTGACAGCTTGCAGAAGAGCCGTGAAAGGTGTAGTGTTTTATAGCATCAAGTCTGCCCGGGTAAAGCTCGGAGGTAAATTTTTCTTTTGGGGAGTTAGATTTTCTGTGATTTTATGGGAAATTTAAATACTAGCCCTCTACTTTTATTCTGCAAGATTTCTGGACGGGATATTCAATGGAGGGTTCTGATGACACAGAGTGCTGACACACACATTGTGATCAATATTGTTTACAATAATCAATGGGAAATGGCGGTAGGTGTGCTGCATGGCAGGATATGCTCAGGAGAATGCATTACAGCAGGTGCAGTTGGGTTTTTTGTCGGCCTTTGGACTCTTGGCCTAAGAGATGTGGGTAACGTTCGTGGTGCGACTGCCTATCGACGATGGATTTTGTTCAGAGGTACTCAGGATAATGCCTAGGATATGGGGAAGTATGTATATTCTAGCGTAGGTGTAGTGCAAAGTGTAAAAGTGCAAGTAGAAATATAGATGGCGACCAGACATGGTCGGCAGGCGAGTGTCAAACGTTATGACACTCATATGTGTGCCCGGGGTCCTTCATGGCCTGCCGTGCCAAGGATTGATGCAAATATCGGCCACCTTCCTAAAAAGGGACCTGCCCAAAGACTGTTGCCATACGTTTGAAGATACATGTACAGACGTTCAAGTTATGGGCGCATCGATAGTTTGGAAAATAGCCACCCGCCTAAATAGCGGGTTCCCCGCAGGGTATCCAATCAACTGTACCTCCAGCGTGGGTCGCGGTCAATAAAGACGGCCGAGTTGGCACAGCAAGCAGAGTCAGTGTACCCTCGCGCAATTTATGCAGGCCATATCATCACAGGCCCCTGGTAGGCAATTTGCACCTGAAAGCCAAGCAGGACGGCACTCTAAACTGAGGACGGGCTGGGGGTCCGAGTCGCTAGCACGCTGAATCCCCCCTCCTTTTCACCGCCCTTGCTGTTCTTCTGCTTCTTGGGAAACTCGCTATCAGGGCCTACAAGAACTTGCCCGGGGTGGGAGAGGTTCCAGAGGAAGAAGGCGAGGAACATGGGAGTCGCCTCGAGGACATAGAAAGGCCACTCGTGCATCGTCAAAGAAGAGAAGACGCCAGAGGAAAATTCGATAAGGCGGAAGATGATCCGGACCGTGATGAGGATGAGCGACGCGTACATGATGTACAGCGGGCGCTTCCACTCGGTCGAACCACGGAGGTGCGTCATTTTGAAGTGGAAGCGCACAACGAGCACGATGAAGAGGAGGATGAAGAACTGCTGCAGTCCGATGCCGCCCATGTAGATGTGGATCCCAAATTGGGCGATCCGTGGCGTATCATTGTCAATGAGGATGCCACCCGCCGCCTGCATCAGGAAGGCACTGGGAGAAGAAAAATTAAGTGCTAAACTAGAATGCCGGCGGAGGAGAGACGTACGTCACGTCGAGCAACACAAAGCACAGCGAGAGCCGTCGCGCACCGATGCCCGCGACGCTCCTCTCTGGAACGAAAAAGTGCACGAAGCGGCTCATGACGACATAGAGAAAGGCGTTCACCGAGAGCGGCGCGAGGAGGATGAGCAGCTGGGATGGCGTGCCCCATACAGGCGACGTCGTGTGTAACACAGACATCACACGAAGGACGAGCCCTACGGTTTCCCAAACACCACCCATGATGACGACCCAGCAGAAGCGCTTCCGGTAGTGCAAGGCCTGCACGATGTGCGTAAGTGTCGTCAGTCCAAATAGGGCTGAGAAAGATACGACCGCGGGGAAGGATGGGCAGTAGAGGAAGTTGAAGTTTTCGTTAGTGCGCGGGTCTGCGTGGCGGTCAGGCGATTTGAGAATAGATGTGGACCTGCTCACCGAGGCATTGAACTTGCACCATTGTTGGAAACAAAAGAAAAAGAAATCAGGCGCTGCTGAAGTGGAAAACGGTGGTGAAGGTGAGTGCTAGTTTAGGCGGATCTATGCGTCGTTATATACTTGGGTCCTTACTTTCCGCAGTACTTGGAATGAATAGCGCGACGTTTCAAACCTACCGCTACCTTACGGCGTTTCCGCGACCTTACGGTCTTCCGATACCTTACGGACGTCTCCGCAGCAAAGTGCATCACATCACAGACTCAAAGGTGATCCTGGTAGAGTCCTTGAAAAGTGACACACGGTGGTGAGAAGATGGACTTCCTGGTTGTGTCCTTTGGATGCGGAAGCAATGTGGGAGAGAGAAGCCATTGAGTATAGCGACCATTGTATGGTGTTATTAGCGATCACATAGAGTTCATCACTGAGCGCGCACAAAGAATTCTTGTGATGGCATCAGATGGCATCAGTAATATGACAAATTACCATCATCATTACATCTCATGCCATTCCGCCGACTGTTTGCCGACTGTGCTGTTCCTTCTGAGGGTGAAGCGCTCCGTAGGTCTGCATTTGGTTTGCATCCTGTTTTAACATGGTAAATTTTCAGAGCCCTTGTAGGGCTTTAGCTTCCTCCAAAAGACGGAAACATTTCCAGACATGAGTAACTGTTACTCAAATTTTACGTGATGGCCTCCGATAGGCTCCGAAGTATGGCGGTCCCGATGCACTTTTATTCCCACGCAAAAAAAAATCGAGCTCCGCGCAAAATTTTGACCTGTTTTCAAGACCCCCGCGCAAAATTCCATAAGCTTGCATACTTGATTTTTTTTTGCGCGGAGAACGTACACCCGTGCAAAAAAATTGGGCCGTGCGAAAAAAAAATCCGGCCCGCGCAAAAAAAGTTGCCGGTGTGCTGCGCGCAAATAAAATTCGGAGTTAGGGCCCCCGCAAAAAAAAAAAAACTGTTTTTTTCGAAACTCGTTCCCAGACCACGGTTTGCTTGCCTGTGTGTTACGGTGTGTAAATAGGGGTTTTCTAGAGGTGTACGCAACCTTGAATAGCATTGTTTGAAGTTGAACATGGTCACCTGACCTATGTTCAAACCCCGTCGATGATGGATACAAGCCAGTGGGTGCCGGCTTGATGAACGGAGACATTCAATTTGCCTCCTAAGAGTCACTCAGGATAATCAGACTCGGCCTGGTATTCGGAAGATCCCCGGCCACAATGGGTGATTATCGTTCAGCATTATGATTTATCTCACAAAGGAACTATCCGAGTCCTGTGAAACTGTTGTCTATGTTATGCCTGAGGTGGTGAACGAAATTCCAGGGACATACAATACTCGACATAGCCTTTGCCAGCCTTGTGGGCAAGTAATGGTCTGTTGAAAGCACATCCTGAAAAGCAAGGCGGGCGGAATGCTGCACAACCACTGCAGGCAACCAGTAAGAAGACGAAATATGTGTGTGCCCTCCGGGATTCTTGATCCTTGTCATGTAATTATTTGCACACTCGGTCGAGGTCTACCTTGTCCGATCTCACTGATTCAAGATCACTTATCGGACTTGAGTCAACGGTCTGATTGATTCGTGGCTGAGACATTGGATCACTGATGAGTATCTCGACAAGGAAGAAGGATACAAAAGTATGAGATGTTGGTGAGCTTGGTAGTGTATAATAATCGTATCAATAAGTGAACAACCGAGGAGCCATGATGCTGGAATAGGTATATAGCTGAATGCAGATTCCGATGTGCATAGCAGGTGAGTAATAAATCGATTGGCTCAGGTCGGGTGAGTTATTACAATGTCGCGCATAGCAGCCCTGATTGGCTCATCTGTTTGAAGTGTTGTCAATGCAGCGATAGGTTTATCGATAAGAACCTCCTCCTGTTCCCCAGACCCACGTCACGGTGTGCTTTTGACACTCGTCACACATCCCTTCGATCTCAGTCTCCTCCAACAGTTTTAGAAGGTCAATGCAAGACATAGAGATATCAGGTGGTGTATGAGCTTGAAAACACTGTTATTCCACTCGGTCCTCCAAGCGACGATGCAGTATGCGCAATTCGCAGTTTGGGGCATCAGCTGCCTCGGGAGTATTGAAAGCGAACTTTTTGCGATGCTGTTGGATCTCGGCATGCGTTTGAACAACCCAGAAATAGCCAGCCTCGCCCAGCTGGCGCATATGCTTCATGGTCAAGGAGGTGATGGGTAGTTTCATCACCCGGCGAAAAGCAGGCTCAACCTAATCATCGACCCGATAACAACGTGCGGGCTCAAGTCCCGAAGTCGACTTCCAACATCTGGGATCGCTCCTAATCCGAGTCAAAGAGCTTGCAGCCATCCCTTACTACTTCTGTGCACTAGTCCTCGCGATTCAACTCTGTTTCCTCGCTATCTAGCTCTTTCTTGCTACAGGTTCTCTCTATTACAGTACTCGGCAGGATATGTTACCTGCTTACTTTTGACTACTTCTGAATTCAACTATCCATCTCACTGGCTCATTCTGGACACTGTGTAGCATATCATATGGCATCAGAATTCTGATTGTAACTACCTCATCTACCTTCAAAGATCACTGACTGATTTGTTGTCACGGGAGAGTCGGCAATTTGTGCAGCCCAGGATCCATTCGGTTGTACTTCTTCAGGTCGGTGGTGGTTTTAGCCTGTGTTTACTGCTCGTGGCCATGGGGGCTAAGGATATCCGACACTCGAGTCCCTGGAACCCGTTAGGATGTACAGTACTTTGATATGCATTCCAATAGTTATGGTGGTCTCTGATGATTCCAAGCGACTCTTAGGAGGTAAATTGAACGTCTCCGTTCATCAAGCCGGCACCCACTGGCTTGTATCCATCATCGACGGGGTTTGAACATAGGTCAGGTGACCATGTTCAACTTCAAACAATGCTATTCAAGGTTGCGTACACCTCTAGAAAACCCCTATTTACACACCGTAACACACAGGCAAGCAAACCGTGGTCTCGGAACGAGTTTCGAAAAAACAGTTTTTCTTTTTTGCGGGGGCCCTAACTCCGAATTTTATTTGCGCGCAGCACACCGGCAACTTTTTTTTTGCGCGGGCCGGATTTTTTTTTCGCACGGCCCAAATTTTTTTGCGCGGGTGTACGTTCTCCGCGCAAAAAAAATCACGTATGCAAGCTTATAGAATTTTGCGCGGGGGTCTTGAAAACAGGTCAAAATTTTGCGCGGAGCTCGATTTTTTTTGCGCGGGAATAAAAGTGCATCGGGACCGCCATACCGAAGCTGTAAGTTGACATTGGAAAAACAATATTTTGCCGGTTCTCTCAAATTACGGCCCAGTGAGGTGTATAGATCGCTCAGGAGATTGGTGGTGTATGTTTGAGAGACATGAACCTTTTTTGTTATCAGCCCAAGGCGCGTGAAGCGCTGAATACCTTATACACAGATGGCTCGATATTCGGCAGTATCGGCATTATCGGTGAAACGTAAATCTTTACCTCTTAGAAGTGATGTGACCAATTAGAAGTGATGCCATCGCGCGAAGTCTTTGTGCGCGCTGTTTGCGCCATAGAGTTGCTGTGGCTGTGTAATGCCATTTCGGGCATTGTGGTTCAAGTTCTCCGTTAATTCTTCGAAGGCACCTGTAGAGATGCGGATGCAATTATTTGAGCACACAAACTGTATCAATATATTGGGGACATTTAGATACAATCACAACATTAATGTAGCAAGACTCCAACCAAACTCCAACAGACAAATACTTGAAATTGATAGTGCCTTCCAACTTGAGATCTATCTGGCGCTTGTCAGAGATATTGCTGGGGGAAAATCATTCCCGCCTACCATTTTGATTTCAAACTTTTCTATTCTTCCTCAACAACACGCTGAAGCAATTATGAACAACGTGGATGTCGCATATAGGACACGACTCACCCAAGACTGCGCACGTCTGACCATGTGGGCATCCTCTGCTCCCACAGCACGCTTAAAAGATATGAGAACATTGAATTGTGGTAGTAAAAACGATGTGACTGCTGACCCAGGACTGTGCTTCAACAAGCGAGGCACGAGCTCGATCTGTTGAAGTGTCTGTCTATGAGAGACTAGGATTGTGCACGTCCAACCGGACTGGTTTCGCCTTCTCCCAACTTGAACGCACGCTGAAAATATATGAGAATGGTCAACTCCACAAGTGAGATACGATAAACCCAGGACTGAGCACGCTTGGCTTTTCTTCCTTCCAAATTACGCTGCCAATACATGAGAACGCTAACTTCCAAAGTAGGAATGATGCGACTGCGAACCCAAGACTGTGCACGTCTAACCAGAATGGCTTCACCGTCTCCCAAGGCACGCTGCAGATATCTGAGAACAGCCACTGACTCCACAGAGAAAGTATACTAACTGACACAAAACTGAGCACGTTTGGCTGCACGGGCCTCGCCTTGTCCCAGTTCACGCTGCAGATTCAGATATATGAGAACAGAACTGAGCCCCGTAATAGATAGAATACAACCAACCCAGGACTGAGTACGTTTGACTGGGCTGGCGGCGGCCTGGTCCACTAGGAGAACAGCCAATGCGACAAGAATGTATACACGTAATTGAGAGAACATCAGGCGGTTTGCGTAAGGAGCAGAAGAAGGATTGTGAGGAAAGCCTGCTTCAGGTTACCGTTTATATAACGCCAGAACCAGATGGGAAAAGCCGGCCCGCGGGGACACACGGTGAGTCTCGGAATATCGGACGGTAGCATTCCGTCAGTTCAACTTTTGTTTCTTCTTATGGCCCTGCGATGCCCGTCGCCCGCAACTCCATGCACCCCTCTGAAAGTCGCAACACCACCCAGGATCCTTGTATGGGTAAATGAACTGCAAAACGGCTCGCCCCACCGTCAATTCCAAAATGGATGAATCTTGAATCGCCGTGCAAGCCCGGAAAATGTTGAAAACACAATTTTTCCTCGTGCCTATCACTGGCATGATCATTTCCACGGAGCAACAAACTCTCATTTTCAATGCCATGAGCAATTACAATCAAGTTTTCGAATGGATTCAACTGATACATAGTAGAGCTGTCCGTTATAACAAAGCTTTAAAACCAAGCCTCTTTGATTAAGTCGGCCCCACGTTCAGCCACAACATATGTTGCAGCTTGAGTGTGTGCGCTTGGCACAATTGGCTTTCCGATCCCTGAGCTTATAAATTTCGCAGTGAGCTAGAGGCACTCACGAGAACCGACGCATCAATTATACGTAGCCCAGTCGCACCCTTCAAAAGCAAGTCCGGATTCACAACACCGTACCGGGCATTCCGGGCAGCCATTCCAGCGCTGCCGACCATGTGAGAGGAGGTTCCTGCTGTGCTGCGAATGAACTGTTCCAAGCCGGCGTCGGTGGTTACGTTTGCAAGATCTGCGGTCGGGCCGAGAATGTAGCTCTTCCATACGGGAGCGGTGACGAATTTCTGGGCCATTTTAATGCCCTCGCGCAACGCCAAAACGTCGAAGTCACTGTTGAGTAGCCCGGAATCGATCAGAGGGGATCCAAAGACGTCACTGCTATTGAGTGTAATGGATCCTCCTACGTTGCTGAAAAATGGATCATTACAAATAATGGCTATAAACGACGACTTACGGCTCATCGGCGAAACAATTGCGGTATTGATACTGAAAAAATGACCCGCTATAAGACCACCGAAACTGCCGCTCTATTAGGTATGCATCATGCGCTCTGATTTCAAGCTTCTACGCGATTGACCTACGCTAAATTTCAATTCAACGTGAGGACTTCCACTGCCTGCCGGTGGATCCTCGAACTGGCGAAAAATATCGGAGTTGAGATCAAGACGCGACCATCCGACATGCGTAACACCGATGGCGGTGAAGGGCCCTTTTCTAGTTGCATTCCATTCTGCGAAGGCCGCGATAAATCTGGTTGCATTTTGTCGGACCTCGTCTGCTGTTTCCGTCGTGTTTACGGTCCATGTTGGATTTACGGCCGAGTGGTCGGAGACATTTTGTCCGACGCTGGGCAGGTCGAGCAGGGAGGGGATTCGGAGATTTTCCAAGGTAATTCTATTCCCTACCCCAGAGTTCAACAAGATTTGTGGGGTCGCTACGGACCCAGCAGACAGAATGATTTTTTTCCTCGCCGTTGCAATCAATAACGAGGCTACAGACGAGGATCATTGTTTGAAAAAGAGCGGGGGAAAATACCGAACCATACGCGACTGGTTATGGGAGAATTCTACGCTATGAAAAGCGGTTTCACGGCCTGTCTGGTTCGCGAGTAGACGGAGTACTCGTGCATTGAGTAGGAGATGCAGATTGGGTCGGTTCTGGACTTTCGATGACAAGTAAGAGGTCGCGGCACTGCTTCGTTCCCCATCTCCGATGGTCAATTGAAGAAACCCTGAGCGAAACTGAATATATAAGTTTTTGCGTGTATGTCAGTCGTACCAACACCCAGTGGATAGCCCGAGTTTGTGTCCAAATTGAAGGGAAACTCGTCAGGAAACTCTTTAGTCGTCTGGACGACACGCGAGCTGGATGCCCATTGATGTCCGGAGAGACTGACAGACGTCACCCCAGTCGTGCTGTGGAACCGAGGGTTGAATTGTCCACGAGTATCATGATGATCGACCGGAGCAGTCCATCTCTCATTCTGTTAGATAGTCAACGCGCGCACTATATGTTATCCTCATTGAGCTGACCTTGAAGAAGTATGGTAAAACTCGGTCCCACGACCAACCGGCATCCCCAGTCAACTCCGCGTACCTGTCCCAGTCGTCGGCGCTTCCGCGCGTGTAGAACATCCCGTTATGAGAGCTACAGCCGCCAAGGATGCGCCCGCGCTGATACGGAATAGAGCGCCCATTCAACCCAGGTTGTGGTGTCGTCGAGTAATTGTAGCTCCATATCGGATGCATCAACATATCGTGGACGAGGAATGGAGCCTGGGAGGTTATAACGCCTTCATTACTGGCAATTAAGGTAAATCGTCAGCAATAAAATGAAATTGTGCCAACATGCTTACGTTACTCCTGCCTCGAGAACAAGAACTTTGACCTTTGGATTTTCCGTGAGGCGGTTGGCAACGACGCTTCCGGCGGTTCCTCCTTTACGGGCGTGAGTACAGCAAAGAGAGGAAAAAGCAAACTAGATGAACCCCCTACGACTATGAAGTCATAAACGAGTCCTGGGAGTTCAGCGACATGATTGTATAGCTTTGACTGGCATCCGACCACAAAAGCAAGGGTAAAGGGAGTAAAGATGAGCATGGTGGCCTAGTATTTGATTTATAGCATGCAAGACTGCCATTTACATATATGATTTCTGCAGTGAGAAATCGAAGATCTCCTCTTCAAGTCATGCGACCTCAAGCCGGCCGCTCAATATATTTGCCAGCAAGGAAAAATGACGGCGTTTGACATTTACGAGACGTTGAGGGTAGACCGACAGAAAGGCGTACAATTTGGGCACCACGCGCCGCCATGGGAGTCGGAAGGAAGAACTCGGAGGAGCCCGGGCCTGGATGCCGTTGCCAAACAACGAGGAGGAGGCATTGCCAAATAAATTCTGCCGCGAGAACGCGTTTTGCTTTGCAACACATCCTGCCGGCTGAGCATTTTCTCTTATTTACCGTATGGCTCCACGCGCGTAATGTCTGTCGCGAATGTATCGCTGCCTATCCTCAAATAAAAGGCTTTCTCAGCGGTGTTTCCGTGCACTGCACCAATGTCCAGCTTTACAGCGTTCGTACTCAACAGAAGTCGCTCTTGGACTTCGTTCTCAACACCCTCCTGATACGCGACCCGACCCAAAGTCTCCCCGTGAAATCTCGGACCAAGAATGGGAGATCCGCACTGGTGAGCACAGGTTCACAATAATCAATACCAGTCTCAATCACATCCAACTGAACGCGCATTTAGGACGCGCAATCTACGTGATACAGCAGACTCTCCCGGACTTTTTCTCCACAGGGCTCATATCCTCTATCGACAGTGCGACGGGAATCCCGCGCCGCGCCGTTGGCAACTATATCCCGCTCGCCAACGCTAATCCGCTCGATAACCACCCACCGCCAGACGAAGACGTCGAGTCCATATACAGCCCCAATATCCGCCTGTCCTACACACCTCCAGTGGCGCTCCCTACGCCCTTTCCAAAAACGCTCCACATCGAAGGTATGCGAAAATTTGCGAGGATGGTATGTTAATATACTGACGAGTCACAGGGATGCCTATGTACCTTGCATCTTCCGTGTTTGTACGCCACACCCTCAATGCGCTGTATTCGGACCTTACGGTCGTGCTCAACAAGGTCTCTGTGGACACGCCGCCGCTCACGGGTGGCGAGTTGGACCTGCCACGCCGAAAAAGCCGCGAAAAATCATTTTTCGTCGGGCTCAGCGCGACGGGCATTGCACGTGTCAGCGGCACTGCAGGCGAATGGGAAGTGTACGTTCTTTCTTACTTTTCTGCATGACTTAGTTGAAATCAATTATTCGCCTTGCAGGAACTCGACGTACACGTTCTCCCCGATTACGGGGCTCATCCACATACACACAGTGAACTCCATTCACCCTGCGCCGCACCAGGCTGTCTACGATTCTTTGCGTGCGAGTCTGGGGAATGTGTTTGGCGCCAAGGAGCCGCAACAGCCTGGCGGAGCGACCAGTGCGGTGAAGACTCCGAGAAACTCGGACGCTTCGCCTTCCTCTTAACTGATTTTTGGACGTTACACCTCATCTCAGTACTAATATCTCAGTACACCCCCATCTCAGCACATATGTAGCTCTCGTATCAGTACTTGAAGTAGTACTTGCAAATATTCGTACAATTAATCCACGTGCAATTTCACCATGTGTTGCTCAGCCGCTGTATTGCGAGTAAAACCTGAGTAAAACTAACTGTGAGTTGCAAAATTGAATGATGATGGTTCAGGTCCACGCTGCCAAGTGAAAGATTATGCCGGGGCGGGGAAGTACTAACACTTTGAATTAACAAGTTACCAATTTATTGTAGTACGCTGACGCAACTTCTCCGCGCAGTATAAAGATAGCAATACACAGTAGTACATGAAAAAATACACAATCTTATACAGCATACTGCTAGAGGCCAAGCAAAAAGCCCATCAACCCAGATCAGCCCACCGCCCGACTGCGGCGCGAGGATTCAAGCGTCGCTGACATGTCCACCGAGGCCTTGAGGGTCCATATCTGGGCCACGATCTCGCCTGAAACCGCGGCTCAATCAGCATCCCGACAAGAAAAAAGGACGACGACTTACCAGCATGCTTCGCACACTCCGCCTCGTAATTATACCGCTTCTTCCCACCCCGCGCCCAGCACAAGCTTGAAGATCGCCGAGCTCTTAGTCGACTGCCAGCAGTCCGCGATACTCTGTCGAACACCGCTTTCCCGGCCTTGTTTGCCGTGGGCAGGATCTGCGTACGCGCATCAGACGGCGGTCTATAGGAGGGAAGCTGTGATACAGACGTGGATGTAGAACCCGTCGAAAGCGAGTGTGCGCTCCTGCTTGGCGACGAGCATGGGCATCTTACGGTTAATTGTGTACTGCTTGTACACGTT
The DNA here is from genome assembly GCA_029281795.1 of Mycena crocata. Classification (NCBI taxonomy): domain Eukaryota; kingdom Fungi; phylum Basidiomycota; class Agaricomycetes; order Agaricales; family Mycenaceae; genus Mycena; species Mycena crocata. The sequence goes on along the minus strand of JARJCP010000051.1, from coordinate 71,301 downwards.
GTAGTCGATTGCGGAAGAGTACTTCACTTCCGGTGTGTCCGACATGCGTTTCAGGATCGATGCTACGAAGCGCTCAGTTACCCACCAAGGATGATCAGACTGAATGGAGAGAGCTTACCGTTGGGGTCCGTGGTCTTGCCCGTCCCGCGGACGACATTGTCGTCGATCATCGTGCGCCGAATGAGGACCGGCTCGCGCTTGCCTTGCAAACTCGCAACGGTACGGTCGAGCGGAATCAGGATGCGCGTGTTATCGTTGGCGAGGAGCAGCGCGTAATCCTCAGGGTGGTCGAGCTTCGTCTTTCGGCAGACGCGCTCCAGAACCTCTTGCATGTACATGCCCGCAGACCTGAAAACCACGACGTCAGTGGAACGTTGGTGGTGGCAGAGGCATGAGTAGCTTACACAGGGATCGTGGTCGCGATGTGGACCGTGTCCGGCGTGTCCTCGACCTTGATACGCAGGAATATTTGCGGGCCGTGCCCGGATGTAGGTCCAAGTGACGTCGAGAAAGGTACAGACCCCCCAGTGCAGATCCGAATATCCCACTGCCCGGGAGAGCGCTTCCAGCGACCGCTAGGGTCAAGGCCGACGGCTTCTCCTGCTGCTTCTTCGCTGCGGTCACCCGCGAGGGATGCCGTTGGATCTTACTTTCGATAAGCTGGTTCTGTTGGACTACGGAGACGGTCAAGGAGCTGTTACCCTTGAAAGGTTACGTCAACATACTTTGAGCGGGTGTGGCCTCTAGGACAGCATACGCCTCGGCATTGAACTTGGCTACCTTTCCGATTCGATCCGGCGCTAGAAGAAAGCGAGATTAGCACGACGAGCGAAAAAGACTGTGGGGCAACATACGCGGGAAATCATCGTCGACTTCGCCATCCTCCTCCGCAATTCGCATGATCCACCCGACGGCGGAGAGCCGCGTCGCAAGCTTCTCCTCCTCCGCATTCTCCATCCACTCGTCGAGTTTGGGTTGCCAGCCCTCCTCCCAGTACGTCCACAGCGCAAATCCAATGACCTCTTCGACCGTAGCGTGAGCATCTCGAAGTAAGGACCGGAGCGATCAGGTATCGGACCCTCGGTGACGGGACTAAGACGAGCTCGGTTGCGGGGCAGAGGGAGACTTGCGCTAGCCTGGGAGGACGAAATAGGGACAGACGACGCGGAGTCCGAGACCGCCTGTCCTCCCGCCCATGATGGTGTTGGTATATTTGAGGCGGTTGGAGTTGTAGGCTGGTGAATAATGAGTCTTGCGCCGTATGGGGTCTTCTACATCCCGCAGATACGACAAACGCAGGCTATGGATTAACTATGTATCACTTATGAGCGACATGCTTTCCGAGTGCGCCCGCTAACGTCTATAAACACATCCTGCACTGACTGTGAGTGATAGTAGGTACGAGGGCGCCGACGCGCGGCAACTATGACCGGCTGGACGATAGCGGATTTGTGGACAGAGAAACCGACACACATTTACTTATCCGGCCGCAGTGTATTATTACTGCTTCCGCTCTTCTCTCTTGTTCCCAGGTTTCCGTACAATCCACGACAGGCCTCAACACCCTCCGCCGCACATTTATACTTGACCAATCTTGGCTGGCTTTGTGTTGTTCCTGGGGATTGCCTGCCGATATTCCGCAACGCAGTAGCACACGCTACTTTTCGAGAGTGCCTCGCAATCATACTGGAAGGCCGTGATACAGGAGCCCCTCCCGACGCGGACGCCATCCGTTATTTATCCAAGAGCCATGAAATAACAGGCACCGCGATCGGTCAGGAGGGGCAGCGCGATTCTGGTCTGGTAGAGTACAACCTCGATGAAAAGACCCTCGGTAATTATCCCCTCCATCCCATACTCGCGTTTGCAACTTGAGTTTATTTGCAGACACCCCCCGCGCATCTCAGGATGCTTTCCCCTCCTCGTTTGACCTTCACATGGACCACGCGGAGGTGTATGCGGCCTTTGACCCAAACATTATCGAAAACGTCGGAGAACTCGGTTCGTCGCGCCAGATATCGCCTTTCTTTGTTCTTTTCTCAATCAGTTTGGCCACTGTAGAGGAAGAGGACTCGCCCTATCCGGAGGTCCGGTCTGCCGTCGCCAATTTTGACGACCCCGACATGCCTGCATCGACGATACGATCCTGGACACTCGGCCTTTTGTTCTCCATTGTGATCCCAGGTATGAATCAGTTCTTTCACTTTCGCTACCCATGTATGTGCTTTCTCCGTCCTTGCCACAAGTCGACACTCACGCCGTCCAGCGGTCAACATTGGATCTGTCAGTTTATCTTTGCCGTCCGCATATCGTACTAAAATTAATTATTCTGCATCGTCTAGGTTGTTGCGCAGTTGATTGCGTTCCCGGCTGGTAGCACCTGGGCGCGCTGGGTACCCAACGTGCGGATTTTTGGGCTCTCGCTCAACCCGGGCCCATTCACAATCAAGGAGCACGTGAGTCGGGTGCTCCGCCCCGCGCCTGTCCGCCGCAACTTATCGCCACCCGTTCCTTCCAGGTTCTGATCACCATCATGGCAGGCGTGGCTTCGGGAAGCGCGTATGCCACAGAGGTGCGTCGTTGCCGACTCCTTGCCGTTTCGCGCGATCTAACTTCTTTTGTTTACAGCTTATTGCCGTGCAGCAAACATTCTATAACCAGTCGTTTGGCTTTGCGTGTGCGGCCCATTCTACAATCGTCCGTTCATTCCGCTGACCGCGTTTGCCCCTTGGGACAGTCAAATGGATGGTTTGTCCGCTCCCGCCCCAACCGCCGTTTCATCTCTTGCTAATATTGCGTCGTTATTCAATAGCTGGTGATCTCAACTCAATGCATTGGGTTTTCCATCGGCGGCATCACACGGCGGTTTCTTGTTAGCCCGCCTTCCATGAGTGCGTTTTTAGAAAGCCATTTGTCATTTAACACGTGACCGTATATTGTTCCTAGTTTGGCCGAACACACTGGTAGCATGTGCGCTGTTTAATACGCTGCACTCACAGAACTATGCCGGGGTCGGTCAGCACCCGGGTATGTCCCGCGAACGGTTCTTCCTCTTCGCGTTCATCGGCTCCGCCATGTGGTGTACGCGAATCTTGTTGTCCACCAGACGGCATCTCTGACGCTTCATAGATTTCCTGCCAGGATATCTGTTCCAAGCATTGAGGCGCGCCTACAGAAGTCACTAACCGTCGTATTTGCTAATTTTTACCGCAGCTATTTTAGCTGGGTATCTACTCCGGCCCTGGTCGTTTTCCTTGTCTGACAATCCCTAGGCCTGCTGGATCGCTCCTCACAACATTGTAAGCGGTCTCACTTGAACCCCGAAAACGAGATTCCTACGCTCCCTGTGAAACAGATCGTCAACCAGCTTTTTGGGCAGGTTTTTTTTCCCACGACGGGTAGAACATCCTGCTGATCAAAACACCACATCCATCTAGCTATAAGAGCGGGCTTGGTTTCAGTCTAATCAGTTTTGACTGGAATGAGATCGCGTATCTTGGGGTGCGCGCTTCATTTGTCTGCAGTTTTAAATGAGTTGATTTCTCTCTCTCTCTTTCTCTAGTCTCCGTATGTGTCTCAGCGCGTTCTATGTTCTTTTACTCACCACTTTCTGGGCGCTAGTCTCGCGACGCCATGTACGAGCTTCTTTTGTGCTCGACGGCTGTGACTGAACTTATGATAGGGTGGGCGGAAGCGAACATCATGATCTCCTTTTCTTTTTTCTATTGTATGTTTACGCGCATTTTCGTGGCCATAACTCATGGGACTTCCAGGGTTTCTGGTTCCTGTTCTATATGTATGTGTGCAACGTCGCCTTCAATATCTGTCTCACCTTGAAGTTTTTCAGTATACAAATGTTTGGCATGCACAGTATCTGCCGTGTGTTGGCTCTTTTTTAACCGCGCACGCCATACTCATAGGGCTTTAGAATATCCTCGCTCAACGCTTTTGACAACACACAACGACACTACAACCACTCACGCATCATCAAAGATGGAAAGCTCGATCTCGAGGCTTACAAGGCATACAGCCCGCTATATTTATCGTCCGTTCTCCTTCCTCTCCCGGGCTTCATGCTTAGAATAGCGTCAGAATGACCTTTGCAATGTCCTACGGCCTCTCGTTTATGGCGATAACGTCCACGATCGCTCATGCGGTGATACATTTCTCGGCACCGATCAAGCTGCACTTCAAGCGCTCACTGCGGGAGCAGCCTGACATACACTCTAAGTTGATGATGACATACCCGGAAGGTTTGTCCCGCCACATAGCTGCCGCATATATTTGCGCCCTGATGCCTTTTTAACAGTTCCGGATATATATTATGGATGTATTTTTGTAGTTACCTTCGTTTTTGCATGCGTGTGCATCGAATGCTGGGACACAGGCATGACCATCTGGGCCTTGATTCTCGCGTTGTGTGTAGGTGGGTCATTTTCGTGCTTCCTCTTAATCTTAATCACGCTGACTTACTTGGCCTCCTAGCCTTGTTATATGTGATCCCCGTTGGTGTGCCATCTCGTTAGCATCTCGCGTGATTGTATTGAAACTTTGTCGAGGCATGATTCAGGCGATCACGAACTGGCAAATCGGACTCAAGTTTGACACCCCTATTACTTAGCTGTTTTTGCGCTGCTGACCTTGCTGTTAGTGTTATTACTGAGCTACTTGTGGGCTTTATACTACCAGGCAAGCCTTCTTGTGAATGCAGCACCATCTATGCTTACTTCACCTACGTTCGCAGGACGGCCAGTCGCAATGATGATGTTCAAGACGTATGGTTATATCACCATGAGCCGAGGTGCGTTGCGATGCCTTCATATTTGAGTATCCGCTGACGACGCGTGAAGCTATTCAATTCACGGCGGACTTCAAGCTGGGTCATTATATGAAAATCAGTCCCAGGTGTGCACGGTCTACCCTACCCGGAATAACTGACAAACAGGATCACCCAGGCCCATGTTTTGGTGTCAAGTGCGTTAGCCTTCGTTCTGCGCCGCCTCTTTCTTCTGAACCGTGTTTAAAGGTTGTCGCAACTGTGATAGCAGGGGTACGCTACCTACGGTTCTTCTCATCGACTCGGCTTACGTCATTCCGCCTTTCCTCAGACCGTCCAATTGGGTGTTCAGTCATGGTATGGTCTTTGCATTCTCCATCTAAATTGAGCTCACTCGATCGAAAGGATGTTCACGCACATTCCGTACGCACCAGAATTCTGACTTCCTGGTCCATAGTTCATACCTGCTATCAGCGACCTCTGTTCGACAACTCAAAAAGATTACTTTATATGTGCCCCTACCCAAGTCTTTGGTACAGCCTCAGTCATCGTGCGTGATCCGTTGTTTATAGAGGGTAGATCTCAGGTTTTCACCAGTGGGGCCTGATCGGCCCTAACGTGTTCTTCTCAAATGGCCAAGTGTACTTGTAAGCGTTTCCCGTTTCCATGGATGTTCACTCGACTCATTTATTTCCTAGTGGTAGGCCTATCTTGATGCGCCTCTTCTTCCGGCTGACGTGCCATGGTAGCTCTCGTTTTCTTCTTTGCTATCGGCGCTGTTTGTCCCGTTATCCTCTGGCTTATCACCCGACGGCGGCCCAACACCATTCTAAATTATCTCAGGTACGCGGCTCTTGGTATTCTTTGCCCCGTAATTAAAACCCTGCTACAGTTTCCCGTATGTATCGGCGATTCCTTCAGACTTTATTTTCACCGTTGGTTCACCAGGTTGATCTTCTCCGCTCTTGGCAATATGCCACCAGCAACAGCGATCAACTTCGTGCCATGGGCAGCGTTCGGGTTCTTGTTTCAATATGTCATTCGGAGGAAACACTTTGCTTATTGGACTAAATATAATTGTCTGTGTTATCCTCCTTTCGTTCAGCCTGGCTGATGCTTTTCCACTAGATGTCTTGTCTGCTGCTCTCGATGCCGGCACTGCTGTCGGTCTAATTCTCGTATTTTTCTGCCTGCAATACCCTCTTAACGGCTCTATCGGTAAACAATCTGTACTGAAATGGTGGGGGAACACGGTTTTTATGGACACGTTGGACTGGAAGAACGCGCCGTTCCGAATATTACAGAACGGGGAAACATTTGGGTGAGCGGAAGCCGTATCTTGTGCATTCCCGTCTCATCTTTTCTGAGCAGGCCCAAGTCGTCGTAGATGTAGTTTATGACCTGTATTTCTAGAATTTTTTTTGTCCGGGGCCCTTGACAGACTATGAGGTTCGTTCCTCACGACGCTTTTGGCACTGACATGCGAAGACCGCTCTTCCGGCCGGCGAGTTTAGTTTTGCCGGTGATTTGCTCAAAGTAGATAGCTCCCGTATCTTCGACCACAGGCCAGTTCTCCACCAACTGCGGCAACTGGATCTAGGAATACACTAATGAATCACAGCGAGACCGCTTTTCAGTTGCTTCCTGAGCAGCGGCACCAATTCCTCTTTCACGACATCCCACTCCGCTCCCCCCTCTGGAACCTGCTGCAGAGCGTTCTGCACTGCTTCATGCAACGCCGATGTCGGGGTGCGCATGGGGAAGATTAACGGGTAGCAGTCATCCCCTTCGAAAATGTACACAAGATGCACCTCCATCCGCCCGCCGCTCCGCACTGCACGAGCAACCTCGCGCCGCAGCGCCGGCGCCCATTTTTCCTCTCGGAACTTGTCATCGCTGGTGGAGGCGAATTCCATCCCGACGCCATCGGCTCTGACGTACGCGAAGACTATGAAAAAGTTTTCGTCTGGACGGCGGGTGATGTGCTCAAAACAGATGCCCGCTTGGTGTATAAGGTAGTCCCAGGTGAGCAACGTGCGCAGAAACGATCTGCCGCGAGCGGTGAGCGTTTCGCGGGTGTCTGCAAGTGCCGAGCGACGATGAGGTGCGGTCGCATCATAGATTTGAGAGGAACAGAAAAAAACGCACGGAGTCTGGCTGATTGCAAATCCTGGCAGACGTCTTTATGCTCAACGTTCCAGTCGGCTGATTGACAATCCTTGGAGCAGTAGTTTCTGCTTCGACACAGGGCGCAGCAGTGAAAGGTACTCCTCTCTTCAATTTTACCACACTAAGGTGCATAAGTGGCAGTGAAGACTAGGCGACAACCCAAGCTCACCGTCAAATTATCGCACGCTTTGAAGGACGGTCCACCTTCTACCCAAATATCATAAACCTGTATGCGCTGGGAAGCCAACTTGACGAATGTCTAACAGCCCGAGTGGGTTTTAACGTCAATTGAAAATCGATAATATACGTACCCGCCATTCTTGTGCAAACTGGGACTTGCGGAATTTCCACGTGGACGCGAGTTTCACAGCTTCGGGGAGCGCGGTCTTGAGTTGCGCAACGACGGCGTAGTGGACGCTAGAGCGAGGCAGAACTTCTGTGAGAAGCTCCCTGATCATCTTGAACATTGGAAGTTCATTCTTGTCATCCTGTCCGGGTACCAAACTATCCTCTCCGCGCACGAAACGCGACGTCGCGATCTTGACGATAACCTGTAGGAGACCGGCTTTGAGAGCGAGGGCGATATTGGGATATCCAGGGGGTTCTTTGAGAATGACGAGGACGTAGATCATGGAGGGATAGATGATGTCGTTCGGGCGTCCCGAAGTATCGAGAAAGATACGCATCATTGTCACAACTTGTTGAACAACGCCCATGGATTGCAGGAGTGTATCCAAGCGCGCTTTGGCGCCGTGACCGAACATGAAAAGCGCGCCGGACAAGGTCAGAAGCGCCTCCGTCTTAGATGATCTGGGGAGAGCGCAGACACGGCCGTACTGCTGGGCGACAATCGAGGCTAGATCGTAGATACTGCCCCCTACTCCTTCCACGATTTCTTCAAAGACGTCTTCGTTGTCGGAGTTATCGACAAGCAGGGCCGTAACAGTCGTCAAGATTCCCAAGGATTGCATGAATAGCGCTTCCTTCTGAACCATTGTCTTCCACGCAATTGCGAGCAGACGACGTACGCCCGGGGTCGAGCGGATGATCTTGGCTGTTTGCGCATCTCTTGAAAGGTCTAGGAGTATTGAGCAGTGCGTGAAGGCAGCCATTGTCTGTTGTGGCGGATTCTTGATAATGGGTAGCGCATCCCAGTACGTGTGGAAGAAATTTAGCCAAGCCCATACGTGCGGCCATAGGTCCGGTGCGGCCTCGGCAGGGACGCGATTGGAGAGCATCAAGAAGGTAAGCGAGGTAAGAGAGTGCATAGCACCTTCGATGTCGTCCACTGCGGAGCTGCGAGCACCAGATTCCACGGTCTCGTCGAGCACAGATGGATTCGGGACGAGGTTCTTGTCGAGATTCACAAAGAGAGCCGGGAGAAACAGCACGTTCTTGGAGCTTGGAATTTGGGTGAAGATCAGGAAAAGAGAGAAGATGGACTTCAATTTGCGCTCAGCGACGGCTTCTGCGAGCTGCTGCGGCACAGAGTGAGTAAGCCCCAATCACCAACTTGGACGGAAATGGGAATTTGTCTACCCGCATGGACTGGTCTTTGATGCGCCGGATGTGTCGCAGCTGGAGAGAATCGTGCATCTTTCTGGTACAAGCGTGGTTGCAGCTGGTTGCAGCGAGGCAAGGAGGAAAGGATAAGTTATAACGGCGTTACGGGTAAATCAGCGGACCCAATTCGGAAGGGGTAAAAGGTGATAGCCCCGAAGCCAAGCAGATATAAACCCCGAATGCCGCAACGTTCGACTTTTCGTTACCCGTCATGTCGTCCACTTCAGTGCGGGAGACAACTCTGCCCTCTATCAAAAATGCCCCCATCGTGGGGCTTGCTGAGGGTAACGCCCAGTTCTCCAATTACCACCTTGCCGCCCTCGTCCTCATCGTCCCGTACATTGTAAAATCGTTCCTACCTCTAGTCAGCCGCGGCGGCTTCAAGACGTATCTTTTCATGCTCGTTTAACCGGTGTCCCTACCACCGTCGCGTACTGGGCACTCATGTCCACGTATGGCGCCCGCAAGAACGAGAAGGTCGTCCTACCTGGCAAGGATATTGAGGAGTATATTACTATCAAGGACGCAGAACTCAAGAAACTCTACCATGGAAAGAACAAGATACCGATGCAGGTCTTTCACGACGCATATTTTGAGGGCAAGATTGACTTCAAGGGTGAGAAGACAAATTCTTAGCCGCGGTATGTGTTATTGACGGAGTGACGTGTCAAAGGCGACGTTCTGGAAATCCTCGAGCAGCGTCACGATTGGGCGAAATTCACCTTCACCCAGGAGTTGTTCCGATATGTCTTCATGGAATTTATCCCGGAAGTTATCGTGCACTCCCAGAGCCAGGATGAGGAACAAGTCCGTGGCCACTATGACCGGGGAGATGATTTCTACTCATGGTGCGTGTGGTTTTTTGGTCCTTGAATTCAAATCAAACGCGCCCAGGTTCCTTGGTCCCCGTATGATATACACCTCCGGCGTTGTACTTTCCCCGGACACTTTCGAATCTCTGGAAACCATTCAGGATAATAAGCTGGCTATCGTTTGTAACAAGCTGGACCTGAAGCCTACGGACCGGTGAGTACTTCGCCGATGATCTAGTCTCACCTTACAAATTTCTCCAGTCTCCTTGATGTCGGCTGCGGCTGGGGAACGCTTGTGGCCTATGCTGCTAAAAACTTTGGTTGTGATGCGACCGGTGTAACTCTCGGAAAGAACCAGGCCAAGTTTGGTACGCAACGGATCGCTGACAACGGGGTGCGCCTGGTTTTGTGCTCAGGAGTCTTTTCCTGGCTAACTCACGCCATCAGGTCCCGGCAGACAAGGCTCGCATCTTGTGCTGTGATTATCGCGACATCCCAGCCGGCACCGGCATCTACGACAAGATTGTCAGCCTGGAAATGGCCGAGGTATGCTTTTTTCCCTGCCTTGTCCTCATGTAATAAATGATCGCAGCACGTCGGCGTTCGGCGTTACTCGGCCTTCCTTGCACAAATGTACGAGCTGTTGTCCGATGATGGCATCTTCGTTTTCCAGGTAGCCGGATTTAGACAAGGCTGGCAATTCGAGGACCTCGTCTGGTGAGTGCATCCGTCGCCGCTCAAATAAACACCTCACTAACTGGAACCCAGGGGTCTCTTCATGAATAAATATGTTTTCCCTGGCGCGGACGCCTCTGCCTCTCTTGGCTGGGTCGTGAACAAAGTATGTATTTTGAAGCTGTCTTGTTTCTGCTGATCACAGTTTCCGCACAGCTCGAACAGGCCAACTTCGAGATTAAATCCATCGACGTATTGGGCGTCCACTACTCTGCGACGCTCTGGCGGTGGTATCTCAACTGGCTGTCTAACAAAGACGCAATTACCGCCAAGTACGGTGATAAATGGTTCAGAACTTGGGCCTTCTTCTTGGCCTGGTCCACCATTACGAGCCGGTGCATAGACTCTTTCCCCTTTCCTGCCCCTTACTTATTATTCTGTACCACTTCCAGTCAAGGCTGCGCTTCCGTGTTCCAGATCACGATGCACAAAAACCTCAACGCGTACCATCGAATCCTTGGCGCTGCCAACCACGGTGGAATCCACGTCAAACTGGACAAAGAGCCCCAGTACGTCCGTTTCAGCCTCAGATATTATCGAGAAATTAATGCATGTCCTTCAGGTTGATCGTTTAATTGGGAATAATAGCCTCGGTGAAGGAACGGGCAAAAAATTAAAATAGCCACTACTTAGTTAGAGAGAATCTTGGTAGAACTTCTCCAAGCGCGACGAGTCCCATCTTACAGCTGGTTCCGAATTCCTTGAGACAACGTGAATTATTTTTACACCGGAGATACCACAGGAAATTTTGATGTAGTGATAACGATTACCATTTTTGGCATTAGGCCCGGGAAATCATCTCAGGTGCAATCGCGATGCAATCGTGATAACCTCTCTTTGTTCTTCCTTCCATGGTCTACCGTGCTATCAGCGCCTCTGTGGCTCCTCGATGCTGGCTATGTTACAGAGGACGTTTGCGACATCCTTTGGGTCGAAAAAAAAACGGAAGCAAAGAGACGGTAATCAAACGGGGAATCAATGAGATTGTGATGCGCCGGACTTGCATTCAAAAAGAGTAGTCACTATCACTACATCAAAATTTCTTGTGGTATCTCCGGCGCAAAAAAAAATCGAGTTGTCTCAAGGAATTCGGAACCAGCTGTAAACATGTCGGCTGGACCCACTCAAGTGCGTCGCAGTCGCTGTGGATTGGCCAAGTATCCGGTTTTAACGTGGTTTTGCCGCAAGGAATTCAGGTAAGAAACCAAGATTGTCAATGCATGCTATTCACTCCGTTACTCGCACACTGCTTCCAACCCCAAACTCCAAATCAAATAGTCATTTCATTACAAGCGCTAATCGCATTGTAGTACTTCATTACTGGACCCAGCTCCAGTCACTACATATCTTGTGACCGACGAGGAAACTTTGACGAAAGCTTGACGTAAACGACCACCAGGCTTGAAAACAATTGCGACCACCAGCAGGAGAAAGCGACCGACCACACAGCAAAAGCTACCACCGAAAGAGAAAGCAACCACCAGCGAAAGCGAGAAACGAAAACGAACAACGACCAGCGTTTTACGAGGTGAAGTGAAAGCGTTGTTTCGTGCGCCGAAAGGCGGTAGTCATGCACCGAGTGGTGGTGGTCGTGCGCTTGTAGGCGGTGGTCCTGCACCCAGAGGTGGTAGTCGTGCGCTTGTAAGCGGTGTTCGTGCGCCGAGGCGGTGGTCGTGCACAGTCGTGCACCCAGATGTTTGTGCGCTTGTTGCGGTGTTCGTGCGCCGAGAGGCGGTAGTCGTGCGCTTGTAGGCGGTAGTCGTGCGCTTGTGAGCGGTGTTCGTGCGCCAAGGCGGTGGTCGTGCACCCAGAGGTGGTGTTCGTGCGCTTGTTGCGGTGTTCGTGCGCTTGTTGCGGTGTTCGTGCGCTTGTATGCGGTGGTCGTGCACCAAGTGGTGGTGGTCGTGCGCTGGGGAGCGGGATTCGTGCGCCGAGAGGCGGTAGTCGTCGGTGGTCGTGTGCCGAAATGGCAGTATTCGTGCGCTTGTAGCGGTGGTCGTGCGCCAGAAGGCGGTTGTCGTGACGGGTATAATCGAAACCAGACCAAACACAAACCACAAATATGAGGAAAACCCACGAGCACACGCCGCCATTCCCAAACAACCACCCGGACCAAAGAGAGTATCAGCAGAAAAGAGAGCCAGTTCGGGTCTTGAGCCAGTTTCGCGCCGATCGGATCATGCGTTCTCCCAAGTTGCTTGATACCCCAAAAACATGCTGGCCATCGAGGACCGGCTTGCTTCGGACGTGTAGCGACGCCCGGTTGGCCCGTTTGGACTTGAGGTTGAGCGGGACACTGGACTTGTCGGATGCGGGGACGCCGGCAGGCGGCTTGCTGGCGGGCACCTCGGTCGCGGGCTTGAAGAGGATGCCAACGAAACATCCCAGGGAGCGCTTGACCTTCAATAGCCAGTCGTCCTCGTCCTCATCGTCGGAAGTGGGGTCGGACTCGCCGGGGCATGGACGGGTAAAGTCGAACCCCGGATAAGCCTTGCGGCGAATGACCATCTTCAACGGTGTGGGGGGCTGGATGACGATCGGTAGCTCCTTATTGGCCGGAGGGGCGGGCGGGGCGATGTCCACGGGGGCGGCGGCAGGGAGCTGCTGGGAGTTTGCGACGAATGAGAACCCGGGGACAGGATCCATGCCCTCCTGGTATGCGGTCCCTGCAGCGATGAGCTCTGGGCGGCCGGTGCGAGGAACGGGGGGTGGCCGCGGCTTCCAGTGGTTTTTGACCTCACCTCGTGCGAGTGCTTTCCAGTCGCTGGAGAGAGAGAGGGGTAAGTTTCGAATACAACAAAGCATACAGAACGCTTACATCGACCGGAAGAAGCTGTGCCCTTTGATCTCGACGAGTGTCGTCCTGTGTTGGCGGTTTTTAGACACCATCCAAAGAACAACATCGCGGACTTCCTCGTCGAGGTTATCTTCGTCCCTGAAGGCGACTGGGGCTGTGAGGGCGGCCCGTTTGAATTGCCTAGGCGTCTCGAGCTTTCCGGCGAAGGGATGACGCCCGGTAAGCATAAAAAACATCGTGACCCCCAGACCCCAAACATCCGCATCGAAGGCGTATGGCTGACCGGTGTGTTGGTCGGGAGACATGAAGGGCACGGTGCCGCACTTTTCGGTTGTCGTCCGTTCCATCTCGATGGCAAATGAGCCCGACGTGGCGTTGGTATCGGCATCGAAATGCACATAAGTCGGTTCCCCCGGTTCACATCCCGCGCCCGAAATATCCTTTGCCAGCCCGAAATCGGCGAGGAGGGCGTTTCCGCTCAGGTCGAAGAAAATGTTGCCGGGCTTGACGTCGCGATGGACAACGCGCCGGTGGTGGAGGTCCTCGAGCGCAAGTATCTGAGTGGTTTGAGATGTAAGACATGGAAGCGAGCATGCGCATTTTGACTTACGATCTGGGCGACGTGAACTTTGGTCCGCTCCCGGGAGAAGGGGCCATGGATAATGAGTTCCGTAGCCATATCCCCACCGGCCTGATACGCCTGGTGAAAATAGATGTAAAACAGGATAGCAAACGGGAAATAAATCCTTACGGTCAGCATGTAATAGTTCTCACTATCATGCCAACTGGCGCACAGATCGAGAAGAAACTTGGACCGCCCAGCGTCCTCCGCGACGGTCTTCATGATCTTTTGCTGGTCTACGAAGTGTTCCGAGCGACCCGACTTGGGTGACACCTTCAGAGCGAAGAGTGCGGCGGACCGCTTGTGTCGAACGAGAAAGACCTTGGAAGCCGAGTTTCTGCTCAGGAGCTGCAGGAACTCGAAGTCCTCCACAGCTGGGATCTTCTTGACGGGTTCAACCTGGGGCGTAGGGGGTGCAGCCTGGGGCTAGGACATGCATCAGACAATTGAGCAGTGATGAGAGTAGGAGAGAACAAACCATATCGCCCTTCTTCTTATCGAAGAACTTGGCAAAAAAAACTTTCGTAAAGAACTAAACAGGGACGAGGATGAGCAAATGGACAAGGAGGAAGGCAGGAGGGAACGGAAGGAAGGGAGAGGGAAGGCACATACCGTGCGAGTAGACATTTATGTTTTGTTGGAAAGAAGGTGGTAGCTTGTTGGCTATTTGGAGGTAGGTGGTGGTGGGAGGAAGAAAGACAGGAATGACTTGAAAGGAGACGCACAGAGTCTTAAATGCATGGGTGGCTGACAAGTGGCTGACATTGGAATTTGGGCTGGCGAGTCTCAGGTTAAGATATATACATACTCCGCGGAGAAGAGGAAAAGTGGCTGGAAAGCGCCAAGTTCCCTGCGGCAGAGGGATTGAGCGCATCGCGGTGCGGTTCAATAGGACTCATCGTCGTTTGAGTTCAGGAACGCGTACACACAAGTAAACAAACGCGGACGCGTCAATATTGATGCAACACGTGTCACAGCAGTTCATTCAATCCTATCGAGATTCTACTTACCACCCAAGGTTATTATTCCGGCTGGATGTAGTCGATTATGAGACTGGCAGTCGACCGACCTCGCGATACCACGGTCCAGGTTGTGTAAAGGCACCGAAAAGATTGCGCTCCACTCAAGCTCCACTCAATGGTGGTAGAAAAGGATACAAATTTTGGCTGCTAGACACATATGTACAAGTGCTTCAAGAGATGATGCGTGCATAACGAGCACGATTACTACAAGTGAGCTGCAGGCACATAAACAGCGATTCAAGTGATTCCTTTCACAGTATTCAGTGCTAAATGTACATCCCCGCATCATCCTCAGCGGGCCGTTTTCTCTGCGCTGCTGCCTGCGGCTTCTCGGGGGTGGGCTCTGTCCACGCGTGCGTCTTGTCCTCACCGAGGACGGCAAAGAGCGCTGCATGCGCCGCGCGCACCAACACAGGCCCCCATGGCGCCGGGCTTTCCGCGAGATGCGCGAAATTGCTGGGCTCAAGACTTCGCGGGGCAGGAGGCGCGATGTGCGAAGCGGGGACGAGGAGGAGTGTGGCGGTTTTAGTGGCGACGGCCACAGCGCGCTCGGCCTGGATGGCGACGAAGGCTGCCGAGACAGACTGCACAAGGTTCGGGGGCGCAAACGGTTGCGCGGCGGAGGTCTAGTTTGCGTCAGAAACAATCTAGAAAGGGAGAGGGGATTCGGAGGCTCACGAGGGCGGAAATTGGTGGGGCGGTAGAGAGGTATCGAAGCGGCGCTTCGGGGTATGTGATGCGGGTTTCCGCGATGTATGCAGGGACGCCATATGTGTCGAGCAGTGCGACGCTGGAAATGGCGTTATAAAGGACGGGACTGAAAGAGGAAACTTACAGGCGCTTACTTGGATGGTTGCAAAGTCTCAAGTACCGTGCGTGCATACGTGTGCATCGCTGCCAGCGGCAGACGCGCCGTCACCTCAGACACAAGCACCACAATCTGCGTCCACGACGGCCGGAACAGAAGTCCTACCTACACTTTTTCCAGTTACAGAAAAAAAGCACATTGAAAAAGCTGCCGACACACGAACCTGGATCTTATCGACCATCACAGCGGCGATCTGCTCACCCAAGTCCGCACCGCGAGCCCAGTATTTTCCGACATCGCCGGTGGCTACGAGCAGACCGGATACAGGAACTGGCTTGAGGTCTCCGACGAGCTGGACATCGATGGGCGCTGTGCGGCTTGACGACGTTTGAAGCGGGTTATACTCGTCCTCTTCCTCGTCAGACTCGATTGCATGGCGCGGAGGGACGGTATCGGCGAGTGGGTCCACGTCCTAAGAGACGTTAGCAAGGAAAGCAGTCAACAAACGAGCCTTGCCATTGTGGCAGCCGGCGGTCAGAATAATAATTCGTTTCCAAAGGCGATGCAGCCAACTGTCCGGTCCGGCCCGAGCCGATATTTTTTCAACATTTGAACCATGGAACCATATTCATTCATTCTCACAAAACACGGACATACTACCAACTCGCCCATGTGTCACCTTTCACGTCGTCAAACCCTGGCATACCGCTGCGGTCAAACTGTCGCTGCTTCTCCACCTTCAACCGCTCCTTTCCAAAGTTCAACCGCTCCGATGCCACCAACCTCTCCAACACCTCCGCCCACGTGTAACACATCCCGGCCAAACCCTCATACAGACTCAAGGGATGGTCCGGAACGCGCATCTCACCGCGCGCAGTCAGCGCGTCGTGTCCGGTCGCCAGCTGCGCAAGGTGCACTGCGCGCTGGAGATAGTAGTTGTCCTCATTATTTGTGTCAGTTCGGTTACGTGCCCGGTCGAGGACGTCGGAGACTGCGAGAAGCGCAAAGACGGATCCTGCGACGCCGTGACAGAGGCCGACGCCTTTGGAGAGAAAGCCGTGTTTGTACACCAGTTCCGCGCCCACCTGCACAGACGCGATCTATGCGGGGACGAGGTTGGAGTCGAGCAGCGCAGCACCGTGCAGAGGAGAATGAGTATCCCTGATGCGCCGTGGCACCATCTGCGTTCCAGTGAGCACTGAGAATTTATGGAATGAAGATGACATACTGAACGACTTCCTTGCTGCTGGTCTCAGCAACGTTGCCGGTCGGTGCTGCTGTGGGCCAGTTTCCGTGTGCATCCTGGCATCCGATGAGCCATTCCACTGTGCGCAAGATGGATGACATGTATGGCTGGACAATGTTAGCGGGACAGAGGAGCAGGATCTGGAGAATTCCCGCTGTCGAGGAATAAATACCATGTCGATATTGGACGCCGCCGACTCACCGACCCCATGCGCCGCACCCAGGTAGCGTTTCCAATGCCAGGTCCACATAAGCGGGGGAGCCGGGAATGAACCTCCGAGCTGGGTAGCATAGAGGGCCGCGCCGGATTCGCCACGGCATATGATGGAATGCACGAGCAGGCTGATTGACTCTGTGGAAGATAAGGCTCGGACTGTTGTCAGTAAATCGACGGTAACGGGACTATTAATTTCGTGTTGTCGGGAAGCATTCCGGAGGCGTAAGAGGGCATAGACAAGTCCCGCACGTCCATAGAGCACCTCACATCCGTCGTCCTCGTCCGAACCCCGTCGGCGATCCTCAGAGACCGCCATTTCCGTGGCGCTTTTAATGAGTTGCGCACAAGAACTCCAGCTGTTAGTAAAAGGGCCCACACTAGCGGGATTAGTTGTCGATGCGTGCTCAATCGCCCGTTCGAGAGTGAGGGTGGCGATCCCCACAGCAGTCTCAAGAAATGAGCTGTGGGAGCCGGAGCTGGGGCTGCTTAACGAAGTTGGAGATAGGCTGAGTGCTTGCATGAGTCGAGCGTCGGTGAATGCGAGTAATTCAGCTGGTGAAAGTCCTGGAAGCACCTGAGCCGACAAGTGGTAGGTCATTAAAGCCGAGCCTTCGAAAATGGTCGAGGTAAATCCCTGGTCAGTCCGAAGATACTTACCTGTGATCCCCACGTACACGCTGCCTATCTTTCGGGTTTTCGGGACATGGTTTTGAACATGTTTGACCCCCGCACCAAGAGTACTTGAAATGTCTTGGTAGGCGGTTTCAAAGTCGGTAGAAGGGTGATGGGTGTGCTGGATATACCGAGAAGGTCTGTGCGAGGGCATCCGACAAATGAGCACAGAGAACAGTGGCGCAAGTGGCGCCTTAAGTATGATTTCGGAGCTATGACGTCACTGGTTGAATTTAGCAAATTCAACCACATTCCAAATTGGGTATTCCCGAGTATCCCTATACTGCCTCCTGGTAAGAAAGGAGTGCACCCTTCGCAATGGAATTCGACCTTGATTTCTATGATTTACACATCCACCCAAATATTTTGGCGGAGTTCAACATACGGCAATGTTTATGTAACGAAAAGTGACGCTATGCTACCGAAATCGCGTCTCTGACGACAAGATTAGGTAGTGGCTTGACGTCTGGGAGAACCATCCCCGTCTTTGCCTCGACGTTCATCATGACACCCTTCGAATAATACTCCGACCAGAGATTACCATCCGCGACAAAGGGATTCAGCAACAGGAATCTGGAAAAGTCATCATCAATCTCCTCATGCTCTCCTAGTTTCAAGCTGATGTCTCCTAGGTCCGAGTTTGTATCTGAATGCGCTAGTGGTGGGGTGCTGCGGATCCCGAAGTGTACAATCTGTATCCAGAAGTAGGTCATGGTGACATGAAAGGTGCGGCCTCGCGTCTGGGCGCTCTGGGAAATATATCGCTCGATTCCCTCGAATATCATATCTTTCCCTGGTGTACGATTGATCAGGCTATCGATGTTTGGGTTCAGACCGTTCTTCTTACCTTTCTGACGGCCAAACTTTTGTAGCATGAGATACGCGATGCGGATGTGAGTATAGTGGTCCCACGAGGGGAGGTTTATGCTTTTGAATTGGTGCAAAAACTTAGCAGCCGAGGAATCGCCTTCAGTCCGCGTGAGCCACGATTGGAGGCGTTCCTCCGAGCTGCCCGAACCCGGTGTTCGAGTATTTAAGCTGCTCACTGTCGGAGAACTAGAACTATTTAGTGGGGGCGGTTTTCCGTTACGAACACTCTCAAGCGCCGCGAGGAGCCATCCAAAAGCGTCTGGCAGGGGTCCGTCGCTGAGACTTTGAGTGAGCGATGTCCCAACACAAAACACGCTCAAGGCTCTTGTTGCCGGCGCGACCTTGAGGCGAATTTCGTCCAGCAACATGGCATTTGGTGCGTCCTGCTTCGTTGCAAGTCTATAGATATTGGTGAGACACTTGTGGTTCATTTGAAAAATTAAATAGGTTCACATCAGCACAGGGCGAGTCCTCTGTGGGATGGTCCTGTCCGCCGCAAGCCTCTCCATTATGGACGAGAATTCTTGGATACTTTCTTCAAGACGAGAGCGGTCGCTGCTGTCGATGAGCCTTGATTTTCCGTCGCCTCAGGTGTATATGGTGCATAGGTGGAGGAGAAGAACGAACCAGATAATGGCGTCCGCAGTTGCTGCATATTGCACAAATATTCCTGTTAAATAACCGCGGCCGCATCCTCCAACATCCCAACAGGTCAAATTCAACAGACGATCTGTTCTTCCGCGGGCTTTCAAACGCAGGGTCTCGACATTGAAGCCGATCGTAGGAATCGTTTGTACGATTTCGCCTAAGGTGTACTGTGAGTGCTATATTCTGACTATGGTAATGCCCAAGGATTACCGAGCTTCATACGATAGAGTAGCGTCGTTTTCCCAGACGCATCGAGCCCAAGCATCATAGCTGTGTACCCTGACCCAGGAGAGTAGAACCGCTCGAGTAGCCTTGAGATTATGGAACTCATTTCTTGGTGCGGAGTTTCTGAGGACTCAGGAGTGCCGGGAGTAATGCGGTCGTTAAGTAGTGGTCGCTACAGGCCGCGCCAACATGGGCCACGTCTGCTCTTGCTGGCAGCACGACCGGAATGCCCCTGACTGCTGTCAGTTTCAACCTGTTTCAACACATGGGCTGCGCATGACTCGGCCCCGTCTATCGAGGATGTCGGCGGGGGTTGTTTCGAGATGACTTGGCGAACGTCCAAATTCGTTTCTTCAAGAGGTCGAAGAAAAAAAAAAGAGAAAGACCGTCCATTTGCCAACCATTTGCCGTCCATGCTAGGCTTGGACGTACGAGTACAGGCGAGTAGGGAGCGCCTCGGAGTTTGAAAATAATGATGGATGCTGAGTTTCCCGTGCCAAAAGTTGTCGCTAAGCTGTTTTCTTGTACTCCGCTTAAGAAGCCTAATATGAGGAGCTAGGAATTTATTGGCAATTTTACTGTCGGTGGTGAAGGAGCTTTGAGCAGCTCTTTTCGACGTTTTTTGGGCATAATTGATGGAAGTGACATCTTGCTGATGGCTCGGCGTTTGTTCGTATCTTTTATTTCAAACTCCGAGGCGCTCCCTACTCGCCTGTACTCGTACGTTCCAGCCTCTCTACAGTATAGTGATCCTGAACGATTGTCTTCAGAAAATCACGCCCAGTACAAGTAGAGAGGCTGAAACGAGCCTAGTCCATGCGAAGTTGGTTCGATTCGGATTTGCTCCCAAAACGGCTCTGACGGAAACAACACTCAGGGACTAGTTGAGTCGCTAAGGCATTCCGGAATGGGGAAGCAAGAGCCACGATTAGAGCTTATTAGCAAGTGGTGAAAAGTGATTTCGGCGAAAAAATTGGTGCTCCACATAATCAAAACGGACCAGAAGAGATGCTCCACAGATTCTGTCAACTTTCCCCCCAAGTCCCCAGGGGACCTCTCGTGTTCGTCGTTTCCAGGGGGAGGAACCTGCTCAGGGAGGAACCCACGGCCACGAAAAAACCGTGCCGAGAGCTGCAGTTTTGGTCAAGATTTGACCGAAATCGGTCTGCACATCCAAAAACATTTTTGTGGAGCAACGCTCCAATAATCGAAACGGACGAAGAGATAATCAAGAAAAAGCCACTTTTCATCACTTGCTAATAAGCTCTATTGAGTGGTTCTTCGAGCCCTCAGCCCAACCTCAGCCAAAGGGTGAGCGCTGAGCGCTGAGCGGCAAATCGGATGCTAATCACTCCAGCATGATCTCATCGAACTTCTTTATGGGGAAACTTGGATTCAAGTTTGTGAACATCCACATTCAACGTTCGGTTCAACTCTTTGGTCCTCTGGACAGCTCGGGACGCGAAGCATAAAAGACGCAAAAAAATGCGCAACCACCGTCTCGATCCGTCCCCGGCCAATCGGAAACACGGACTGAGATGATGTGGCCAGCCACATCTAGCGGTGCTCAGCGTAGCTGCGCAGGGCCAATAACCACTTAGCCATTGACCCTTCGAACGAGAATGTATGCTCTGCTATCTGGAGTTTACATAGGAAGGGATACACTCCATGACCAAGAAATTACAAAAATACATGAGATGTAAAATATTACCATCAGTGTACATATGAATAGAGAGGACACCGGCGGTTATTCTTGAGGAAGCGGCGGGTTGATAAAGATATTGACGAATACTGGATAGGGATACGTTCAAACACAGTAAGCACCAATAAATAATGGCGAACCTTACCTATGAATAAGATTGAACATCCGCTAGGAAGGAGATGCAATTAGAAATTGAACAGCGAGAAACGATGACGGTACTTACGCCGCAAGGGCAACACCACCGATCCAGGCGGCCTTCATCGTCGAAATGTCTGTCGGCACGAGCTGAATCACATCGTACGCGAAGCTCCCGCGTCCCAACACGCTGCTATTGCAGTAGCAGCGGTCAAAGAAGCTCGAGAACTGGAGGATGCATGCGAGCACGATCCACACTGCGTTAATGGCAGCGAGGACCTTGCCGACACGCCGCAGCACAATGGAGAGCAGGGCCGTGACGCGGGTCGCGCGAGTATACACAGGATCCCCCAGAACGTCGACAGAAGTCTGCGTCGAGTAGTGCGCGAGGGCGCTCGAGGCGACGAGGATCATCCAGACGAGGGTGGACACCGCACCGTACAGGATATATGCGCCTAATCTCTCTAATCAGACCACGCAGTTTTTTCAACATTCAATAACATTTATAATACGCACCCGATCTACACCCGAGACCTGACCAGTGTCAGTAAGACGGGGCGAATGATTGGCAACTAAATGTGACGGACCTGTCGTCGGTGTGAACCATACGACGATGACGGCCGCACCAGTCGTGCTCCACGTCAAAGCGAGCGCAAGAAGCGATGATACCAAGAAACGAGAAAGGACGTCGGGGCCCCAGCGGCTGCGGGACGGCGGCCGGGTTGGGCGCACATAGACCGCCACCTGTGCAAGCGTTCCCCGACGATTCTCCGGGCGCACCTTTCGGCCCTTTACCTCCCGCTCCCAGGGAATGCTGGGGTCGACGGATATATGCCGCTCTGCGCGCTCTGACACTTCCTCAAATACGGCATGCACATCTTCTACAGCCTGCACCCAAGGTAAGAAACGTGCGTAGTTATAAACGGGAGGGCTGCAGTGCTCGTCACGATGAAGTGAACCGGCGCTCTTCGACAGAGAGATAGCACGATCAGTAGAGGCGTCCTCCGCGAGGATTGCGCCATGATCCGAAGCGACGTATGCTTCGGCGTTGGCCCGTTCAACCGCGCGGTGAAGCCGTGCAGAGTCACATTTTGGCCCGAGCTGCAGCCATCCTTTTCCAGCAGACATATGAGAAACAATATGGTGATTAAATGAGAAAGACTGACCTATGACAACGGGGAGCAGCCACAGGTAGACGGACCCGACCCCTTGCCCGTTGGCATTCAATGTCGATGAGGTGATGGTGCCAGTGAACGAATCAATGACCTATGGGGAATGGATGAGTGGAAAAATTGATGCGTGAATGGATCTATTACGGTGAACAGGAACGCAATGGTGACCCAAATGATAGAGGCGACAGAGGAGATACTCCATGTATGCGTGTAGTCCAGCCAGTCAACTAGTTCGAGCCACCATTGGTCGTTCTCGGGCAGAATAATGAGAGAGGCAAGTAGGGATCCCTGAGTTGTTATTCTGACCGGTGCCTGCTGCAACCTGCTCAAGACTTGGACAGCACTGCGGACGTTGGGATATGAAAAGCGCGAGAAACGACGTGCAAGCCAATGCCCGTTCCATACGGTCAATGCCAGAGAATATGCAGCCAACGTCGGCGAGCCAACTGAGAGCAACACAGCTACGACATTGTCGATCTTGTCATTGCTACCAAAAGGAAGCTGGGCGACAAGGGCGAGGTACGGGAGTAGCCATGCGCTATGAAGAGTGAGTGGTGTATTAAATGCTGCGAATGCCGAAGCTCACCTAAACTGTGTCGAAAAAATATTCCATACGAAGTGCTGCGCGCCTAGTCTCCGACTTGAGATGCTGTTTTGTGAAGACAGTCGTTCACATACCTGGCCCACAGGCCTTTACGCACAGGTCTGCAAAAAAGAAAGTCACAAATCGGCGGTGGGTAAGCGAAGCGGACCATATACCATATGTGATTGCAGTTGCGGTGGAAATATTCGAGACCGGATTTCCATAGTTGTCGGTCCCTCCCACCGAACCCCACTTGAGGTCCTGGATTTCGGTGAGGCAAGAGTTGAAATCGGCAGCGCCAGCCGCCGAGCTAAGAGCCAAGAGGAAGAAGCCTGTACTGAAACGCGAATAATTGTGGAAAATGCCTTGGAAAGGGTGGATTATTGCTCTGGATGGTGGATAAAAAAATAAGGACTCACGCATGAGCTATGGATAAGGACAAGAGGCAGGCGCCTATCTGCCTCCGAGTCGACGGAGCCGGGGTAGGCATATCCTACAGCTTTTCGACAGCAGCGGCAGATGGTGGCGGTTGCATGATACACGCGCAGTCGGCAAACGGCAATATTGATGTGCAAGGAGCAATCACGTTCATTCCTTCGCTCTCCCTACCACTCTCTTAGTCTCTGATTACTCAAGAACTGACCCTAGGTATGTATGTGTATTGCATTCCCGGAGAGACCAATTCAGCCCAGGTTTCAAAGCAGCGAATGGTGGAGTGAGAGAAGACAGAACGAACTACCGTTTCGCGCACCACTACCTGCGCCGTCAATGAATCGTCTCACGACACAGTTTTTCAAGCTATTACTTCCTCTCGAAAAATGTGATTCGGAAGTCCCAGGAGCGTCTGTATCGGCCAAGTCACCCCTACCTTATATTCCCCCGGAACTATGGGACCTCGTTCTTCGAGAACTGTGCGACGACGCTCTCTTCAATGCGGGTCGCGTCTGCCACGCTTTCAATAGCCGGTGTACCACAATCTATTTTGAACGAGAAGATATTGTTCCACAGTCACTAGCAGACGGTTCGCTCAACATCGCCTCATACTCGCTGCCCGCCTTACTTCTTCCAACATCGACGCCCCAGATACGAACGTTGGTATGCCGCTTCTCGGAGCGTGACCAAGTCGTCGGAGACTTGAAACGTCTGCGAGTATTCCTGGCTCTGTCTCATTCGATAGAAGACGTCCGGCTCATCTTCCCGGACGAGGACTATACAATCGATCCCGCAACGCAAGAGGCGGGGGAGGCACGGGAAGCCTTGCTAAAACAAATAAGTCATGTTTCGCGCGAAATGGCAAGGAAAACTGCGGGCCCGGTCTACATAATTCCGAGCCCCCGTGTCTACATGATTGGGCATTGGGGATCGCACCCTTGGTTCGACTTCACTCCTGACGAGGAGGAAAACGATAACATTCCGCGGGTTATTGGTGGATCTCGCCTTGTTTGGGGCCATTTCTGGTCGAGAAAATTCGCGCCGTGTTCAAGTCCGGCGAATCCAGGCTCAATGCGCCTGCAACGGATTTCAGGCACCGCAGGACCATTCAGTTTTATCACATTCGACCAGGAAAACTACAATACTCACTACCAGGGCATGTTGTGGTTTGAATTAGGTCGTAGTCACACGAGGGAGTCCCCCTACCCCAGTTGGGACGCTAATTCCCCGGATCTGACGGCCATTCTCCCTCATTTAACTCTCCCGGCCTTGTCATACCTCCAAATAAACGAACGTATAGACCCCACGACGCTCACACAATTTCTCCTCCGCCACCCGACCATCACTTCTATCACTTACGAGGCAAGGGACGAATTTGCCAGCGCGCCAATGGCCCTTCCGGCCCTGACACATCTTTCTTGCGAGTATATTGCACAGCTGATACCTCTCCTTGACGCCTTTGAGTGCTCATCGCTCCTTTACTGCATCACCATCCGAGTCGAACGGGAGACTCCAGGTGGCGTCGCATGGCTCAAATACGCTATCCGTCGATTGTCCATGTCCAGCATATCCCTGCCTATAAACCTGCACATACATCTCGTAGAATCGGATATAACCTTCGATGGAGAGGAGTTCCAGCCCATTGACGAGGATGAGCGTCACATCGTCGGGTGCCTCTATGGTGTCAACAGTGTTGTACTCCGAAGCGACTCCATCGCCGCTGCACAAACGTTTATTCCGTGGCTCACCATGTTGCCGGCCCTTCGACGTTTAGATCTAGAACTCAAGGATGAGTCACGGACTGCATGGTCTCCCGCGGCGATCGCGTTGTTGGAAGAGACTCGGGCTGCAATGCCATGGGTCCTTGACATTGACTTTTATGCCTATCATTGACTTATCTCGCAAGAATGGCGTCACTCTAGAGATCTTTGTGCACAAATATTCGAAGTGAAAATGTGGCGGAATTAACACAGTTGGTCCGGTTGAAGCTTATGCATTGTTTTCTTGCTGTAAAGGAATTATTGGGAAAATTAATGTGGCAAGATAGGGGTTTGTGTACTGTACCTTCTGTTGGCAAACAAGCACTTGAATTGCGCGACCATGGACTGGAAGGCATCCTCGTTTCTGAGTCCCTTCCTCGACGAACCAGACGGTGATGGAGGTGGAGGTGGTCTACCCCCAGGCTCCCCGCCCACCAGTGCGTGAATTAAAGACTGGCGCGCCCACAATTACTGACAAGCACGAACAGTGAAGTTCGAGGGACCTTGGTTTACCACTCAGCTCGTTCTGTCTACTACCATTGGTCTCTTTTCTTTCTTTGTGTTTTCTTACTGTCGGACTCGCTGGCCCATACTCTTTGCACCGCGCACAAAGCTGAAGGGTGCGTACGCAGTAATTACGTCGTACGAGTTCCTACTCATCGTGTCCAGGCTTTTCTCCCCATGAAGCTCATGCGCACCAGGCTTTCTTCGGATGGATACTGCCCACCATTAGGACATCCGAGTTCACGGTCCTGCAGATTGTTGGACTCGATGCAGCGGTTCTGCTGAACTTTTACAAAATGTCATTCAAACTCTTCTCCGTCTGCTCTTTCTTCGCTGTGACAACCCTTATGCCAATAAACTGGAAGGTGTGCAACAGCCCCTTTTATTTATATTTGTAGCTAAGGATCCCCACAGCACAACAAGGAAACTGGCGATGAGGAAGACTGGCCCGATGACTCGGACGACTGGCCTGACCTACTTAGCAGCAAGCCTATCAGATTGCGCTCCCGTGTTTCCGCCTTGAATGGAACAAATACAACTCTTCCCGGCTCTGACTGGCTCGATCTCATTAGCGAAGCCAACTCGTACCTGTCATTGTACTTGGTGTTCACATACCTCTTCACTCTACTCGCGCTCTACTTCATATACAAAAATTACCGGCGCTTCATCCGTTCCCGCCAGCTCTTCTCTTTGGAACTGGTGCATTCAATCCCTGCTCGCACGGTGATGGTTACGAACCTCCCGCGGAATCTCCAGGGCGAGCGGCCTCTGGCAGAGTATTTCGAGAACATGGGGCTGAGCGTAGAAAGTGTCACAGTTTGCCGAGAGGTTGGCTCCTTGAAAAACCTCATCGACAAACGCACGGAGGCACTTCTCAAGCTTGAGGCCGCCTGGGTTAGCTATGTCGGCAACCCCAGCACTGTGGAAGAATACGACCCCGAGGCCAGTGGTGTCATGCCCCTTCTGGATGTCGAGTCTGGCGGCGGTGGCCAACAGCAACGACTCGTCGTCCCTCATCGGCAGCGCCCAACCCTCCGACCGAGGTGGTTTGCGCCGAAAGTCGACGCGTTGGAGTATCTCGAAGCCCAGTTCAAAGATATTGACGAGAAGGTCCGCAAGCGTCGCATGGCCAAGTTCAAATCGACACAGGTCGCGTTTGTCACCTTCGAGAAGATGTCGTCTGCACAGGTGGCAATCCAAGTCGTCCACGCCCCGAGCCCCTTGCAGTGCACCACTTATCCCGCGCCCGAGCCCAGGGACATTGTCTGGACCAACATGACGCCGTCACAGATGAACATCCAAACTCGCGATATCTTCGTGCTCGGCATGATGGCTTTGCTGTTCTTCTTCTGGCTCTTCCCCATCACGGCCCTCGCAAGTCTGCTCAGCTACAGCGAGATCAAGAAGACGATGCCATGGCTTGGAAGCCTCATAGACAGTAACGACAAAGTACGGGCGATCGTACAGAACTCGCTGCCTTCCGTGGCGATGATCACACTGAATGCGTTGCTACCGTTCATACTCGAGGGTACGCCTTTTCTGATCCATATTTTAGCCTGTATCTCAACTGCCCTGCTGTGTAGGCTTGACGTATCAGCAAGGATACCGAGCGAGAAGCTGGATCGAGTACTCTTTGCTCAAGAAGTATGTCGTGTTTGTTTGTTTGGATTGCAGCCTGCTGACAAACCTCCTCAAAGATACTTCCTCTTCTTACTCGTCAACGTTGTCTTCATTTTCCTCCTCGCATCCACCTATCTAGAGCTTCTCTATGAACTCGCAAACTTCCCTGCCAGGATCCCCGAGAAATTAGCCAAGGCCCTTCAAGCGGGTCGAGCCCGAAATTTCTTCCTATCGTATGTTATCCTTCAAGGTAAGCTTGTGTTTATCTATACCATCTTCTGTGGACCAAATAACTGGATTCAGCCCTCGGTATCATGCCTATGCAACTCCTCAATCTCGGAGTGACCATTCCGCGGTTCTTCCAGCTCTTCATCACCCGGACTCCTCGCGGTACGCAAACTATCTATCTCCAATTCTCTTCCGTCTCGAATCGTCTTTCAGACTTTGCGGAGCTCAACGCCCCTCCGATGATAAACTACGGTATCGTATACCCCCAGGCGATCCTCATGTTCGTCATTACGATGCTCTATAGCGTCACACAACCCCTCATCCTCATATTCGGTGCCATCTACTTTGGCAACGCGTACGTCGTGTACAAGTACAAATTGCTCTTTGGTACGTTCTCCTCAGTGATTCACTTCGTCTGTCTGATCTTTGAAACACAGTATTTTACAAGCCATACGAGTCGCAAGGCCAGGCATGGCCGCTTACCTTTGTACGACTGATCTGGGGCGTGATGATCTTCTTGATCTTCATGACCGGTTTCTTCCTGCTCCAGAATACATACGCGAGCTCGAAACTGTCGTATGCCATTACCACGATGCTCGCGCCTCTCCTTGCGGGGACCGTGCTGTGGTCGTGGTATGTTGACAAGGCGCTGAAACCGCTGAGCGAGTTTGTGAGCTTAAGCTCGGTGTTTGAGGTCGAGCGCGGTGAAGAGACTGCCGATGTTCTTAGGCTGCGTGCAGGGCATCCCGTTACGTGGTCACAAAGGTTCGTGATTTGCTGTGAGTTAAGGCTTGGAGTTGATCGTCTATCAACTACAGCAATTTGAACCGGAGGAGGTACGCTCAAAACGATGACACGCTGTATGTTGCGCCAGAGGATGAGAGGACAGATTACGTAAGGTTTCGCTATCTCTTCGTGCTTTCGACTGATGTGTCCCTAGTCCCAACCTCCCATGGCAAATTGGTATACTGGTGTGCTCAAGTGAGCTCTATTCTCAGTTTCCGATGCAATTTGCTGATGACGCCTTAGCACTGGGAAAAGACGATACGGACATCCAGCACTCAATGGGGTCCTTCCGCAACCATGGCTGCCCCTCAAGAAGGGGCAGACGCTATCCAATAATGACCACAGAGGATCGATGCCAAAGGATCCCAATGGTCAGGCTGTTGTGCTTACTCTGCGCAAAAGGCCCAGTGTCCGCAGACGACCCCAGAGTGAATTCACTATGGGAGAAAACGCCTCCTCCGGCTCCGTCCTTGCACCGAGTGAATCCTCGGAGGCGGGCCCGAGCAGCGACCCTTGGCAGGATGGGCGTCGCTCGTCGGCGCCGCTGAGCCACCGCCTCAGCTTCGATCCTGCATCGGGAGTGATCAATCTGCCGGACGATGACTGGCTACCGGAGGACGATCCAGATAGCGATGAGGATTTTGGCACGCAGACTGGCGGGCTGGAGAACTCGGTGGCGTCGCTGAGCGACCTCGATGGGCCCACTGCCCGTACAAACGGCGGCGACACGATGCTCGGTGCGCCTGTTAGCGCCAGTCCGACGACAGCTGCATCACCGTCGCGGCTGTCGAGGTACGGGACATATTTTCATCACCCCGAGAGGAGGAGGCAGGTTATACCGGGTGCATTCCCGCGTTCATGATCTTCAAAGATGTAATGGGTGCCACTGTATACCCGTAACTATAGACAGTTATTATAATGGATATTAGTATGAGTTTGTATGTTTTTCTGCATCCTTTGATCTCCAAATATCGCCACTGCTGATAGAAAGTGCGGTTAGGCACAACTCTGCATTGGGAAAGACGTCTTTGCAAGAAATAACAAAACACAACCCAATATTGATGTGCAGTGCTCATGCAGACTTGGTTTCCCACGGATGGTATATAATCTTCTCCGCGCTATTCCTACCGGCTTTCATATACTCGAATCCCTCCGTTACGTTCTCCAGCCCACCCATTACCTTGAGACGCTGTGGTTGGATTTTCTTCTCTGCAAGCAACCGCTCGAGGATTTTATACGAGTGAAAAGAAAACTCGTAATCGCTTTGACTCGCTGGGAAGTGTATACCAGCAATGGTAAACTCCTTGCCGAGGAGCGTGCCCACGATGATCAGATGCCTCTCAACCCCTTCAGAGTTGGGTCCTAGCGAGTCCTTCGACGGTAGGACAACCACCACTTGCTTCTGGCGCCCCTCTGGGATGTCGGAACCGAAGGCGCCGACGATTGCCTTGGTGCTCCCTTTTTCGGAGATGGCATCGTACCCAAGGTAAAGCTGGTTCTGAGTTAACCGCCTGATTTCTGTGGGCGTGTTCGGGTCGTTGTATGGGAACACATAGTCGGCTCCCAAGCTCTTCAAATATGCTTCGTTTTTGGGTGAGGCGGTGGTGTATACGGTGAGTCCCGAGAGCTTGGCTAGCTGGATGGCCACCATACCCACGGAAGCTTGGAATAAAATCAGTCATTTTCATGCGGAGACAATAAAAGGCTCACAAGCGCCTCCCCAGACGAGAATGGGGGTTCCTTTTGTGACAGGAGTTTGGTATGGTTCAGGGAGCTTCAACGCCAAGTAAAGGCCTTGGCTCGCGGTTTGATACACGAGGGAATAGCTTGCGGCCTGGTCAAACGACATGTCGTCTGGGATGTGCCAAAAATTGCTATCGTCGACCCGAAGGTACTGCGCATATGTACCATGCCCAGGTTGTACGCTGCCAGCGATCCAGCCCGCGATCTTTCAACCATAGTCAGCGAGAGTCTTTATTGAACAACGAGTCTCACTCGTTCGCCTTTCTTAACATCCTCGACTTTATCCCCTACCGCCTCAACGACACCAGCAAAGTCCGACCCGAGTACAGATCCCTCGCCTGAGCGTCCGAAGGCAAGTGCTTTCCCTAAATGCAAAAGGTCAGTGCACTTGCATTATAAATGACACTGTTGTGGACCCACAATCCGTCGGATTCTGCGCAGCTGCGAAGATTTTCACCAAGATCTGGGTGGGTCCGCCTGTCGGGATCCCGATTGACTGGACGGAAAATGACTTTTTGTCGGAGCCTACCACGATGGCGAGTTGGGACATTGCGACAAGATGTCGACTCTTAGCGGGGGCAATTTATAGTATTGCTCTGTAATCACGTTAGTAATACAGAACTGGCGAAGGCCAGCGAAGGAACGCCGGATAAATTTATATGGCATTGGTGGATGAATCTATTTGGGACGGATTTCTGATCGATTGAAAATATGATGGCGATTGATTTCGTCGGGTGATGGCGCGCCGGGTTGCTATTGATGCCATATTACTACCCGAAAAATGCAGGGAAAGTTCTCCATACCTCAAGGCATACAGGTGAACTGCACGGAATTTTTTCCTGATCCTTGGTATCTCCCCGTTCGAAAATAATCTGACTTTTTTTTTTCCAAATCGTGTACATTCAAAGCAAAGCCGCAAAACCTCTCAAAGGTCCTAGAAAAATTGGGAAAAAATAGAGGAGCAAGGTTGCTTGTAATGGACACAGCATCACTCATCTGAAGATTTTTTCACGTTGAAAATAGCAGGATAGCGATCAAAGGGTTGGTCAACTCTCATGTAACTGCTATTTCATCAGCTTGGCACCACGGCGTAGTGCCAAATCATCCGTGAAGCTTTGGGGGGCGCTGCACAGCGGAATATATGAGGTATGGCTTATTGTTGTCTATATGTTGCCTTTCTTCGAATTTGTGAGCGATGGCCGAAGCCATGAAGCCCATTCGTAAACTTGGTCGCTGAGATGCCACTGTCATGCGCCTTACGGTACGAGACTCTCCTCGTGTCATGAATAATTGCGTAGAATGTTCGAATGCGAAGCTCTGTGAAGCTCACGACATGGGATCGTTTGAAAAGGGTCATAAGAGCAAAATAGAGCTGTGGTGGTAGTGGGTGACATGGAAGTGTGACAGTGACGCAGCCGTGACTGCTCCTGATCCCGATCAGCGAGGAAAGCCCTTGGCCGGGAGGATGAATGCAGGTATCCCTTCCAGCTTGCTGTCTGCTTTGCTCACCTTTATTTCTCCAGAATCTCCTTAGGACCTTGACAGAGAGCAAAGCCAAGGCAGCTTTCCCGGAATGCGATCTTAAACTTCTGCTTACCACCGTCAAGGAGGGTCGGGTGAGTGGCCACAAATCCACGCTGTTTTGTGGCTCTGAAGCGCGGTCGGCAGCGCCAGGCACACGACTCGAAGCTTACTGACCCGTTCTATGACTCGCTGGAGGGCCTGCTGTTGGATCTGCGCACCACTTCAATCGTAAGTCAAGTCACGCCGCAGGAGGCGTGACCGCGTTTACTCACTTTTGTGCTAGGATAACCACGACGCGGAGGCATTTCTGAAGCCTGTATCCAAGGCCGAGGTGCCAGACTATTACGATGGTGCGCGTGGACTTGGTGCAATGTTGCCACCAAATTTAATTTTGGTCTACTAGTGATCACGAATCCTATGGACCTGCAGACGATGCTCAAGAAGGTGAAGCAGAAGCAGTACAAGTCGAAGCGCGAGTTCAAGGATGACCTCGACCTCATATGGTCCAATTGCTTTACATATAACGCGACCGAGGTAAGTCCGACAAGCCCGACGACCACCGTCGTTCGCGGTTTATTTCGCTGTACGGCAATAACAACCTCTCCCATAATTAATCTCTATCTTTACCTCCTGTTAATATGTCCACCGCAGACCCATCCCCTCCGCCAGTGCGCTAAACGCCTGAAACTCAAGGCCGATCGTCTTCTGCGCAACATAACCGACCGCAAAGAGCGCGCGGACCCACTCATCCCCGCCGCCCTTGGTGGAGGCGGTCCTCCCCCCGGCTCCGCCCGTGCCTCCCCCTTCCCCCAGTCCAAGCCCATAACCAACGGCATCACTATTAACGGCTCCAGTAGTGGCCCCCGCATCACTCTCAAGCCCCCACAACGAAGGCCCCTGGAAGGAGGGCGCAAGGCTGCGTCGTCATTTAGTGCCGTGAAGCGCGAGGCGCCACCACCGTTCGCCGAAATGCCCGCGCTGACGCGTACCGCTGAGGGTATGCGCGCGTTTGCAGAGGCGGACGCTGCTGCAGGCGCTGGTGGGGACCCCGCCCGGCTACGACCATACCTCCCCGCGGATTTTGACGCCGCCGTGAAGCTCGAGGATGAGGAGGACGACGTCATGGCGATGGAAGGCGTATTGGGTGATAAGCGCCGGTGGTCGGTTTCTCCTTCCTTTTGGCCTTGGTGTATTTAATCTGTATCTCTATACAGGAGTGGACTAGACGGTGACCGTCCGCGGAAGCGCATGCGCCAGGAGCCGGACCCGCACCTCTGGTGGACCGCCGTGCACTCTGATGCGCTCCTGCCAAACGGCCTTCCGCGCATCCCGTATCCGTCCTCAAATCCACCTTCCGCCTCTTCCTCCTCTTCCGCCCCACTTCCCACCATTCCCTCCCCTCGCAAGCGTCCACGACGGCGGCGGATCGCCGACGATGACGATAACGATACCAGCGCGAAGGGCAAGGAGAAGGGCAAGGAGAAGGGAACGGAGGATAAGGAGCCCAAGAAGGAGAAGACACTTCTCGGATTCATGAACACCAACATCCGCACGATGCGCCGCCTACGGCACACGCATGCGCGTTTTGCGGCCCTCGGGCTTGGCGCGGCCCCCACCGTGGACGAGGCTCAGTACGACCCCGGGGTCGGTTCTGTGATGCCCACAGTTATCCCACCCCCTCCGCTCGAAGCGGGGCTGCTGGCGATGCCGGAGCTGCAGCAGGACGTGGAGGACGCGGGTGTGGTGGTGGGGGAGAGCGAGGTGGACACAAAGGCGTGGGGGACAGAGGTGGGGATTGGGACAGCGGGAAGGAGGAGGAAGAGGCGGAGGGAGAAGCGGGCAGCGCAGGCCCTGGGTGCTGAGGGCGGGGCTGGTGGAGCGGAAGGTGTGGGCGTAGGCGTAAGTTTGCAGGAGGAGGAGATTGAGGTAGGGGGTGACAATGCAGACGACTGCATGCGGTGGATGAGCGGGAAGGTGCTTGAACATGCGGGATTTCAGGGTCCGTTTGCATTCCAATCCGCCTTTCTGCTCTGATCTTTTTCTCTAATCCACTTGCAGGCACTTCGAAAGGCGCCCTCGACGTGCTCGCGTCCGTCACCTCCGAGTACATTCTCAACGTCGGTCGCACGATGCGGTACCTGTGCGACAAGTACTCGCAAACAATGACGCCCGAGGTGTGTAGAAAGCTTTTTTTTCACTTTGATCCTGTCACTGACATTTACCAATTCAATTCCCGCCCAGGAAATCATCCTCCATACTCTCTTCGAGTCGGGTATCTCGCGCGTGCAGGACCTTGAGCGCTACATCTCGGATGACGTTGAGCGGTACGGTGCGCGCCTCGGCGACCTCGAGAAGAAGCTCGTCGGCGCGTATCGCGAGGTGGTCCGTCTTTTCTTATTCCTTTCTTACCTGCGGCTCAGCATACTTACTCGTCCCTTCTTTTCCGTCTAGACTGCCGTCGACATCCTCGACGATGAGGGTCTCTTCGAGGACGAGGAGGAGGAGGGCGGCGCGCTGACCATGTACGTTTTAGGTGTTCTCTACCTCCCTCGCCAATCAGACTGATCGGTATTTTTTTCCCACAGGGGCGATTTCGCGGACGCGCTGGGCGAGGACTACCTGGGTCTGCGCGAGCTGGGGATCGCAGCCGAGTTTGGGATGTCGAGCTTGAGCATCCCGAAACGGTTGCTGAGGGGCAGGAAGCGGTTGGGGGCCGGTGCCGGGGCGGGGAATGTGTGCGTATATTTTCGCTCTCATCGTCTCATTTCCACGTTTTATCTTAATATGCTGATCCATTTTCTTTCCACAGCGCACCGGCCCCGCCACCGCTACCATATCCCCTCCCGCCACCATTTGTGCCCCTCACCGCCAGCAAGGTCGACTCTCAGATCGGTTTGCTGCGTCCATACTACATGGGCCGCTTTACTATGCTCGCCGCCGCATCTGCCGCCGCTGCGCAGCCCTTACAGCTGCCGCCACCTCTTGCAGGCCCGACCTTGCAGATGCTTCCCCCTCTACCCGGGCCCCCAGGCACGTTGCCCTCGCCCCTCGCCGGACCACCAGACGCACTACCCGTCGCCATGCCCCCACCACCCCCACCGCCTCCGCCCCCGCCCCCGGTGGTGCACCCCCACCTGGAGCTGCACGACGACGCACCATCGGCCGTGCAGGCGAAGATGGGCCCGCTTGGCCAGATCCTTCTCTCAAAGTCGGGGGCGAAGAAGAAGGTCACGGTGGCCGCACCAGGCGCGCCTGGGGTGGCGAGGGCCGGGTCCGTGTTCGGGGGCGGGGAGGCGAAGGAGAAGAAGAAGAAGAAGGGCGCAACAGGAGTGGGGACAGGGAATGGGCGGAAGAAGAGCATGAATGGGAGCGGGAACGGGGCGGCCAAAGGCACCGACGGCGCATTGATGCCGCCACCGCCACTGCCAGTGCCTGCGCCTATCGTCGCCGCGGGAGTGTGAGCGCGAGGGGTTTCTCAAGTTTCGGAGGACGATCCATGTGAGGTGATGGGATGTGCTTTCCTTGATAGCATTTCCGTATTGCGACAGCGTTGCGATGCGATGCATGTTCGGCGTGTGGGCGTTTGCCCAGTATGCTTATCTATCATAGCAAGCACGTCCTTTTCGATGGGACGAATATTGTAGAGCTAGAGCATGGCTAATTCGACCGCGAACTTGTATGTACGCCCCCTGGATGTGAGGGCATTGTACAGCTATTTCTTCCATCGCGAGTCAGTATATCGGAGAGCATTCAAGTAATATGGCTTTCTAACTTGGACAAGCGCGTTGACGGGCGGGAACCGACCAAAAAGCCTCATTTATCGAACAAACTATTACATTTCGTGGTACCGGCGCAAAGCGGGTGTCTCTATCATATCATATCATGCGGAATTCCAAGAAACATCTAATTGGGTGGTTTAAACCGAGAGACCTCAGCGACGCGTCGAAGTCAAGTCTCAATTACGTGGGGGAGTCTCAAAGACGTGCAAACCGTGCCGGGAATGAGCTCTCGGAGGGTTATCGACTGACGGGTTTGCCGGGGATGACGATCCATGCAAGCGCAATGAGTACTCGCAGACCCGCGCCGACACCAAGAGCACCGGCAGCGCCGATCTGCGCGAGGATCGCGCGACCAATGAAGGCGCCTCCGAAGAGCGCGACGGCAGCAATGAGCTTATGGTCGCGCGTAATGACTTTTTGACGAAGGTTGAACAAGCGCGGGTCAGTGACGAGCTCCACCCAAACAGTCGTCAGTACAACTGCACGCGGCGACCGTCAGCACAAGCGTAGGAGTATGTAACCGTGACACAACGCACTGGTGGTGGTGAACTGCGTGTTGAGGCGCTTGCCGACGATGCCCTGCACACCCAGGCTCGCACTCATGAACGCGAGGCCGACGTATGTGAGAGCGTTATTCCAGCTCGGGTCGCCCCGCACGGCGGCGATGCTGCCCTGCCCGCTCTTCCAGATAGTCAGCGCGGCGGCCATGGTAAGCAGCACCTGGAGGAGCGTGGAGAGCACGAGCCAGGTGCGCTTGTGCGGGCCCATGCGGTCGCCCAGACGCCCGGCGAACGCGCCGACATTGAAGGATAAGAGCGACGTGAGCGCCTGCTTATCGGCTACGTGGAAACGTGTGTCGTGCCCCGAGCCAGAGGGTGCGATTTCCCATAGCCGCGCAAGAGCAAGGGCGAGCTAGAGGTAGTCAGCAATGCATTCAAAGTTTGGAAAGGCGTTAGAGAACGTAAAGGCCGCCCAGGATGGGAGAACGCTGGCTGTGCGGCCACTACACTTGGCTTGCAATCCATTCCTTCCACCCGGGAATTAACGCGTCGCGCGCTACACGAAGAATGGACCCAGGTCCGAAATAACGCGAAAGGTTATCGTCTCGGCATCGGCTTTAAACTGAGGCGACGTGCGTCGTTCACAGCGTCCACAAAAATTTGCCGGAGACGAGCATTCCCCCGTTCGCAGACGAAGGAAAAAGTCTCACCTGGGCAAAATTACCCGTCTGGAACCCACACCAGACAAAGATTGCGGTAAACGAAATCGCGTCTCTACAGACGGCGTCAGCGTCCCCCAAATCCAAGAGATATCCGACCCACATGAACCCAGTCATGAAACAAAATGCTGCCAACGGACCCGTGGATTGTGCTGGGTCTACGTCTGTGTTCATGTGCTCCCAGAAACTCGGTCGAGAGGACTTTGCCATTGCCAGCTCTGCGTCGTGGCCCTCCTTGCCGTTGGGCATCGAGTGGGCTTGGGATTCGCCGTCAAGCGTGGTCATGGCGGACATTAAAAAAAAGTCTATGGAGTGGGACGGGAACTTAGGGTACTGTTGAGGACATGGGAAGGCAAAACTGTTATAGGATTTCTCAAACACTTGGCACCCAAATTTTCCCGTTCCGGCGGGCCTCCGATCACGGCTGTATCACCGCACACAAAGGACATTCCAGGATCTTCAGCTTTGCTTGGATGTAAAAGTTGTTCAACAGCCAGCTTAGATACACTTTGGTTCATACAAGGGAATATACACAGATACAGTGGAGTCTGCGCTACATTGGCCATCTACTTGGCGAGGGATAATTTCTTACCGCCGCTCACTGCAAGAACGGGTACTCGCGTCCGAGCGGGTGTGTGGCGATAACCCGCTTGTCCGTGAAATCGTCGATGCCAAAGTGCCCGTAGCCGGACGACCCACTACCAACATGAGCAAGTGACCCAAGAATCAAGTGTGCACGCACCCAAGACCCGCAACGCTCACGAGCGGTTCGCTGTGGAACGTAGGTCCGTTTACGTGCACGTAGCCTGCAGGCAATGAGAACGGGCAAGTCTCGCACGCAGAAAACCCACCTGCACGGAGAAGCGGTGCGATACGTTGTGCCATGTACATATCGGACGTCCACAATGCTGCGCTCAGGCTATAATCGGTTGCGTTGGCCAGCTCGACCGCTTCTTCCGGAGTGTCGACGACCGCAAACGCAATTACTGTTCGGGTCTCAAAATATCTCCCAACCAGGCCGTAACGGAAAGCCCACCTGGACCAAACGACTCTCGCTCCCAGAGGCGCATCCCAGGCTTCACTCCCTTGACGAGGTGGGGGCGCATTACCGCACCCCGGCGCTGAAGGTCGCCAAGGAGTATCTCCGCCCCTGCTGTTTGCGCCTCCGTGAGCATTGCAACGACGTTCTCGGCCGAAGCCTCTGTGA
Source organism: Mycena crocata (assembly GCA_029281795.1). NCBI lineage: Eukaryota > Fungi > Basidiomycota > Agaricomycetes > Agaricales > Mycenaceae > Mycena > Mycena crocata. The sequence goes on along the minus strand of JARJCP010000051.1, from coordinate 33,725 downwards.
ACAGGGGCCCGAGCTTGGCGCTCTTAGGATCTGCCTTGAGGTCGCTAGCGGTTAGGGACGCAGAAAGAGTTTTGATTTGCGCGATGAGGCCGTCCGCGGCACCGCGCTGTACAATAACGCGCTCCGTTGACATGCAAATCTGCCCCGAGTGCAGCATCGCGCCGTACACGATCGTCTTCGCGGCGTCTGGAATGCTCGCGTCGTTTAGAACCTACCGGGAGCTGAATAAAGCAGCACGTTCGCGGCACAAAACGGGACATACGACCGACGGAGCCTTCCCGCCCAGTTCCAAGACGCAGGGTTTGAGATGCTTGGCTGCTTCAACGGCGATTATGCGGCCCACGCGGTCGCTCCCAGTGAACTGCGGCGCCAAATTTAACACTTCTTTGCCTCGGGAGGGATAGGAACGGAATGGAAGGACCCACGTTTATTTTGCGCACGAAAGGGTGCGCGATTATCTGCGCGGTCATGGTCGGCGAACTCTCCCGTGCCATGGATATGTAATTTATCACGCCGTTGGGCAGGCCGGCTTCGTGGAAGAGCTGCACCGCAAGGGCCTGCGTCCGCGGGCTGAATTCTGACGATTTTATGACCACGGTGTTTCCACATATAATCGGGATCGCAAACGCGCGGACCGTCAGTCCAAACGGTGCGTTCCATGGTGCGATACCAAATCTACAAACCCAGATATCGTCAGAAGAGCTACAGAGTTCTGCTAGTATAGCTCGTACACAACACCCATGGCGCGCTGCTCCATCACGCATCGTATCCCTGGCACGAAAGCTGACACGAACGTCTTGCCGGTCCATCAGCAAATCAGCGGAGAGCGGATCGGGGCGGGTCACGCTGCCCAGTTGGGAAAATCTGATGGAGGTGATATACACCATCACCAGCGCTCACCAGTTCGATGTTAGCTGTGGACGAACTTGTTAGGAGTCGTCAGCTCCGTACCAGGCTTCTATCTCAGCATGAGGAACCACAAGATGGGTACCATGCAGATATTCCGGGTGAGCTGTGTGCATCGCGATCTATATGAAAGCTCTTGACATTGTTGTGACATTGTATATTTATTCGTGCAATTCTGGAATCCAACTTAACTTTACATGTAAGTCATGCCACTGTTTGTCGTAGCTGGAATGCCGACTTCTACAGTGAGACTTGAATCTTACACCAGCTCATTCACCGCAATCTTTACTCAGAGGAACTGGACTTCCTTCAAAATGTTTATTGTTACTTCATGAGCTCGGAATGGGAAGAGCTGGCTCTCCGGAAGACTGAGTCGCGACCATACTCATGCGGACTTCGTTGCGTGCGGCACATCTCATCAACACGTGCATGGTCCGTGCGCGCGCGTCGATCTTTGTTGATGGTTTGATGCAAGTTGATGCGTGTCTCTTTCTTTTCCCCCACCACCACGATTTCCCGCCTGTGCTTCCCCTCGTCGTATTCACCTTCTCTCGGTTTCCATTCAGTCAAGATGGGCTTCACTTGTCTCTACAGGCTTCCTCAAGCTTACTCAAGCCTCAAGGTCCTCAAGATCCCTCAAATTCAGTCTTGTGGTCGTCAAGCGTCAAGCCTTCAAGTTCTCTCCACAATCCTTTCAATGTGGCCGATGTGTTCAACACCTATCTTATCCTCTTGCTCGTCAAGCACCAAGCACCTCCCAGTTTCCGGGCGTCGCGCTGATTCCGTACAAGATACCCGTTACAATGCTGGCTCTATCAATGAAATACGGGAACGGCGGCCCCATGGTGTATGTAGCTCTGTAACTCATCTACTTTCCTATATATATTATCTCCTCTCTCTTTCCATGTGTGAAAATCCGGGGGATCGGAGAGGGATTCGACAGTATTAGCAGTGCATTATATGGTCGGCCGCGCACTCATCCGAGTCTATGATGTCCAACCCGCCTCACGAGTTCCCGTGGGCTTGTCGCATTCGCCAGCCCTAATTTGTGCTGGTGGATGTCCGTAGCGGCGTTGAAGAGGTAATGAGCGCTGGCCAGCGACCCCACCAGATTTCATCAACTGGTGATGCTGGCAGCAATGTTGCGGCCATGTGAGCGCAGATCAGCTTGCCGCTGATTTGCTGATGTCAGGTCATTCGCAAAGGATGCTATGGTACGGATGATGGGTGCGGACACGGCGCAACCCACCGCCCAAGAATGAGTGCAGCCCGTCTCTTCGATCAGTGTCTTGACGATGAGCTCGCGCCAACGATCGGATTCGACCAATTCTGCAGCCTTGAGGAAGATGTCGCGGCGGGCGTATGGCGTCGTCTTCTCCCAGGTCTTGAAAGCCCGTCCAGCAGCCTCCACGGCGGCGTTGCAGTCGGCACTGGAAGCCGAGGCGGAGGTGCCGACGAGGCCGACGGAGGTGTTGTGAACTTCGAAAGTAGCGCCGTCGCTGGCAGGGACCTCCTTCCCGTCGATGAAGAGTGGTGTGAATGGAGGCATAGTTGGAGTCGACTACAAGGAACGGTCAAAATAGTACAGTAGTCGGGCCTCCCACCGCTTTAGCGAATCTATGTCAGGAACCCTCGACACATGACTGTGGTGAATATAGAAGATTCACAGCGGCCTTCCAATGCTCCTGATGTGCGCTAAACCAAAGATAAGCCTGAGAAACGGGAGAATCGAGACGGAGGCTGTCATGGATGCCAGGGGACAACGGTAGTGGGCTTGCAAAGAGATCCTCTCCTCAGTTATTTGGCAGGAAGAGCCAGTGGCCATCTAAGGTTATTGAGATTCATTTCTTTGTGCCCCAGAGCTGACATGGCTTTTTATGTAGCTGGGCAGCAAATGTCGTTGCAGAAAATCGAGAAGGTCGGAAAGTGTCGGAGGCGCGTCGATCATTCTGTAACTCAGAATTTTGACCCGCCGTCCCGTCGGCGATCTCGGACGAGACGTGTGAGTGAAGCCTAGGATGTGAAGGGACTTTTTGTGTTCCGAGCTGAATCACCTCCCGCTCGTGACGATCCGTCAAGTGTAGATACAAGCAAGCAGTCTATTCCAGTTCTAAATGTACAAAACGATTCTGATACAGCGGATATTACAGAAAAGAAATTGAAAGGGTATATAAGTAGTACAATCCATGTAATGGTATATGGAGTACAGATGAGAGGGATGGGATACATGTACAGTCTATGCAAGAAGAAAAAGAAATCCAGTCTATATGAGCAACGGGCGTCGATATACAGGCGGCGTCGGAGCATGAGGTAGAGTGCCAGCAGGGAAGATAAAAGAGAAATCCGCGCGTTGAGAGACAGATAACCGGGAGCAGGCCGAGTCAAGCAAGTCAAGCAATGATGTTAAGAGAAACCGATCCGGATAACCGACTGAAGAGTTCCTCGCGTCCCGCGCACGTCCTCCGCATCGAGCATTGCCGTAGTGTACTGTGTGTTGTCGCCTTGTCTAGTGTTGTCGTCTTGTCGTTGCGTGTCGTCGTCGCCGCATCGCGTATTCACCGCAGCGCCCCGCTCGCCTGAACGAGAAGAGCACGTCTGCTCCTCTCATCCAGGCGAGCACGGAGGGGAGGGAGCGTCCCCCCAACCCTCCGCGTTGGCCGTCGGCTCCCACCCGCCCGGGTCAAATCCGCTTGCAACACGTCTGCTGCAAGCGAATTTGACTCGGGCGCTGTAGAAGTCGACGGCCGGCGGGGCGCTGCGGCGAACATGCCACTTGGCGACTGGATTTGACGGACGACTTGCGACTCGGTGAACGACGACTTGGGAGGAACACGGGACTTGCGACTTGGATAAGAATGCTTGCTCGATTTGGATTGGAAGTGGGGCGAGGGGAGGTGGAGGTCTTCAGACCATTACCACCGGGTGGGTGGTCGGTTCTCGTCGGTCACACGTCTTCGAGGTACGGGGGTATCATGGTGACGGCGGACTCGCGAAATGTCGACGACGCCGGGAGCCCAAACTGGGATGCGGAGAAAGGGGGTGTAGTTGAGATGGAAAGGGTCGCTGGAGAGTTGGTATAGGGGGGGTGATATGCGACCCGGGCGACACATACTCGACAGCGGCGGGGACGGGGATGATGGGGATGACGATTGGAGGGGCGGGCTCCGGTGGTTCCGGACCGACAGCGAGCTTTGCGGCGGTGACGGCGGAATGGGCGAGGCCGGGAAACGCAGCGACAGCACCAGCGATTATTCGGTCTAGAGGACCGGCGGGTGCGTTGTCGTCGACGAGGCAGTGCATCATAGCGAGGTCCAGAGGCTGCGAGCCAGGCGCAAGGAGAGCGGCGGCACCGGAGACGGTAAAGTGTGTGTTCTCAATTTGATCTGTATTGACGTCGAGCACCGCAGGCTAAGAAAATAGTGTCAGAACGTGTACGGAGAAACTCGTGGTAAACATACCTTGCGACGAAGAATTCGGCGGGGGATGTAACCATCGACCGGCGTCGTCGTCTGTGCGTATGACGCAGGCGGGAGGAGGATCGCGAGCCATGCGATGAACGCCGTGGAGAGTTGGATGAGAAGCGTCGGGAACAGCACAAGCATCCCGAGATCGACGAGGAGCGCGTCGTGGACGGGAGGGAGACGGATTGACGCGTCGACAAGGACGCGTTCGAAGAAGACCGTCGCGTCGCTGTTGAGGAACATGTCCTTCTTGACGTGATAGAAGACAGGGCATTCCGCTGAATCGTCCGGGGGTAGCCGAAAGGTCATGTAGTCAGGGCTGGGTTCAGGTCTGCGGCAGGGCCAGAGCGACTCTTCCTCCAGGAGGTCGAGGCGCTCGTTGACGGTGGCGGGCCATGGGCCATATGCAGGGAGAGGCGGAGGCTTGTAAACGACTTCATTGACGGGGGATGAGAAGGATGCGACAAGCGCAATGAGAATAGCGGAGATGTAGCAAGGGAAGGTGAAGATCATCGTGGTTGGAGGCAAGAAGCAGATGAACGCGGAAATCAGTGAACCGGCTTATATACTCTCAATCCCGCTTTGTCAGCAACGCGACCACGACGAGACCATTTGCAGGAACTCCTGGTCAGAAACTGCAGAAATGCGACGAGGAGGTAGGAGGAGAGAATCCCGTCGGGTGATCCGTTGTACGTTACAGATATCACTGATACGCGTTTCTGCTTCCGTGGGTGCATTATTTTCCTCGTCGACCACTTTGTTTCTCTCTCGAAAGTACAGAATTTTGGAGGCTCAGCCTGACTCGCCGCACGCACTATACGCTGCTCATGGAGCTCAATTGGGAGGAAAATTGACTCGACATACAAACAATTGAACTACCGATGCAGACAAGGCTCAAACTGGAATCCGCTCAAAATTCAACTTTCCTGTCGATGGAGGGGCTACATCCATCTTTGTTTAATCAAGTCCGCCCCTCGCTCTGCGACAACATACGTCGCAGCCTGCGTGTGTGCACTCGGCACGATTGGCTTGCAATCTATCAGAAGGCATTTGAACCCTCCATTTATATGCTCACCAGAACCGAGGCATCAATGATGCGAAGTCCGTCGACGCCTTTGACGAGCAGATCGGGGTTCACTACACCATATTGCGCTTCTGGGGCTGACATCCCGGCAGTGCCCACAAGATGTAAGGGCGGGGTGGCGATGTTTCTGATAAATTCGTCAAGAGCTTCGGAAGTCATACTTTCGAAGTCTTGAGTCGGCCCAATGACAAAGTCTCGCCACACTGGCGCCTTGAAGAATCGTAGGGCAGCGCCCAGAGCTTCACGCAGTGCGAAAAGATCAAAGTCATCCTTGAGCATCCCAAGATCAATGACCGGAGGGTCGAAAGGATTGTTACTGTTGATGGTAATCGATCCCCCTCGTGAAAAAACCCAACTAAGAACGGGGTCATAAGACATAACTTTATACTTACGACTCTTAGGCGAGACCACGGCCAGGCCAGCCTGCACAAAATTTCCAGTTTGATTACCGAAATGCTGGCCAGGCTAGCATGAAGAAGATGATTAATCGTTCAAACTACAGGTGTCGGATTCACACACTGAAAAGGTCACCTCGATGTGTGGCGTCTCCTTTCCGCTTGACGGGTCCGTATGATTATCGAAGATGGGAGAATCAGGGTCCAAACGAAGCCATGCGACATGACTTGGCCCGAACATCACGAAGGGGCCGGTATGAGTTTTATCCCATTCCGCCAAGGCCTCGTTGAATCGCGTCGCGTTCTGCGTTACCGACTCAAGAGTCTGGTTGGAGTTGACGGCCCAAGTTGTGGCGAAAAATGCCTGGTCGGATGCATTCTTGCCCACACTCGGAAGATGGAGGTGTGGTTGGATTCCAAAGTTGCTTAAAATCTTTTGATCGCCGATGCCCGAGTGCATCAAAATACTTTGTGTATTTGGTGAGCGAGATGGGAGGAGGAAGGACAAGAATACCTGGGAGTACCAACTGCTCCAGCCGAGAGAATAATTTCTTTTGACGCGGTCGCTGTGAATTTGGCCGTCCCTGTAAAAACAGTCTAATTTAAATTCCTTCGGAAGACGAATATGATTGGATACCTTGAAAAAATTGTACGCCACCGAAGGATAGTTTACCGGCAACGTTATGCGCATCGACAAGTGTGGATACCTGCGCATGTAAGAGCACATGTAAATTCTTCCGTTGTATAACTTCGGCCGTGAGATACGATGTCGCCGAGCTGCTTCGCATTCCCTTTCCGATGGTGGATTGCAACCAACCTAATTTTATCTAGTGAATCACTCCGGTGAATTACAGAATTACATATACATACCAAGACCCAGTGGCTTTCCGGAGTTCATATCAATATTAAACGGAAACTCGTCGGACAGCTCTTTCGTTGTTTGAATAACATTGCGGTAAAAGATTGGCCAGTCAAAGCCACTCAGGCTGACTGAGGTACGTCCTTGAGTACTGTGTACCGATGGGTCGAACTGCCCTCGAGTGTCGTGATGATCCGCAGGCGGAGACCATTTCTCATTCTGAAAAGTATTAATAGCACCTCGACGGGAAAAGCGAGAAGGTTGCCTTGAAGAAGTAAGGAAGGACGCGGTCCCAAGACCAGCCCACATCACCAGTGAGCTTTGCATAACGATCGAAGTCCTCAGCCGTTCCCCGAGTGTAAAACATGCCGTCTTCTTGGGGTGAGTGTTTGACAGGCGAGATGGTCAAGTGCCTCACTGTGTGAACTACATCCTCCTAGCATATGGGCTACATGTAATGAGTTAATCTTCAGCATAAACTCAGTTGATCTGAGGAGGCAAACCTCTAGAATAACCCAATACGCGTCCATTCAGTCCAGATTGTGGTGTCGTGGTGTAGTCTGTCTTATTTCAGCAAAGAACGATGAAGCGGAAAAAGTTTCACTCCATTCGTAAATGGTCGGGCCAAGCAAATTGCCAACGAAGAACGGGATGATGGAGTCCAGAACGCCTTCATTCCTGCTAGGGTGAACAACATGAAAGCACGGAGAAAGAGAAAAACCAACGAAACTCCCGCCTCCAGAACAAGAACTCTGAAGTTGGGATTCTCACTGAGCCGCGAGGCAACCACATTCCCCGCAGTACCACCTGTACCCAGTAAGATCTTTGAAAGTCGAGGTTGAAGTGCTGTTACCTCCGATGATTACAAAGTCATAGGCAAGAGTCGGCAAGTCAGAGACGCTTTCGTAGACTTTGGCCACGCAGGCTGCAATGCAGCCTGCAATACCGAGGAGTGAAATGAGCATGAAAGACGATGGCAAGCCAATTGCGACAGGCCAATCTTTATAGGCAGCAATGTCGCACAAGAAGTCGCGGCGACGGCAAATACGAAATAGTTATTCTTGGGCATCTGCCCGTGCACCTGGGCCACCAAGTTTGCCTGCCCTGCACCTCTGTAGCATTAGTTCGCTCGCTAGTACATTGGAGTGGCAGAAGCAAAAGAAAACCTGAGTTTGCTGCTGTTGATTCGACAAGGCAACGGCGTGCGCATGCTCAGATTTGCTCGTCGTCTTGCGCGCCATCCCCGTACGATGAAGGTCGCCGTCGAGGGCTGCTGCCATGGAGAGCTCGATACAATCTACTCACAGATCCAGACCCTCGAGGCCCGCAATAATTACAAGGTTGATCTGCTGCTCATTTGCGGCGACTTCCAAGCAATTCGCAATCACCAGGACCTGCAATGCATGGCCGTTCCCGACAAATACAAGCAGCTGGGTGGGTTCCATAAGTACTACACGGGCCAGAAAAAGGCACCCGTTCTTACCCTTGTCATCGGCGGGAATCATGAGGCCTCCAATTACATGTGGGAGCTCTACCACGGCGGCTGGCTGGCTCCCAACATCTACTACCTCGGTGAGGCCGGATGTGTGCGCGTCAATGGTGTACGCATAGCTGGCGCGTCGGGCATATTCAAGTCCCATGACTTTACGCGCGGTGCGTCGCGTCGCGTCTGTCTCTATCCGACTTGACGCGTGTGCAGGCCACTTTGAGAAGATGCCCTATGACCGTAGTATGGTGCGCAGTATATACCACATCCGTGAATACGCCGTGCGCAAGCTGTCGCTGGTACGTCGTTTATTTTATTTTTGCGCGTCATTGTGTTAATTATTTGTGTACGCAGCTCCCACCCCGCCCCCAAGTTTTTCTTTCGCATGACTGGCCGCAGTCGATTACAGACCACGGCGACCTGCCCACGCTTCTCCAGCGCAAGACTTTCTTGCGCGCGGATATCATGTCCGGCCAGCTCGGCTCCCCGCCGCTCCTCGGTCTGCTCCGCACACTCCAGCCCCTGTGGTGGTTTGCCGCCCACCTGCACACGCGCTTTGAAGCATGTGTCGTGCATGGCGAGCCTACAGTGGAGGCGGTGCCTGATATGGAAGGCGAACCAGTCGCTCAGGAACGCGACCCGAATGAGATCGTCATCGACGACGAGGAGGAGTTTGCTACTGGTGAAACGGCATCTATATCCGCTCCTGAGCCCGTGCCCGAACCCCGTGCGCCACTTAACCCCGACGAAATCACTCTGTCCGACCTCGAAGATGAAGTTGTCGCGCCACCGCCACCTCCACCACCGGTTGCGCACCGTCCACCTCAACAGCAGCAGCGCCAACGCTGGACGCGCCCTACTGCCGGCCCCGGCCAGTCCATCACCAACTTCCTTGCGCTCGACAAATGCGGAAACAAAAGACAATACCTCGAGGCAAATAGTTTTTTTACGTGTACATTTTTGTGTTGAGTCGCTCGTGTGTACAGGTCGTCGACATACCGATCCCCGCCGACGCAAAGGGCAAGGGCAAAGCAGACGGCGGTCCGCGGCTCACGTACGACCCCGATTGGCTCGCAGTCTCGCGCGCGTTCCACCCGCTGCTGTCACTGACGCAGATGCAGCGCGCGTTCCCGCCGGAGGAGAGCGCGCGCGCGCTTGTGGCGGAGGCGCGTGAGTGGATCAAGAGCGAGGTGGGGAAGCGAGATAAGGGGGAGACCGACCTGGAGGACCTCGAGATTGGCGCTGTACAGGAGTTCACGATGACGGCGCCCGGACCTGGGCAGGAGGAGGCGATGGGTGGGCGGAGGGCACAACGTGAGCGCTTCTGCTATATCGTGAACACCTTTTACTTAGGGATGAATCACAGCGCCATGGTATACGAATCCGCAGACGGTTAAGTTTTGCGAGCTTATTGGGGTGGAGAACCAGGTTAATGCTCCACCAGCAGGGCCGCCGCCGCCAGTCGCAGCAGATGCACCGAGACCTGGCGACGACCAGGAGGTGCATGATATGCTCTTTCGCCCTGCATGATACTTGGCAAATATAAGTCGTCCACGTGCTTATAGTGTACTGTACTGTACAATGATTGTAATGTGGTGAGTATCACCTTCAGTTAGCGTCTGTTCAATACAGATTAAATACTCTACATGTATCCCTTCGTACCCCCATCCACACCCCCCGACGCTCTTCGCGGAGACGCCGAATTAGGCGACATCGAAGGCCTACTTCTCCGATCCGCAATCGTGCCTCCCTGCAGTGGGGACCCACTTCGCTCTCGCCGCGGGGTAGCAGGCGGCGTACCGCCGGTCTCCCTCTCCTTCTGACGCGTCAACATGGGCGGCGTCCCGCTCCGCGCGCCTTCGCCCATCACACGGGCAGTGCCGGTCCCAGAAATGCTTGCAGAGGTCGGGGCAGGCGCGTCGCGGCGCCACCAGCCCCACGCGGACATGCGCGCTAGCCATCCGTTCGCACGCCCGAGCTGCTGCTGTTGCAGCGCGCGCTTGCGCTCAAAGTTGGCGCGGTAGCGCTCGTAACCCTCCCGGAACGCACGGTCGACGCGGGAGGAGAAGCGGAGCTCGCCGCGTGGGTTCGTCGTCGGCGGCATTGGCGGGATGGGGACAGAGGTGCTCGTGGACCCGATGGCCGGCGGGGGGCTGCTGCTGCGCGTACGGGAGGAGGAGCGCGACGAGGAGGGGTGAATGGGCGAAGGCGGAGAATCAGTGGGGCGCGGGAAGAAGAAGGCAAGCGGATTAAAGTAGATCTTTGAACGCAGCGGCGGTTTGCGAACGTTGAGGTACATATTAAAAGAGCGGAGTGCGCGATTCGCATGCGGGACATATCTGCGATGGCGCTCAGTTCTGTCCAGTGGTGGTAATGAACGACACAGAACTCACTTGTTCGCGTATGCAATTTTGTCGGAGTAAGTCCCACTTGCGAAGAATAGGGCAAGAGTTGTGACGCTGACGAATAATAGCCCGCTGGAAAAATAAGGGTGTATGTGCACCTCTGTATCTTCCGTGTATATGTCTGGCAGTAGCCGTTGCAGCGCCAGCTTACAGGGAATCGCGAGCAGGGAAACGTTGGGGGGGAGCAGGACCTCTGCCAGGAGAAATATAATAATTAGAAGTAGTTGTACAAGAAAGACTGGGAAAGCAGCAACAGGCGTCAGAACGCGAAGCCCGAGCTAGACAAAGAGCAGCACAGTACGTTGGTAACGGGATTTCCTGCGCTGAAGACTTGCGGCAGTCGTTTTGAGCCGTTCTTCGAAAAGAAGGAGGTCCCGATAGGTGGCTACATCGTTTTGTGGATAGAGGCCCTTGGGGGACGGCGTGGACCGGGGTCGCATGGTCGGGGTATATAGCAGGGCAGGGGCTGATGGCGTTGGATCCAAACACTCGCAAGCCGAAAGAAAAGTCGCTTTGACCGGCCATGGCAAGTGCTTTGGTACCTTTTAATTCCGCCCGGCTCATCCATTGCAGAAAATAAAAGTGCTCCAGCATGATCCCGCTGTCCATCTCCCCCAGCGGCCAGGCGATCCCACACCCACCTCGAGAAATCTCGATCCGTTAATGCATCCCTTTGCCCGAGCACGCGAACGGACGCGTGCACTCAACGCTGCCAAGATGGACCGCCTCTTTGCAAAGCCATTCATTGCAAGTTTGGAGGGGCACGTCGATGCTGTGGAGGTCATGGCAAAACAACCAGGCTCACTTACAACTATGGCAAGCGGAAGCTGGGACGGAGGTGCGCCCGTCTTGCAGATCGCGTTAATTTCATTGTTAAGCTATCTCTAGGTGTCATTGTACACCATTTGGCACGGCGGAGTCGCCTCCTTCATGTACCACAGGCCCACAAAGGCAAGGTCTCGGGTGTCTGCTTTTCGCGTGAAGGCCGCTTGTTCAGCTGTGGTGTTGACCGGAGCATCAAGCTATGGAGCCTCGAAAACTCACATACAGAAAATCCCGAGCCAGTGACCGTGTACAGTGGCAAATCGGCATTCAAGTGCGCTTCCTCTATACCCTCTACAAGACTTGCAATAATTAATTCTCCACCAGCTCCATCGATCACCACAACTCTGACCCACTATTTGCCTCTGCATCGAATCTCGTGCAGATATGGGACGAAACGAAGAGTCTTCCAGTTTCCAACCTCACCTTCCCCACCTCCACCGAAACCATCACCTCCGTTCGCTTCAATCTCAGCGAGACATCAGTTCTCGCTAGCATTGGATCCGACCGCACTTTTACGCTGTATGATATACGGACAGGGAAGGCGGAGCGGCGCGTGGTCATGCAGGTGCATTTTATTTTAAAACCTTGCATACCTTTACAAGTAACTCATCGCCCTTAAGATGAGCAGTAACGCACTCTCATGGTCACCCACTTTCCCTACGACAGTACTGCTCGCGTCGGAGGATCACAACCTATATACCTTTGACATCCGGCACCTCACTGCGCCGAGCCAAATCTACAAGGGGCACGTTGCGGCGGTTATGTCCTGTGATTGGGCGCCCACGGGCCTTGAGTTCGTCAGCGGAGGGTGGGATCGTACTGTGCGCATCTGGAAAGAGGGCCAGGGTCATAGTCCCGAGGTGTACCACACGAAACGGATGCAGAGGTGTGCATTCTTTTGTCCTTGATTGATTTACGCTTGCTGGAACTTACGCAGGGTCTCGTCCGCGCTGTTCACGTCCGACGCTCGGTTCGTTCTCTCGGGGTCCGACGACGGGAACGTGCGGATATGGAAGGGGAAGGCGTCGGAGCGCATGGGGATCGTCACTGCACGCGAGCGCGCCGCGATCGAGTACCGCGACAGCCTCAAGAACCGGTGGAAGATGGATGGCGATGTTGGACGTGTCGTGCGGTGAGTTTGAAAACTTTTGGGAACGACTTGGGTGCTAATATATTTCGCAGGAGCCGACATATACCGCGGCCAGTGTACCAAGCGTCGAAACTCAAGCGGACGATGCTGGACGCGCAACGGGTCAAGGAGGAGCGGAGACGGAAGCACACGCGGGCAGGGGAGAACAAGCCCAAGGCGGAGCGGAAGAAGTTGGTGGTTGCGGAGCAGTCGTAGGACTAGATGTGGGTTTGTTTTCCATGCACACCGATTTTATTTGCGAAATTGGCATCCATTGACTGGTTTAGGTTCTGATTTTCAGTCGGCCGAAATGAAAGCCAAAAGCAATAGTTTCTACTGTGCCGAAATGTATTTTTGCAGCCAGGGAATTGATTTCGGAAGGACGGAAGGAAGGAGTATTTATACCGCGGTGGTTTTCGGCACAACTGGAAGTGATAATTTTGGCGTTGATTTCGGTGGGCCGAAACTCTTGCCGATTTGTTGATACTGAAGGGAAGTCGGTCTACCTTTGGGTCCCGTACAGTATTGGTGCATCTGAATCCCTTTCGGCAGCATCAATATACATCATGAAGTCATTCATTTCGACTTTGAACGGATTCTACCACTTTCGGCCCTGATATCGGCACCACTGATTTGCAAGATTTCGGATAACTCTGCCCGTGTGCATGGCTCCATCGCTGGCAGATGGCAGTCGTGAGGAGGATGGATGGATTGATGACGTCATATGTTTTCCTGCGCTGGCCTCAGGAGGCCGAATCGAAGGTACAGAAACTCGGCCGAGAAGAAGTCAGAGAAAAGCCTAGACACCGCTGTATCTCCCGCAGTACAGTTCAGTACGTAGACGGAAGCATATAATGTAGCGAAAATTGAATAAATAAAAATAATGTGGCCGTTTCGGGCCTGCTGACCTCAGCGTCCAAAACCGTCGCATCTACTCTTTCTCCCTTCCACCACCCACCATGGACTACCGCGGCGACCGTCCGCCGCGCCAAACGCGTCCACGCCAGTCCTCCCAGTCCCCCGCGCCGCCGTCTTACCCCCAGAACAACTTCCTCCCGAACGACGGCTCCCGTGGCAATGTCTCGTTCCGGAATACGGAGCAGGGCGACAGACAGGCCCCGCTTGAGTCTCCCAGGCCAAGAACGTCGCATTTCCAGTCCGCGTACCACCCGGCCGGCGCAGGGGACCCGGAGGCGGCGGACCACGACCGGGTGTTGCGCAAGAAGAGCCTCGTGCGCCCAGATAGAGAGAAGATCGAGCCTGGCCATCGACAGTGGCACTATCGGTCCACGGTTGCTCAGCTCGAGGAGGAGGGACAGGGAAGAGTCGGGATTATGCCTTCCAGTGCGTACAATTTTTTATTTTATTTGTGGCGGATTTCTGGATCGTCGGGAGTGGTGTCGGGATGGCAGAGACGTCGATGTCTGCAGTCGGGATTATCGACCATGCCCTCGGGCTGTAGATGCACTCGAAGAGCGTCTCATCTCGCTTCTCTTTTAATTTCCGCCGTCTTCTTGAATTCGAGGGACGAGCTCCATTCTCAGCCGAAAGAAACACTGACGACACGACGTTTACATGTCTGTCTCTCGCTGCTACATATGTCGACCTCCTTTCATCTTCTCATACTATGAATCATATGTACAATATCTCATATTGTTTTACAGCCACCGGAAACTACCCCCAACGCGAAGCCCTCCGCCGCGGCAGGTCGCTCCTCGCGCGCGAAGAAGACGTGCACGAATCCGGCCTCGCCCTCTTCAAACGCGGCGCCACCCTCCGACGAAAACGCTCCTCCGCCACCACACCCCTCAATCCCACCCCCGAGCCCCCAAAGCGCAAAGTAGGCTGCCTCGGCGACTACGCGCCGGGTCCCAAGGGCCCCTGGATGCTCTACTGCTACCTCCTCACCGCGTGCATCCCCACCCCCATGATGCGCGCCTGCGGCCTCAAGTCCCCCGAGCAGCAACGCGCGTGGCGCGAGAAGATGGGGCTGATGAGCATCGTGCTCGGGCTCATGGCCGGCGTGGGGTTCATCACCTTCGGCTTCACCCAGGCCGTGTGCGGGACGCCGCCGAACAGATTCCACGGCGGCGCCATCGGCGACGGGAACATCGGGAAGGGCTCGGTCGTCATCAATGGGTACGACTACGACTTTGGCAGTTTCAATCACCCGAGGGCGGGGACGACGTTTCCCGACGGGAAGACGAACCCGCTGTTTGTGGGCGGGTGGAACCTCGCGGGCAACGATGCGTCTTTCCTATTCCAGAACGTGAACCAGCACTGTCTCGGGCTCGTGTCGAAGCCCAACTCAAGCTCGATCACGGGCAGCGGGGTCGCGATGGATTGGTACTTTCCGTGCAATGTGATTCCGCAGGGAGGGACGACGAGCCCAAATGTGACGGCGTACGGGGCAAAGACGAATTGCCATGTTAGCTCCAAGGGACAGTTGGCGACGATGAAGTCGCAGGGGCAGGTTTATTACACGTGGGATGATGTGAGGAATACGGGGAGGAGTCTGGCTGTTTTTGAGAGGTGGGTGTTTTCGTTCCTGTCGTGCTTTGTTACTAACGTGTCCTTCGCTTATAGCTCGGTACTCGATCTCGAGCTCCTCGCGTGGCTCGACCCGACGCAGATCACGTACCCGTCCGTGTTTGACGAGATGAAGGTCAAAGGCGGGCCGTGGAGCAACGCCGATCTCACGATGCTGCTCATGCGGCGGAACGAGATGCAGCTCGGACACTGCCTTCAAGACATGATCACCATCGGCTTCATCGACACCCAGTCCATCGGCTGCGTCGCCTCCCAAGTCCTCCTCTACCTCTCCCTCATCTTCATCGTCGGCGTCGTCGCCATCCGGTTCGCCATGGCGGTCATGTTCCAGTGGTTCTTCTCGCACAAGCTGGGGAATTTCCCGAAGGAGACGTATGAGCAGCGGATGCAGCGCTCGGCGGAGATCGAGGCGTGGAGTAATGATCTGTATACGGCCGCGCCGAGCGGGTATCGGCCGAATGTGGGCAAGGGCGGGCTGAGGAAGGGCGAGAAGCGCAAGACATTTTTGCCGAGCACGTCGAGGTTCACGCCAGCGGAGGGGAACAGTGGCAAGGGCGGAAGGCCGAACACGGCGTATGGGCAGCTCGACTCGGGGTCGTCGACAAACTACAAGCGCTCGACGCTGTACGCGGGCTCGATCGCGCCTAGCGGGAAGAGCGTGGGCATGGGCACGCCCGAGCGCCGCTCGTCGCGCAGCATCATGTCGTGGGGCGGCGGCGGCGAAGCCGGCCCGCCGGCCCGGGGCACCTTCGCAGAGAACCCCTGCCCTTTCCCGCTCGACAACGTCGTCCCGCAGCCGCCGCCCGACTACGAGCCATTCAACTTCCCCCTCGCGCACACGATCTGTCTCGTCACCGCGTACTCGGAGAGCTTCGAGGGCCTGCGCACGACGCTCGACTCGCTCGCGACGACGGACTATCCGAACAGCCATAAGCTCATTCTTGTGATTGCGGACGGGATGGTGAAGGGCTCGGGGAATGACATGACGACGCCGGAGATTTGTCTTACGATGATGAAGGAGTTTGTGGTTAAGCCGGAGGAGGTGGAGGCGCATTCGTATGTCGCCATTGCGGATGGGCATAAGAGGCATAATATGGCGAGGGTGTATGCGGGGTACTATGCGTACGACGACGCGACGACGGAGCGGTCGAAGCAGCAGCGCGTGCCTATTGTGCTCGTCGCCAAGTGCGGCAACCCGCTTGAGGCGGACGACGGCAAGCCGGGCAATCGCGGGAAGAGGGACAGCCAGATTGTGCTGATGGCGTTTTTGCAGAAGGTGATGTTCGATGAGAGGATGACGACGTTTGAGTACGAGTTTTTCAATTCGCTGTGGAGGGTGACGGGGGTGAGCCCGGATCGGTATGAGCTGGTGCTGTGTGTGGATGCGGACACGAAGGTGTTCCCCGACTCGCTGACGCGGATGGTGTCGTGCATGGTGCATGATGAGGAGATTATGGGGTTGTGTGGGGAGACGAAGATCGCGAATAAGGCGGAGACGTTTGTGACGATGATGCAGGGTGTGTTTTCGTTTTGCGTTTGAGTTTGCGCGTCGCTGATCTTAACGCAGTCTTCGAGTACTACATCTCGCACCACATGACCAAGGCTTTCGAGTCCATGTTCGGCGGCGTTACCTGTCTTCCGGGATGCTTCAGCATGTATCGTATCAAGGCGCCCAAGGGCGACTCCGGCTTCTGGGTCCCCATCCTCGCCAACCCCGACATCGTCGAGCACTACTCGGAGAACGTCGTCGACACGCTGCACAAGAAAAACTTGCTGCTCCTCGGCGAAGATCGGTATCTCACCACGCTCATGCTCAAGACCTTCCCCAAGCGCAAGAACATGTTCTGCCCGCAGGCGGTCTGCAAGACCGTCGTGCCCGACACGTTCCGCGTGCTCCTCTCGCAGCGGCGTCGGTGGATCAACTCGACGATCCACAACCTTGCGGAGCTCATCCTCGTGCGCGACCTGTGTGGCACGTTCTGCTTCTCGATGCAGTTCGTCGTCGGCATGGAGCTCGCGGGGACGCTCGTCCTGCCCGCGGCCATCACCTTCACTCTGTACCTCATCATCGCGTCGATCCTCCCGCACCACGCCAACACCACCGTGCCGCTCGTCTTGCTCGCGTTTGTGCTGGGCCTCCCGCTCGTGCTCATCATTGTGACGAGCCGCAAGGTCGCGTATATTGGGTGGATGCTTATCTACCTGCTTAGTCTCCCGATTTGGAACGGCATTCTGCCGGCGTATGCGTTTTGGCACTTTGACGACTTTTCGTGGGGGCAGACGCGCAAGGTTGCGGGGGATAAGACGCACACGGGCGATAAGGAGGGGGAGTTTGACTCGACGCATATCGTTATGAAGCGCTGGGCCGAGTTTGAGCGCGAGCGCAGGTGGAAGAGCGGGACGCAGTCGCGCGACTCGGACGAGTATTATAATCGGAAGTGAGTGTTTTTTTCGTCTTTTTTATTTTGTTTTTGACATAGATCCAGGGACGGCAACAACCGCTATTCATTAACCTCCGTCTCGGACGCGTTCCACCCACCCTCAGGCGGCTTTGACTCCTCCACGCTGGAATCGGCGAGCAACTACGCTGCGGCCCCGCGCCAGCGCCACGACAGCAACACGCTCCTCATGCTCCCGACGCCGCTCGCCGTGTCGCGGCACACCACCGCCAGCGCGGGCAGCAGCAGCAACCCCATGTCGTCGACGTCCTCCGTCAGCCAGGCGCGCTCGAGCGAGGACGGCTTCGACTCCGCAAACCGGCTCATCCCGAGCCCGCAGACCGCCGTCGTCGACCAGTGGAGCGACGCGTACGACGCGCCCGGTGCGGCTGCGGCTGCGGCCCCGCCGCGCCCGCCGCGAGAGAACTACCGCGCCAGCATAGACACGCCGCCTGGGAGCGCAAATCCGTTTATGCTGCGCGGGGCGGGTGTAGGCGGGCCGGGGAGCCCGGTGCTGTATGATGAGCCCGAGGCGGAGTCGCCGTCGGCGGCGCGGTATGGCGCGGGTCGGGGCGTGAGGTTGACGGATAGTGGGCCTGTGCCTGGGCCCGAGGGCGGTGTGCGCCGGGTGGCAAGGCCGAGCGCGCGTCGCCCGACGTCGCAAGTTCCCGTCGGTGCCGGCGGCCAGGGCGCGCAGCAGCAGCAACCGCAGCAAAATCGGTACTCGCGCAACTCGATGGGCTTCAGCCTCCCCCCCGGGGCGGCGCCGCCGTCAAATTATGGGAATTGATTGATGAATTGAGCTGACTTGGATTCGGATTCTGGTCTGGGAGGACTGTGGAGTGGGTGCGTCGTCGAGTGCGTGGACTATATATATAATACGCTCTTTGCCGGCATATAGTTTTTTTTCTTCTTCTCTTTTCTACTACTTCACACCCATGGACTAACAACTTGATGATACCTAACGTCGTTCGCTGCACACTGCTTATACCTTACAATGTAATGAATCGCTCATGAAACTCTCTTTGGACCACCACTGACAAGCGTTCCAGCTTCTGCCGTCCATCCGAGTTCCAGGGCAACATTTATAGCTATAGCTGGCTGGGACCATCACCTCAACAAGAAATTGCAGCTAAGTATGAATTGTTTGGTATGATTACTATGCATTACAACATGTCCCTCTCCGTTCAACCACCTCAATCCCAAGCCCTGGTCCTCGTCGTAGCCCATGTGAGCAACGTGCACAAAGGAGCCAGAGGCGTAGCTGGAGATCATGGACTTGTCGATCTTGCTCACCTTTTTCTTCTTCTCCGACGCGGGTTTCTCAGTCGTAGGACATTACATGTCGGTTTGTTTTTCATGATGGCAATCAGCTTTCTGACCCACGACAGAATAGTGTGCCTTTTGTGTACATTTTTGCCATACATCTATGGCTTCACAGTAGTGGAACGCCACGCCCACTGTCTATCATCTACAGTCCTGCGCATTCCCCCATCGAACGACGCCCCGAGGAAGCAGCCCCGGGACGGAAGCGGTACAGTACATGGTTAGACTAAGCAAAACTATACTTTTGAATATATCCGTCGTCGTCCACACCCTGGTCGGCATTAGCGCACTGCTACTGCCGGCGCGTCGCCCTGTCCACCCTGCGTCGGGCCCATGCCCATGCGCGAGATCGCGGTGCCGAGCCCGGACGTGCGCAGGTGCAGTCCACGCGTCTTGTCGATGACGGTCTGGTACACCGGAACCGCTGGCCGGAAGATCTCGATTATGTTCTGCGGGGAGGTTAGTTTTGGGTCGAAAACACGCGACGAATTGCGCACTTTGTCTAAATCGATCTTGGCATCGGCGCCCATCCGTGACTCGCGGATAAGGTTGACGATCCACTTCTCGCCCTCGTCGGGGGAGAGGTTCAGACGTTCGGAGAGATCCCTGGGGCGGGTCAGGAACTTTTTATTTTGAAAAAAAAAGGAAGACACGCACCGGATGTCGATCTTCTGGTGCGTCCGGCAGTATGCTTCGCTGATGAGGTACCGCGCATTGTCCATGAAGTCGGCGCTAAATTCGCCGAGGAAAAAGTCGTCGCCGAGCACCTGCTCCGCGCGGCCGAGCTGTCGCTGTGCGGCCTCAAAATCGAACTCGACATAGAGCTCCTTGAGGAACGACGTGATGGGGTCCTGGTACTGGTACTCCTCCATCTGGACGACCTTGATGACCTCGCGGAGCGCGTTGCGCACACGCGGGGATGCACCGGGGGCTGGGGCACGGGAGAGGACCGCGGCGGCAGCCAGGTAGCGCAGGACCCAGGGGCAGGACGTCTGGATGGTGTTGAGGTAGACGGGGGAGAGGAAGGTCTCGAGGAGCAGCGTGCGACCCGCGGGGTGATTAAAGTACACGAAGAGCGACCAGTGGAGGAGCCAGGTGCGGGAGTGCAGCTGGTTGAGCGCGGGGCCGGGCAGCGATCGCGAGTCAATTGACTCGCGCAGAGTGTCGAGCTCTTGGAGAGCAGCGTCCCACTTGCCGGAGAGGATGTCGGACGCGAGCTTTCCCCACTGGGCAGACGTGTTGAGGTCGTTGTCGGTTGAGAGCACACGGAAGTGATACAGGTAATCCGCCGCGCCGCTGTAGTTGCTGTAAAAAAAAAAAGTATCAGCTTGAACATAAAATATACAAATTGAACACGAACCCATATGAGTACTGGAACTGGCCAAAGTGGTACAGGGCTGTTATTTGGTCGAGGGTGAGCTGTGGGGAGTCAGCCGAACGCGCACAGTCAAATACTAAAACAGCCGACGTTGTAGTTGTCCTTGAGGTACTGGAGATTCTGCTCCTTGTCCTGGCGCAGGGCCTGTGCCACGTCGGGGTTCTCAATGACATCCAGGACAGCCTGTGCCTCATCCTGCAGCCGCTGGTGCGTCAACAACGTGTTCCGGCGCTTTTCCTCGAATTCTATGGACAATTAGGGATCCCGTCGGCTGTACAAGGGATCTGCGTACCCGCTGGGACCTCCTTGTCTGGATATATCTGGGAAAAGAGGTTTGCGGCATAGTCGGGCATGTTTGTGCCCTTTGCGAGCTCATACTGGGCGATTTGGACGTCCTCGAGGGAAAAGAGGGTTGTTTCTGCGAGATGGACGAGGAGGGGGAAGGAGAGATGGCGGTCGAGGTAGGGCATAATCCGCCTGGTGAGGTCGAATTCCGCCATGGTGGTCGAAGCGCGAAAAATGGGCACAGCCACACCCCTGCTATGGACGCACTCATCGCAAAGGCCGATGCACTCCAGCCAAAGCAGAAAAAGCGCAAGACATTCCACGACCGCACAGATGACTCGGTCAAAAATCGCACAGCGGTCCCCAAGTCGCTCCAGGACAAGGGGCTCGATCTCAAAGTCTCCGACCACAAGCAGATTGCAAACAAAAAATTGCGCACAGAGCTGACGCGGAATGCAACGCAAACCGCCCGCGCAAAGGCGCTGCTGGAAGATGCGGAGATGCTGCTCACGGAAGACGCGGGTCTCATGCAGGCCGAGGGCGACCTCGAGCGCACCTGGCGCGTTTCGCAGTCCGAGATCGAGCACGGTGCCGGGCAGGATGCAACGCGCGGCCGGAGAGAGTTTAAGCTTGACGGCGGGCCGTATCGCTCGCGGTACACCCGTAATGGACGGTTGGTGTTTTTTTCTTAATGCACACTTCTCATCTCATCCACCCAAGATATCTGGCGATCGTCGGGAGCACGGGCCATGCCTCCACATTTGACTGGCAAACCGGGACAATTCATGCAGAGTTACAACTACAGGAGACTTGCCGGGATATAACGTGTGTCTGTATACAGAGTACAAGACTCGGGACTAATTTTTTCCCTCGTAGATTTCTACACGACCACTCACATTTTGCCGTCGCTCAGAAAAAATACGTCTTTATATACGATCGCGACGGCGTCGAGCTACACTGTCTCAAGGCGCACATTGAGCCAACACGCCTCGAGTTTCTGCCGTACCACTGGCTGCTCGCGACCATCGTACGTTCCATTCATTTTTTCCCCGCCATGCAACTACAACAGACGCAGGGCAATGCAGGATACCTAAAATACCAGGATACTTCCACTGGCCAACTACTCATCGAACACCGCACAAAATTGGGCGCGTGCAATGCCATGACGCAAAATCTGCACAACGCAGTCATCCACCTTGGGCACCAAAACGGCTGCGTGACTCTCTGGACGCCGAATCTCCCGCATCCGGCCGTGCAACTTCTAGCACATCTTGGGCCGGTCGCGAGCGTCTCCGTCGACCCAAGTACAGGCGGTCGGTATATGGCGACGGCTGGCCGCGATGGCGCAGTCAAGGTGTGGGACTGCCGCAACTGGAAGGGTGCAGTTCGGGAGTGGTCTGCGCGAGGCGGAGCGGCGGAGGTCGAGTGGAGCGCACGGGGTGCCCTCGGGGTTGCGAGCGGCGGAACTGTCAATGTAAGCGGTTTGTGTTGTATTTCGAGTAAAACCAACGCTCTACAGGTTTACACAGCACCGACGATCCAGCAGCCGATGCACGGCAGCACGCAGCCGCCGTTGTACCTCACACACCCTATCCCGCACCGGCCACTCGTCTCGCTGCGCTTCGCGCCGTTCCAAGACGTGCTAACGATCGGACACAGCGCGGGGCTCTCGAGTATCCTCGTCCCCGGCGTCGGTGAGCCGAACTTCGACTCGACCGAGGCAGACCCGTTCGAGAACCGCAAGGCGCGTCGCGAGAAGGAGGTCAAGGCGCTGCTGGACAAGATTCAACCGGACATGATCACGCTCGACCCGGAGCTGATCGGATCGCTCGCGCCCCCGTCGAAGCTGTCGACAACGACAACATTCGACGGGAAGCCCGCGGTCGAGACGCCGTTTGCAAGGCTGCCGCGACTGGACCGGCTGCGCGTGCAGGGCAAGGCGGACGAGACGGAGGTGGTGGATGCGGACGACACGGCGCCAGACGGGCGCAAGTTCACGAAGGAAGAAAAGGAGCGCAAGAAGATGCGCGGCAAGGGGAAGAGTTTGAAGCGGTACCTGCGCAAGCAGCGGAAGAATGTGATCGACCCGACTGCGGTTGCGATCCGGGCGAAGCTGGAGAAGCAGCGAGAGGAGCGCAAAGCGCGGGCCAAGGAGCAGGCGGGGGGTGCGCCGCGGAAGGCGTCGGCGTTGGACCGGTTTGGATCTGGGTAACAGTACTTGTCCAGATAATAGATTAGATTGTACACCCATCAGCTTCTGGAATCAACCACAACAAGCAACATGGATGTTGTAGGCCCCGACGACGACAAGAAGCCGTTCGACGTCGACGGTGCCGACCCGGACGATGCCCAGCCTGACCCCGACGAGCAGCTCATGCTCGACCAGGGCCACGGCAAGGTCTGGCTCGTCAAGGTGGGACCTAGCCAGCTAGCAATGCTTGCTATTGACACGCCCAGATTCCTCGCTTTCTCCTCGAGCGCTGGACGGCCATAAACGCAGAGGATGTCCACCTCGCCACCGTTCGTGTATACCTGCCCGACCCAGCAAAACCCGGCGACAAAACGAAAATGTTTCTCTTCTTGCCTCCAAACGCAGACCCAACCAAGCCAAACGAGCCTCGGACGCAAAATCCCTCACGGCCGCACTTTGCCCACACCACGTCCTATGCAGTTGATGGTGGCGCAGAACCTGATTGCTACGAGCTCGACATGGTCAACACCAACGTCGAGAACCAGGTCGTTATCGCAGAGCGGCCCAAGGACCCCAGTCTGAGCGCCTCCACCTCCGCAGCTGCTGCGACGACCAACACGCGCGCGCGCACTACCATCCTCACTGGCCGCATCAAGCACGACTGTAATTTGCGTCCTGCGCTGACTGGGAGCTATCGGCGGCAGATGCGCGAGCGGCATCTCAAGTACAACACGCCGACGCGCCAGATCATGCGCATCGAGGACGCGGGCATCGCCGGCGGCCGTGGCGGCGTCAACCGCCTCACCAGCGGTGTCGGCGTCGGCGCACATGGGGCATTTAATGGCTTGGTTGTGCGTTATTTCCTGATTTTCGCCACCAGCCATTCGGTTATTTATCTTTTGTAGAAAACAAAACCCAAAGCTGCGAAAGGGCAGTTCGAGCGCATGGCGCGTATCCCGCGCAACCAGCTGCTCGACCTCATCTTCCAGCTCTTCCGCGACCAGCCGCGCTGGGGGATCAAGCCACTGCGCGAGCGCACCCAGCAGCCCGAGGCCTACCTCAAGGAAGTTCTTGGAGAGGTCGCGTTCCTCAACAAGACCGGCGAGTACGCGTCGATGTGGGAGCTCAAGGACACGTTCAAGGATGCGGAGGTCTGTCCGAGTGGCATGGCTGTGTATTTTTATTCTAACGTTTCCTTCCCCAGTCTCAGGCACGCAACCTGCCCGGCATGGCTGGCGAGCTCATCAGCTTTGGTGACCAGGACCAGGATGTCAAGATGGGCGTGGATGAAGACGACGACGATGACGATATGGAGGAGGTGTCCTAGGTGTGCGCTGCAGCGGCATGATACAGAACGAGGCTGCTAATTAGGTGTATCGTATTGTAACACTTGTATTATTCTTTTGACTGCCCATAATATACCGTTGTACAATACCATGTCCGAATGAGGACAAACTTGTATATTACTCCAGGTAAGTAGTACATCCATTTTTGGTCCGACCGCTCATATCCTCACCAACACACCCATCCAAACAACTTGCGACGCCGCTTCGACGAGGAGGAAGGCAATGCGGCGGCGGCGTTGTGACGCTGATGGGGTGCTGGCGTAGGGGTCGGCGGCGACGCGCGTAGCGGCGTCGGGAAGTACGAGCGAGCGAAGAGAGCGCATCTGGGTGACGGAGTGAGGACAACGTGTGGTAGTTGGCGCCACGACGCACCAGGAAGAATGCGTTGGCGAGGAAAAAGTATATGAAGATGACAAGGCCGAGGGTGCGGCCGAGACTGAGAAAGCCCGCAAGAATGGTCAGGATTACGCTGAAGGAATAATAATAAGCCTGGAGTCAATGAGAAGATGCACGATCGCGTACCCGACAAACTTGTACCCGCCGTAGGCAATAACATCTATAGACTGGCGCTGCACGTTGAGAAAGTAGCAGCCAAGCTGGACAAAGACAAAGTCGAGTATAACGACCATGACGGCGCGCGAGGCAGATTCGCCGAGGACCTGAGGGTGAAAGCGCGCTTGCAATCCCGAGTGCAGCGCGCAGAGTAGAATGTACGTAACGAGCGCCATGACTGGGAAAATAAAAATTGGGTTGAAAATGAGATGCAACGACGCGACGCACGGGGAATATACAGATCTGGGCTGTTGATGTCCTGGCGTGGGGGGTGCCATTCAGTCGCCCCAGCGTCCGTACGATATGCACTGCGACCCCAGCTCTTGTGGATCCACGGGAAAAGGACGATGCGGAGCTTTCGCATGACATAGGAATTGGACACGTTGAAGTGTGGCTTGACACGCGCGCCAGGGAAAACACCGCCCCACTGTGAAAGAAATAAGAATGGGTACACAGACTGGATACATACACATACTGTACGCTGGACGTAGTCCTGGCCGGCGGCGACGGCGCTGTGGCCGAGCTGCATGCCAAACTGGGCAGTCGCGTCGTTCATACCCCAGGCGCCAAACTGCGGCGGCATCATGGGCGGCGGCTGACCGTGGCCACTATGAGGATGGGGCTGCGGGGGCTGATTCTGCTGGTGCTGGAAAGGGGAGGTGTACGCTGGAACGTGGCTGGTTGCATACTGCTGCTGCGGCTGGCCTGGTTGTGGCGACGACGTAAAACGCTGGTAGCCCTGCGGTGAGCCGGGGGTCAATGGAGGCTCAGGGATGTAGGCTGCAAATTTATTCTACACGTTGTTTCTGAGGTAGGGAACGAGGAATTACTTACCTGGGTGAGTGGGAACTGGGTGTTTGAGCTCAGGCATTTTTGACGCGGGAATAACCAGAGCGCACACCCGGAGGAAAAGAGGGTAAGGATGTGAGGAAACGTGAAAGCGGGCAGGAAGATGACTTTGCAAATGTTTGACACAATAATGACACGTCTTCGAGACCTATCCTTTTTGAGCCACTACGTCCATCGACACTAAATAGGCAAATCTCAATTGCACATTGCGAATCACTCGGAACAACATTGACGACGACTTGTTGCATCCGCAAGTTTCTTTGGAGGTTTGCGCGTCTGTCGTGACTCGTTATAGCTTAAAACCTTTTCGATAATTGAAAATATATATTTCAACTCGAACCGCGACACTAGCCGAGCCGCGAGCAAAATTTGGAAGCCCAGCCAGTCATCGCGAGGAAACGTTGTCCATCGTCGAGACACGTTTTTTACTGTAAAGATTTGATTCGACGAGTAAAGATTTAATTCGACGAGCCCTTCCTGGCATGCATCAGCCTTCACAGTTGCTTTAATCATCTTCCTCTTCAACCGCCCTCTTTGTACCTCTATTGCCAGGAAGTACTACCAAAGCATAGCTCAGATAAATGCTGTCTTCCTGGTGGGGCCTGGATTCATTTCCAGTGTGTTCAATTGCTTCCTGGACATCCTCCTTCCAGGCGATCGACGTATCGCTGAAGCTGGGGCTGTAGAAAGGAACAGACGTGGAATGTAGGAAGTTGATCCATTCGCTGTCGGTTCCCTTCAAATCAACAGACAGCTTGGATTTGGAGGAACGAGAGGCGTTGTCCTCGTCCTCGTCGACTGTCTGGACTCTCTTGGCCCTGATGTGTGCGAGAACCGCGTCGACGTGGATTCCAGTGATAGGAAAAACGTCGGCGCTGCACTGTGGGACGTCACGGTATTCAAGTTCAGCGTGGTCCCTCGTCGCATTCCACCGAATCAACACTGGCAGCAGTTTCACGTCCCCGCCGGTTATACCTGCAGCAGCGGACAACGCTGCGTCAACACCACTCAACTCGGACGTTCCGGCGGAGTAATGGTGCTGAAGGAGAATCCCGTACGGTTTATGCAGTGGCATGAGTGCTTCCCGGATTTTGTTGCGCAACACCACGTCAGCGGGGACTTCCGGGGTGTCCAGATGCTGGCGGAAGATTTTGAACGCGATTACCGCCCGATGTCCACTGGAAATCTCCCGCACGGAATGATCGACGTCGGGATAGAAGGCAATCCACGATCCAAGATGCGCAGTGTGGCAAGTACGCCAATTCTCGTTCATTTTGATCTCAAAAGCACCGTCCCAACTCCGTTCCTTTGTCTTTGAAGTATCTCCAAGCCCGACCAGGAACGTTCCAACCAGATCATTCTCAGGCGTGTCGCGATGGGCCTTGAACTTTCCGCCCGGTCCGTAAAGGTGAATCTTGTACGGTTCTGCGCGGACCAGTGTGGGGAAGAAAGAGGCACCCCAGATGTCCTGCACACGGGCGATGAGATCGGCGGAGACGGTGAACTCGTTGGCTGGGATCTCGCGCGCATCGCGTACGGCGGGATCTACCTTCGTTTCTTGTGCTTTGACGTCGCCGTAGCCTGAGACGGCCCCTGCCTCGTACCATAGTTTCAGCCGCTCACTGTCTGTGTCGGGCGCTGCACTCCCTTTCTTACTCGTAAACGCTCTGATATCGCCATCGTATTCGCAGCCGGCGCGCGTAATTTTTATGAACAGTGGAAGGTCTCTTTCCTCCCCGAACGCGACGGTGTTCATGTGGTTGGACTGCAGATCGAACAGCTCTTCCATGACTTTAATTTCGACTTTCTAAGCCTGGATTGAATGGCAGCGAGACATTTGAAGCCCAAGAACTCACCTCGCTTGCAAGTTTCCCCTCATCTTCAAGTTCGTCGTCTTCTTCCATATACTCGTCGTCGTCGTATTCCTTCCGCCATTCAGAAGCTTTTGAACGACATGTACCGATGGGCACTAGATACTCGGCAGCGTTGTCAAGGGCCTCCTTGAGGTCAACCGCTGTGCGAAGAATATCGGGAATGGGACTCATGGTGGTATGAAGGCTTATGAAGGGAAGAGTGTTTTAGGGGCCCGCCAAATTTATAGGGGCGGACGGTAATTCCCACGGTTGATTGATTGATTCCCAAGGTCTGTTGTCTTATCTTATCGGGACTCGGGACCTTTTTTGGAGTCTTTTCACCAGCAAACACGATATTCAACATCAAATATTGCGCAGGGAGAACACAGGTTTCTTCAGCTTTCATCTTCGCTGTTCTCACGGAAATGGTGTCGCAGCAACAAAGGGTAAGATCACAAGGCGTTCTGGATCCCACTGTCAATCGTACGTGTCATCACTTTGGCGCATTCTTGTTTTCTGATGACTCACCACTCCTGCGGTGTAATAGATGTCTGTCTCTACCATTGTCGTCACGGCCTCGATATTCTCCGCCTGGTAGATAATGACAGATCCAATCTCGTTTCCTCAATCGGTGAAATACCCCAAAAATCCGAATGCAAAGCTCACCATCTTCTTGTCTGCACCCGTCAGGGATTCTGGCGTCAACAGAGCGCCCCCAACACCTGTGAATGCCTCAGGCTGAACTGATACGCCCGGCTCGACTGCATCAACTCACGAATTATCCCGGCGTTGATAGCTTTGGTGGCATTCTCAAGATGTTTTGGGCGCGCGGATAATCGACGTTCAACTGCGCCTGCGTCCGTTTTATCCGGCGCATAAACGAGGAATTTGTGAAGACCAGACATGGCGGATGAGCTGCGAAGAAGCCCTTGACAGCTTTATATCTCGGCGGACCGTGCGGCTTTCCAAACGGTAGACACGAGACTGGCTTTCTAAATTTGGGCGGTAAGTGACCAGATGATCATCTCTGTAAGTATTTTGGAGGTTACGAAGGCGTGCGAAGTGAGGTTGACCCGACTTCAACCGACATTTTTGTTCATTTCTTGCCCTGTGGGAAAATTGAACTGTGCCCTTCTGACGCCGGTTTCCAGCCTCTGAAGCTGAACAGGCGCGGGGAAGAGGCATTGTTTTTTCCATGTTGGCTGTTTCTTAGCGATCTCACTTTCCGCTGGATACCTATGTGGTTTACAGTGATCCGCGCTCTGCTTTCGGTTCCTATCAACTTG
Organism: Mycena crocata; assembly: GCA_029281795.1. NCBI lineage: Eukaryota > Fungi > Basidiomycota > Agaricomycetes > Agaricales > Mycenaceae > Mycena > Mycena crocata. Next base: position 5,121 of record JARJCP010000051.1, on the reverse strand, counting down.
CAATCAACTGTTCCAACCGCGGCTGGGTCCCTTCTAGTCCCTTCTTCCTACTTTTCCGGGTTTCATGGACGACAGGTGTCATGCTCCCAACTACGGCAGCTTTTCCGCAATCAGCAATCTTCGACTCAAGCTGTTCCTGCGTATCTTGAGATATACTTGAAATAATCGAACGGCACGATGTCACAGGGCCTCTTCAAGTAGGCTATCCAAGAATATGAGTTTGAATGTCTTCTGGCACTGTGACAATTGGGCTCTCCTCTTACGGAGTTTTCTAGCGACCGACAACATCCACGATCTGGATCTGGGACGAGTGGCACAGGCAGTTTAGCTTACTGATACGGGAACATACAGACATTACACTTACCATTAGGTGGGCGCCAGGACACAAGGATATCAAAGGGAACGAGCGAGCGGACGAAGAAGCAAAGAAAGCGGCGAAGGACGGCACGTCAGGAGGGGCCGCGATCCCAACCATCTTCCGTCAGTGGGACGACATACCCTGGAGCAAGGCAGCGATGCGCCAGGCCTTCAACGAGCGGATTAAAGCAGAGATGGCAGAGCAATGGGAGCAATCCCCGCACTACGTCCACACGACCAAATTCGATCGCCGGTTACTTACTGCATTTCCTGTAAATAATGGCAATCACACTTTTTTTTTTTCACAATTCCCAAAGCGGAATTTCCTTTGGGAGTGATCGCGAGTTCAATTCCCGTGTTGGTACATTCTTTTTCATGGAACTTTACATATCGAAAATAATGATCCTGACCCTGAGCTCATCAACAAAGAAGTCTCCACAAATTCTGGTCGGATGCCTGGTATAACTACGGTGTTCTTATGACCAGATTGCTTCACAGAACTCATGTATCACCAACAGGAGCTATTGAAGGTGTATTGTTCTGCACTGAATATTCAGTTGAAGGATTGCAAAATAAGCAGAGTGTCCAGGTAGAGTACAACCATCATTTATGCTGGGAATTACCCAGCTGCACAAGACATGAGATGGACTTCAATTTGTACTCACATCAAGGTTTTGGGTGTTGCCAATGCTTATATTTACAATATATCTAAAATTATGGCATAGAAAATGGGTCAAACACTCATACTGCAATTTTTTCGGTGCACCAAAGGCCTGGATAACCCCCCAAATCAGCAATGAAAAATGTACCGGAGCCGGGAATTGAACTCGCGATCACCCACAAAGGAAATTCCCTTCTGGGAATTGCGGGAAAAAAAAGTGTGATTGCCATTATTTACAGGAAATGCAGTAAGCGGTCATATCTGGCCCTCACCGACGATCTTCCACGCAGCCTCGCGGTCCTCCTACTCCAGCTACGCACAGGGCATTGCCCACTCGCAAAACACCTTTATCGCATCAAAAAAGCCGACTCCCCGATCTGCCCCTGCTGCCGCCAAGCGGACGAGACGGTAGGGCACTACCTGCAGACATGCAGTGCGCATGCCGATGCCCGTCGCGAGCTCGTGAGAGTTGGCGGCCCGCAGACGCGTGTCACTGCTAAGCTGTTAGGATTGCCTGAACTCCTACCCCATCTTTTCCGCTACATGGCCCGCACAGGCCGCTTTCGGACGATACACGGCGAACTCCCCCCTCCGCCGGATCCTGAGCGCATTGCAAAACGAGATGAATTCCTGCGACTCGTGAACATTATCAAACCGCCTGCACTCATCCCAAGGCAGGCGGACCCTTTCCGAATAATCGACGCCCTGCACCACCACTTCCCTATCCATGACGACTAGCCCAGCCAATCCCTCGCCGCCGCACGCTACGCCCAACTACGCCGCTCCCCCCCTACGATGTCCCTCCCTGTCCTCGGTGACCCTTTCTTTACTATATACTATATTCACCCGCCCCCGGGGTCTCTTTTTCCTCCTAACATACATCCCATAGCTTATGCACTTAATGTGCGCGCGAGAGCGCCACCGCTCTATCCCGGCCTAATGTTGGCTTGGGGAGCATACTGCCGCTGTAACAGAACGATTCTTTCGATTAGATTTTAGCTACTGAACATCTAGTATAGAAGTATGGGTACCTTTACTTACGAGTACGAGCCCAAATAAAGTTGAATTAAAAAAAAAAAAAAAAAAAAAAAATTCCACGATCGCCGCCATTATCCCGCTCGGAAATCATCACCATCAACGGAGTACTTTCGTCTTTGAAAGGTATAAAGCTGGTGTCTATTCCGCCGTATTTCCCCCGTCCTTTCCTCCCTTTCTAACCCTGGTTCTCTTTCTTTCACCCCTCGATCAGAGATCGTAGCCTTTTGGTCTTTTTTCTTCAACGACTTTTTGACCAGGAGTCTTCACATTATTCGACCTGCACTTTACATTCCTTTCAACCACTAACTTTTTTCAACCACGATGCTTTCGACGACACTCATTACTCTGGCCCTCTGCTTGTCTGCTTCCGCCCGGCCTATGCGCCGTGTTTCGCGCAGAGCTGCTTTCGATCTGAAGAATGGCCAGGACGCCATTGCGTTGAAGTCGGGCCAAACATTTATTTATTCAGGGCGTCGCAAGTAGCTGACCACCATTTATAGCGACCAATTTAAGACGTTGACTGCTACTTCGGCATGTAACGCTCCTCGAGATGCCTGTGTTCATGACCAGTTTGCGCAATGTGTGGGAGGAAAGTTTGTTCTCCAGCCCTGTGCTGGAGGAACAATGTGAGAATTGGCATTCGAGCCCGACTAATAAATTGCTAAAAAAGTGCTCAGCTGCGCTGCTCTGCCGTTGGTGAACTCGCCTGGAACAAGCATAACTTGCACTACTGCCGAGGACCTGAAAACTCGTATCGCGGCGGTATGTACATTTTAACATCAGAATTCAATATATTCTAACGCCCAGATGTAGACTGGCGCCACCGACGCCGTAAGTCATTTTGAAAGGAACCTTCTCTGAAAAACAACCAATAGCTCATCTCATGGTGTAGGGTTCTGCTGACCCCAAGGCTTCCGCGGTATGCAACTACCGAAAAAAGTGATGACCGATAACTGATTTTTTTTTTTTGCTCCAGGTTACTACGGTAATCTACACATCATAGTCAACGGGATGCAGCTCATCTCTCATCTTGCTACAGGCTGCAGCGGGCACCGCTACAGCAAATGACAACTCCAGCACAGGAAATGCGACCGCAGTGAGCGCAGTTTTAATTATTAAACGCGACACTCATCATGATCATAGATAACCTCTGTGAGCTTTTAAGGAACTAAAAAAGTTCAAGACGGCTAATTCTTCCCCTAGGCCGTGGACACAGCCCCGTCTGCAATCAACAACGCCGGCACTGGAGGCGGTGGGGCCGGTGGTGATCTCCAAACCAATGGCTGCAGCCATTAGGATCGTCCAAACGTCCTTGAGTATGCTATGAAGTTCCCATCTTTATAGTTAGCTTACTTGCCGTCTTTCAGCCCTGGATCCGTCTGTTATTGGGCCAGCATTCGCCAGCAATGGTAACCCTGGAGATGGTACCTATGTTCCTTGATATGTGCTGTTCGATGGTTGAAGCCCGTGATGTTGCAGGGCAGTCTGCTTCGCTCACAACGACGAACAACTTCATAAACTTTTGTGCGCAAACACTCCCTGGAACACCTATCACCAATGGTCAGCAAATTGTCGGCGGCAGTTGCAATCCTATTCCTATTGGGGTGAGCTTCGATTCCTTTTTGGGTATGGTCAACGAACTTGAACCCCCAAACAGCTCATTCCCAAGAAGGAGCTCATGCCAGTGTCCAAATTTATCAATCCACCGAACCTGGGAACTGTTGTGTCAAAACAGCCTCTTGATATCAAAATGAACCTTGGGAATTTGCAGGTACAGAATTTCGGCCTCTTTTCTTGGTTCCGGCTAACACGCGAAACAGGCTGGAAACTTCGTGAACGCTACCGTATTTAATTATCCTTCACGTTTTGGAGTCTGGTTCGATTACCTTCTTTTCGCAGTCTAGCTATTTCGCCGCACCGCAGCAGCTGAACAAGGACGGAGTGATTATTGGACACACCCATGTAGTTGTACGCGTTTTCCTCCCATCTCCCGTACCCAGACAATGACGGATAATGCAGGTTGAAGCCTTGACATCGCTGACACAGACCGAGTTGACAGACCCGATCAAGTTCATTATTTTCAAAGTTTGTTCAGCGTCGAATCAAACGCGTCTTGGATGTTAACGAATCGTCGCAGGGAATTGACACAGCAGCGGTTAACGGTGTCGTCTCTGTGACCATTGCTGGCGGTGTACCTACCCCTGGGGCTTATCGCCTCTGCTCGATTAATTCATCGTCCAATCACCAACCGGTATTTGTTAACCTCTTCGGTTTGGGGCAAACACTGATCATGGATCAGGTTATCGTTCCCATTGCTCAGCATGGATCGCTGGATGATTGTGTCTGTGTGAGTCGACAGAGTCTTGTCAATGCGTGGTTCATCAACTTACTTCGTTCCATTCAAGTTCACCGCAACGTAGGATTCGTTTGGTGTAGCTCCCTAGTTTCTGTTTAGTTTAGTCTTTTTTTTGTGATTATAATCATCTGGGAGTATTGGCCACCAAAAGGATGCGTGATTTTTGCAAAAGAGAACGACAGAATTTGATACAAAATTTGGTCAGAGGAGGTCCAGGAGGTTCCAGGATGGTATACGGGGAACCAGAAACGAATGCGGCTGCTTGAACTTTTGTGAGTGCAATGCGGGTTGGAGAGAGACACCGCCTCGCCCAATGGGGACTTGAGTCAGCGGGACCGCGATTATAACTTTACTTTCGCCTCCCACCATGGACTCGTTCGACAACTTCCAATACGATTCCGCGTCTTCATACGGCGGCGGGATTGGCGTGGTGGACGACAATTCGTCCGTTTACACGGCCAACACTGCAGACAATGCATCCTCGGTCGATCTTTCCAGTCTTTCCATTTCGGATTATAACCATGCTCATCCTGCGGCCAACGGCCACGCCCACCATCCGCATTCTGTTCGGAGCGGAATCGAGGAGGACTTTGACGCCGTTCTGGATGACCTGAAGGACGATGGCGCGGTGGATCTTCCCCCACATGCTTGCAGGTGCGTGCTGCGATTACAAACAGACGGGATACAACCCTAACCATCCTGTAATAGC